>ML786985.1:0-67662 GCA_009831015.1 Picea engelmannii
ATATGATCATGCTAGTAAAGATTAAGTATGATGCAGAGCATCATGCTAGTACAACTTATATATGATCATACAACTTAGAGATGATGCAATGGAGAGGATGGTTCTTGGAGCCATTGAGGACTTTCAACATCTATTGGGACAATCATTCTTTTAGGATGTAGGTCCGTATTAGAAGAATGTTCCTTGTATCACTCTATTGAGTGAGTGAATTATTCAACATCATTCTCGATTACTCATATGGAGTATGGCCTCGAGAGATGATGTAGTTGATTTTATCAGATGATAATGATAGTGGTGATGTTTCTCGTTAATTGATATACGTGATCATGAGATAGTCGGTGTGGCTATGAAAATGCTACTTGTTAATACCTCCCTAGATAGGAGGGAGTATTGATATTCTGGTAGCTGCAGGAGGTATTAACCTCCATGTGTAACCTTTGGCTAGAATAAAATATTCTAGAAGAAAGAGAAACCCTAAAAAAATGTGTAGAAACCCTAGAAGACAAGTCGGCTCAGTAAAAGAATTAATATTAAAGTATTAGATTCTAAAAGGACAAGTTGGCCTAGACAAGTGACAAGAACCACTATAAATAAGATATGATCTAGCTCATTTGTACACACACACTTCACACACTCTCTTAGTCAAGTTTGGCACAAGTTTGTTGTTGTAGCTGCAAGGATTGAAGGTGGATCTTCTGGGATGGTTCTTGGTCTCTCTCTCTCTAGCACCATATAACCTAAGATGTGTGCCCTATCCTATAGTATCTCTATAGTATCATTTCCAACATATTCCACATTTATAAAGGTTCCAATTAGAAAATGAGAACTCCAACCCCCTTTTATGCTATGGATTATCTGAAGGTCATAGATGAAGTAGAAAATTACTATGATTACAAAGATCGTTCCCTCATTTGCCTCTCTCCTAGTCTAGTTTATGGAAATTGATTCGGAGGAAAACTACCTTGTATTTATCTAGCTAAAGGAGAATTTTACCATGTGTTATATAGGTGGATCATGATGAATTTTTCAATTTGAGAAAGGTATGTTGCATATTGAAGTATTGTAGATTCCAAACTTTTAATCACCAAGTTCAAACATCCTAATGGTGTGGAGATTTCCATTTCCACCCGATTAAAGATTTGAGAGAGTGGATTTGAGTTATTAGCATAATTTGGTTAATATATGCTTTCCCCCATGGCCTTTATTGCTAGCAATATATTCCATGGTTTTTTAGCAGTTGTTGGTTAATTGGTTTATCTCTTAAATGAGGTGAGTCACCATGAAGGATTGTTCCACCTTCTCAGCCTCATATATCCAATGGGAGATCTGGGAGTTGACCAAACTATGGTTTGAGTACCAAAACATCATTCAATAATTGATAGGGTTCCAATAGATGGTCTCTCAAATATCTCTTTATCGAATGAGGGTAGAGACATAAATATTTAATTTAGTGTGTATGGACCACAATGGTTTCTCAAGGGTCCATGTTTTCCAATTTTTTACACTTCTATATGGGTAGGTCAAGGATGACTAGGAAAGGTAGAATTTCTAGTAGCTTATGCCTCTCGGTGTAAAATTAATGGGGGCCCCATTTATTTTATCTTCTAAGAGCATAAAATAAAACAAGATCTTGTTGTGGCCATAACAAAACATAAAAGACTTCTCCATTGGGATGGGTCTTGATACATCATATACATGTATCCCTTCCCATAATTGCTTAAATTCATCGATCAATGGTTGGAGGTTGACATCCATTCTCTTCACTTGTCTTCTACCCGAGACTATAAGAGCCATCATAAGATGTCCATTCTTCACAAAAAAGCATGGGAGGGTATTGCTATTGAACACTAGCACTAGCCAAACATAATAGTTTTTTTTTTGGAGGGAAATTAGGTTAACTCCATCCATGGCTATGCTCAATCATAGGCTTTGTACTTCATCCTTTAATTTATCGGGCCATGTATCCTCTATATGCTTCATGGATATTGAATCTACAAGGATTCCCATAACTCTCGGCTCACCTCTATGTGAGGCATGCCACCCCTACAACACAATTGATTGTTTGCGACAAAAGATCCTTTGAATCCTTGGAATTATAGGCATGTTCCTTAATATCTTATGAGGAGGACCATGTTCCTTACCCTTGTTTTATTTATTTTGGTACCTATCGTGCCCATGTTCTGGACACATCTCTTTGTCTGCATATTGATTTTTGTATAGAATACAATCATTTAGACATGTGTGGTATGATATGTACTCAACACCCAACATTTTCAGTATTTTGTTTTCCTTTTCACAATTATTGGATAAGGAATTATCTCCTGGAAGTACCTTATCTTTGAGTAACCTACGATTAGTTGGAAATAAAATTGTACATGGTCATTAAGCATGCATAAAATCAACCATTTTCTTCCTTCATTGTGTGACAAGATTCCTTTTAAAATTAAGGGACCTAATGGTTAGTTACCTCAAAAGTGTCAAGAAACATGCATATGAAATACCATACATTACTTTCAAGTTGTACAATAACATTTTTGTCCCTATTTGGCTAGACCTTGACCCCTTCCAAGGAGAGGGGTGGTGGAGGAATATTTCAATATTTTGAACAAGGTATCGACCATATCAACATCATCTCCTAATTCATTTTGTTTTAATGCATGTAAAAAAATTCCCTCCATGGCTTGGGTATCCTATAAGATATCATCCATACCAACCTATGTATCATTTTCTTCATCCCCAACATGTGAAGAAATAGTGTTATTGTAGAGGTTTTGAATTGGTGACTCGAGACATAGTGAGAATTGAATAAGTGGTTGATTCAACCATGCTCAATATGCTTCCTCTCTGAGATGTGCTCATTTAGTATCAAGTTCGCTACTTGACATCGTAATGGGGTGCAACGGTAGATGGTAGACAAGTCGATCATCATCATAATCCTGATTATAAAAATATTGAACATTACATCGATAATATTAGTAACACAATGCATTTAGTATGTTCAAACATTATACCAAACATTTATTAGAAGCATGGAAAAAAAATTCCCAATAATGAACATACAACCAACAACTTTATACAACAAATATCGAATTAAGAAATACATTTACATTAGTTCCATTGAAAATACAAAAATATAATTACTCAAACATCTTTTTCTTATGCCCCAAGGGTGTTTGCATAAAATAGATCCAATTCATGGTGTAATACCATTGATCTAGGCTGGTTGTTGGATGATGGAATGTTACAATTGGTAGGCTAAATCATCTATCCATTTTCATCAAACATCTGTCTACGGTATATTTCTCCTGATAAGAGATTGTAGCATTTTGGGACTACTGGAATATCTTGTGCATCTGAACTTGATCATGAATCTTGTTCCTGCAAAATTCAATGAGATAAATGAATTATAAATAAAATCTAGACTTACCACAATTGGTAGGGGATAAATTGAAGGACTTGCAATGATATGGAATGAGTTGGAATCTGAAGAATTGGCCATTTTATATTATAATTCTTTTTCCTTGCATTTGAGCCAAAACCGTCATCTTGGGAAACATACAACAATCTAAATTCAAATAGAGTTTCAAAACACTTTTCAAAGTTAACAATGTACTATATAATGATGCCCCGATGCATATTGATACAAAAATTTCCATGGTGTGGTAAGTTATGAGAGACACTGAAGACTAACCTTCATTATTTCCTCCACAAAGAAAAACCTCCGCAAATTTTAAATGTGGATTTTTTCATTTTCATTTTGTAAACTAAATTGTTTGTCGATGCATTAGTACTTAAATACCGCATCGGTGATGCATAAAGTGTATAATGCACCAATGAAGTAAGTTACATAAAAATAGTATGTGCATTTATCATCAATACGCTGAAATATACGACAAAAAAATGAACAAACATTTTAGTCGTTATTTCCTCCGCAAAGAAAAACCTCCGCACAATCAAAATGTGGATGTTTGCATTTAATTTTTTTTTTGTCAACGTGTTTTGTGTAAACACCGCACCGATGCACTATGGAGTATATAGTGTAACGGAAAAGTAAGTTATGAAATAGAAAACAATGCATGTGTTTATCATCAATGCGTCGAAATATGCAATAAAAAATGAGTGGGAATTTCATTTTTTCTAAATGTATGTGTTTATAAATGAAAACCCTATTCATTCTTTCGCTAAAATTTTGAGGAGAGATTTGTGCAAGAGAGATTTACCAACAAATACTTTAGAGTAGGTGGATTTATGAATAGCCAAATTCAAAAGGGATCACCGTAGGTCACATACGAATATGCAAAGGAGAAATTTTAGGTATATGATTTCAATCTATTGATCATATTCATCTTTCTCTTATTTGATTCAAGCAATTTTCATCACATTACCCAAAAAATAAAAGGGTTTCATAGTTATCTTTGGTATTGGAAGCCCTAACTTCTTTGTTGTTTCTCTTTCTTTCCCTCTCTATATTTCACAATAATATATTTTTTTAAAGAGATAGATTTTTATAAGGTTTCTTTACTTATATATGGGGCATTTTGTATCCATTGCAATGATACCACTCATTGCATTAGATCCCAAATTGGCTTGTCGCTGTCAGTTTTGTTTAAATGCCTACGTGGTGCACACTATATAGGGATAGAACACTAGTGCGCATGGTCATGTCAATAGAACCGTTGAATTTAAAATCGAAATAACATTTAAAAAAAAATAGCTTCACAGTTAGTGGTGTGTATTGTATAGAGATAGAGTCCTAGTGCATATGGTCATATAAACAACACCGTTGAGTTTAAAATGGAAACAAAATTGTTTTTTGTGTGGAAATCGTCATGTTTTAAATTTTTTCATAGGTAGGAGGTTTGTAATCAATAGTACTTATGCACTAGTGCTTTTATTAATTTATAAAGCACCACATGAATACAACAATTTGTAAAAATAATTCTAAGGGCATTGTTATCATATGCCGGTGTGTATACATATGGTCATCGCACCGATGTGTATTGATTTACTACACATCAATATCTTATTTTTTAAAAATAATTTGTAATTTATATCTGATGATTCCTAGATTTTCTTTTTCCAAGGAGATTATGAAAATTCCAAGGGATAAATAAGGGGAAAACCAATACATGTTGGTAGGGATGTCCAAAAACGTGTAGAAGGATATGGTAAAATAAATGAACATAATTGTGTCATAGGAGGATCCCTCCCAACAATAATGTGCATCAGAGGTATGCATTCATTCATTTATTGTTGTGTGTACATATAATTTATTTATCGCATGAAATACCAATTTTAAATTGTTTTGTTGCAAAAACAAGAAAAAAATGGGAACCCATTTAACACATAAGACAAGACGACGAGGAATAAAAGGGTTTCTCCCAAACTTTGTGAGTACTTACGTTTTCTACCTTAATTAGGATTTCATGTTTGTTGTGATATTTATATTTAAATAATTAGTTTACACTTATACATGGATGTCTTCTAATAGGTGCTAACATACAAATAGTGTTATAATTAAAGAGATGTGCTCGTTTTACCATAGACAATATCACTATTGTCACCCAACCATAGGAATGCAGCCACCCCCGAGCACCATAACCTTTTCTAGATATAATGATTTCGGAAGCAGCATTAGAACCAACAAATAACCAAGATATATCATATTTCTCCAAAGATAGCTTACCAAACAGAAAGTCCCAAATCCACAGAACAAGAACAATACTCAGTTGCAGTTGCAACAGTTGTTGCAGTTGTAGTTGTAGTTGCACTTATCAAGAATACCACCAATAACCATCACCAATAACACCACCAAGAGATACTATAGGATAGGGCACACATATTAGGCTATATGGCACTAGAGAGAGAGACCAAGAACCATCCCAGAAGATCCACCTTCTATCCTTGTAGCTACAACAACAAACTTGTGCCAAACTTGACTGAGAGAGTGCGTGAAGTGTGTGAGTACAAATGAGCTAGATCATATCTTATTTATAGTGGTTCTTGTCACTTGTCTAGGCCAACTTGTCCTTTTAGAATCTAATACTTTAATATTAATTCTTTTACTGAGCCGACTTGTCTTCTAGGGTTTCTACACATTTTTTTAGGGTTTCTCTTGCTTATGGAATATTCTATTCTAGCCAAAGGTTACACATGGAGGTTAATACCTCCTGCAGCTACCAGAATATCGATACTCCCTCCTATCTAGGGAGGTATTAACAGGTAGCATTTTCATAGCCACACATGCTATCTCATGATCACGTATATCAATTAATGAGAAAAATCACCACTATCAGTATCATATGATAAAATCAACTACATCATCTCTCGAGGCCATACTCCATATGAATAATCAAGAATGATGTTGAATAATTCACTCACTCAACAAAGTGATACAAGGAACATTCTTCTAATCCGGACCTACATCCTAAAAGAATGATTGTCCCAATAGATGTTAAAAGTCCTCAATGGCTCCAAGAACCATCCTCTCCACTACATCATCTCTAAGTTGTATGATCATATCTAAGTTGTACTAGCATGATGCTCTGCATCATACTTAATCTTTACTAGCATGATCATATCTAGCATGATGTGGAGTACCATCTACATCATCTCTAAGCAATACTAGCATGGTTTCAATTCACCATCTCTAAGTTGTACTTGCATGATGTAGATCATTGCCTCTACATCATCTCACTATCCATCTTGTTGGAAATCATCTCCAACACTAATGGTAGTCTCCATGGAAATCAAAACAATTCATTGGAATTTAGAGTTTGTAATTTTATCATTGTGAAATTGTTATTTTGTTCCTTTAGAAAATGTTCTGATTTCCATGGAGACTACCATTAGTGCTGGAGATGATTTCCAACAAGATGGATAGTGAGATGATGCAAAGGCATTGATATACATCATGCGAGTACAACTTAGATATGGTGAATTGAAACCATGCTAGTACGACTTAGAGATGATGTAGATGGTACTCCACATCATGCTAGATATGATCATGCTAGTAAAGATTAAGTATGATGCAGAGCATCATGCTAGTACAACTTATATATTATCATACAAATTAGAGATGATGCAGTGGAGAGGATGGTTCTTGGAGCCATTGAGGACTTTCAACATCTATTGGGACAATCATTCTTTTAGGATGTAGGTCTGGATTAGAAGAATGTTCCTTGTATCACTTTGTTGAGTGAGTGAATTATTCAACATCATTCTTGATTACATAGATGGAGTATGGCCTCGAGAGATGATGTAGTTGATTTTATTAGATGATACTAATAGTGGTGATGTTTCTCGTTAATTGATATACGTGATCATGAGCTAGCCCATGTGGCTATGAAAATGATATCTGTTAATACCTCCCTAGATAGGAGGGAGTATTGATATTCTGGTAGTTGCAGGAGTTATTAACCTCCATGTGTAACCTTTGGCTAGAATAGAATATTCCAGAAGCAAGATAAACCCTAAAAAAAATGTAGAAACCCTAAAAGACAAGTCGGCTCAGTAAAACAATTGATATTAAAGTATTAGATTCTAAACGGACAAGTTGGCCTAGACAAGTGACAAGAACCACTATAAACAAGATATGATCTAGCTCATTTGTACACACACACTTCACACACTCTCTTAGTCAATTTTGGCACAAGTTTGTTGTTGTAGCTGGAAGGATGGAAGGTGGATCTTCTGGGATGGTTTTTGGTCTCTCTCTCTAGCACCATATAGCCTAAGATGTATGCCCTATAGATGTGTGCCCTATCCTATAGTGAGTTCTCTTCATTCTTCTATCATGAGGAGGCATGGTTCCACCATAGAGAAGAAATGGTATTTGTGGTATCTTCCAAAATTTGAAAATGTGTGGAATCTACCAGTGGGATTATTGAACTCACTATAGAGCACTACAAACGGGGATATCTTCAAAGAAGAGTGAGCAATGATGCTTCTATGAGAGTTTTGAAGTACATAATGAAGTGTAATAATCAAAATCAGTTTGGTATTTTGTTTTTAAATTTTACCCTACCTCAGTGCACTGGACGATAGGGATATGCGCCAGGTCGTAATGGTCACACACACTGAGGCATTTTTTTTCGGTGCTTATATTTTTTTACTATAATGGGTAAAAATGCGCCCTAATAATTAAGCACCAAGGCATTATTTTTATGTAAAAATAGGGCATATTTACCTTATAGGTGCATCGATAAAAAAACCTTTGCAAAAAACTCTAGCTACCCACCTCCACTAACAACTTCCATTTTAAATAGAGAAGGGATACATTTTTTGGGGAGGTTCCGTAAAAACCTCTGCTACAAGGTTTTCTCCTTGTAGTGCCTCATCCATGATCGAGTTGCAGGTGGACTTGTTATAGGATGATGGAGGCTTTTGTACATAAAAGTTTCATGGATGTGGATAGTATGAGATTATGGAAGTCATTAGTTATATATACATAATTACAAATGACAAGTGTTTTATATAGTTGATTGCTAATGTTTTTAAGATATATAATTATTTGGCATGTGTAGTTGTTGCAATTTGATACTCATGTGTCACCTTGGTATGAATTAATCACTTCTGTCACTTATGCGATAATTGTAGTCGCTTATTCTATGGGGATACCTCACATGTAGGTATATTGGAGCTAAAATTTTGTTTATGGTATTTTAGTCTTTTATGTTTCTTTTTGTTTTTTTAACAATGCTAATTTTGATAACATTATTAACTTTTTCATTGACATATGGATTGTTTTTATGAAATTGTACACTTTTCACACAACTTATATTGGCCCTAGAAGCAAATGTCATGCTAATACTTAGACAATTGAACCACCCTTGATCCTTACTAATAGTTGCCACCCATCTACAAGTGTAGTTGACATAATAACATATCCACTTAGATTTTAATAGTAGTAACAATGGCCACACCTTACATATATGATTAGTTAAACATCAATATGTGTTGGAATTTATGAAATTTTTTGTCTTTACTATGTCATCAATAGAAAAGTGACAACATGTGATAAAACAAAAGGTAACCCTACATTACTAGTATGCAACAATATCCATTTCTCTTTATAATTGTTTTTCCTATTTTATATAGTGCCTTCCAAGGAAATCCATCTTAAACTCATCAAAAACCGATATCCTTTCTTGGTGCAACTAACAAAAGTAGAAAATAATTTCATAGAGTAAAAGGTAATACTTTTCAAAAGTATCAAAATCCTAGGTCTAATTAGCATATATAGAAGGTTGAATTATATGTACTAAATGGATCAAATGAGGGTAGCTAAAGGTATAGAGGCAAAGAAAGGGATGAAGAAGTATAATCCTTAATGGTGATTTTGGACTTATTTTGCTTCTCTAGGTGACACATCAACTTGAAACAATGTTTTTCATCATGATTAGACATGGAAAAATAGTTGCAACTCATTTTAAAAATATTTTTCCTTAGACTATTGTGAATATTAAAATTTTAAATTCACATTGTCATATCCCCCTTGCCAACATGTGCATGCATAGTAAAATCAATGCACTCAAAGCCATAGGTCACATCCTAAAATCTCACAAGGTAGTATTCAATGCACTCACAGCCATAGGTCAATTGATTGAGTTCCCTATTGATTTGCACCATAGGGTTACCATTGGCTCGTTAAAGGAAAATACATTTGTCATATTTATCTAGATGTGGAAAAGAATATGGTCTTCAATAGCCATCCTAATAAGCATTTGAGTTTCCATATCCCTAATTACGACCTTCAATGTTGTGTGATCATGTAGGGAAGACATTATCCAATTCATGATGTAACTACATGCTATCTCCTCCAAATTAGTGCTACTGCCTACAATCTCCTCATCTTGTAGCTCTTCTCCTCCAGTGACTGATATTCCATTCTTGTTTTTTAATGTCAGAGATTCTAACAACAAAAAAGCAACATCCAAATTTGTTTCCTAGAATACCTCAAATAGTTCCATTGTCTCAATATTATTGAACAATAGAATATTATTCAAACAATTGTTAATCCCTTGGTTTCCTGTCATCACATCTTCTAGAGAATTTTGTAGAAATTCGAAAGGACAAAATAGTGAAAGTTAGCATATTGGTCCTTTAATTTGGTACACAAGTTCATCACACCTTCTTATCTTTTGTCTTGGGTATAAAGATCTAGTGATCAACAATAAAACATTTGGCTAGTTACTATAGCCATTTTTAACCATAAGTCAACCGGGATGAATGTTGTAATGTGACATAACCATTGAGGAACATCACAATCGACATAAGCCAACCAAGATGAATGTTGCAATGTGACAAAATTTACACATGCTCAACCATAATCAATGCTGATATGTTTAAAAAAACGCATGTACAATTAAAACGTGCAAAATTTTAGCATTTACTTTATTGTAAAATAATCAAATAGGTTGTAACATTATAACAATGTTACAATTTAAAGTTAATATTAATTATTCAATATTTTAATTATTTAATTTACTATTAATTATTTCGTATAAAAAGAGAGAAAATAAATAAAACTAATAAACCTATATTTATTATTTCAACCATAATTAACAACAATAAAAACAAACTCAATACTACTTAATATAACTAAACATTTTCAAGCATTGTAATGAATACATATCACAATCCAATACAACAAATCATAAATAATAAAGAAACAAATTATGAACATGAATATATTATTAATATAATAATAAAAATAATTATATATATAATAATTATTGTTTTTTCATTATTTAATATCAATATACATATTAATCTTATGAAACCATACTCATAAATATAGCATAAACACATACATAGTAATATATAATAACTAGAAAACCCCTAAAGAAGGGAAAACAAACACCGAAGTAAATTGGGGTGGTTATGTTGTTTAAAGATTATGGGTTTTTGTTTTTGGATGAAAAATGAATACTTGACAAGATCCATCTTCATCCCACATGTCGTGAGATTTTTTCAAAAATCCTATAACTCCAAATCTGAATTGCTTGGCTACACGCCCATGTGCAATAATCACAGATATGTGACAATGAATTTTCCATAGAGGAATGGAAGAGGAAGAAGAGGCAGTGACACACAACGAACAACGAAGGCAGGAGAAGAACCACCCCTTAAAAACTCCTTTGATGTAATTAACCATATGAGAGATGACAAAATGTAACATACTGCATATCCTTATGTTATGAGAAAGCACCTCTGTTGCGTGGTACTGAAAAATCGAAATCAAAGAAACAAGGATTGGATGCTGAATCCTTAAGAACCAACCCCTAGTTTCCATCAAAACTAAGAGAGATAACAATGATGAAAATTAGGAGAACATAACAATAAGCAATAGCTAAAACCACAAAGACAAAATCCAAATATATATGTATTTTAGTATGAGTGAGTTGGAGAAAGATGTAGGATAAAATTAAAATGTCCATGAAAAATTGGTTTTGGTTTCAATTTGTATCAGAGCACACTGACTTCAAACTAATAGAATAAAGTGGAAGGAGCCTATTACACATACTAGTAGCAATTCATCATAATTTTTTTTATAAAATATATCCTTCCCAACTGTGACATGTCCCCAAAATATAAGATCAAATAGATCTCCTCCAACTAAGATATGCAGGTATGATGATTAAATGTGGGGTTGGAATTAATATGGATGGTGATAGGCGAGAAAACAACATCACCACCAGTCTGGCTATGGTTTTCCACAATGCGTGGCCCATGTCATCACTTTCGCCTCTCTTTGACATGTATGTGTCAAGTAACTTATTATCCAAGAGCCTGTAATTTCGAATTTGAACCCTGTCAACAACCCAAAACCTGTCAACCAATCCACAAAACCACTTATAGTAATGTACTTATTCACCTTATCACTCCATTTGTCATACATTTATTCACCTTATCACTCCAACTGTTATGCATTTATTTGTAGGCATGCCCAATGTCCATATCAAGTAACCGCCTATAAGCTGCGACCCTGCTTCTCTGGCCATGGAGCTCCCACGTGTTCCTTTTGTGGAGGCAGGGTTGGAATTTCAAATTTACCTTACTTGTTTAGTGAAAATTTGATGACAATCATTTGTCTTTATGCCCATCATTTTATGTTTTTGGCAGATTCACGAGTGTCAAATTTTTGTTGTTATATAGGCCTTGCTTCTGGAACTTCAAAAGAATAAATACTATTTTTTTGGTGGGGAAATAGAAGCATAGATAAAGCATGTCCACCAAATTTTTTGCAAATTTCAAGCCATCTGTTGTTCAAGAGTCTGTACTTAAGGCTTAGAAGTACAGTGTCTAGGCATCCGAAAGTGAATGAGGGATAAAGAAGGAAGAAAAGTCAACCTTCGGCAAGGGAAGCCAGGGATGATTTCTGGGTTGGCGTTGTCTAGCTTCCAACTGTTCCTGGATGTTTATATCTCGTTCAATCGCTGCCCATGAACGTTCGAGTTCAACTTGGGTAGTGGATGTTTTAAGAATAGTATCAAAAAGGTTTAAGGAAATATGTGTTTGATTTGATAGTCCGGGTTCGATATTACGCTGTCTTGTTACAGGGATGGTCATGGAGGAACAAAAAGATAAGAAAATCTCAGGGGGAAATTAAGTGTTGTCTCAATTTCGGTCGTATAAAAGAGAGTTTACAGTTTTAGGAGTGAAAATAGGGTGCAAACCAAAGGCCCTTTCCCGTAACTGAGTTATATTTTAATAAAAATGTATGAGGTGGGAGAAAACATTAAGCTGTCTATCGAGTAAGGCTCTTATCAAGGGAGAATCTCACGTATAAATAGAAGAAGAAAAATGTAAAGAAATAACCCGATGAAGCATAAGATATATATAGAATTCTTAAAGTGTTGAATGGTCTTATACCTGCTGATAGTTGGTACAGAGGAAAAACAGTAAACAATATAGAAAACCAAAATTCATCCACTATAGTAGAGGTTGTACTAAATTATAGCGAAGCATTCATCAGATACAAATATGAAATGAAATGAAATAATGAGATACAAGGAAACAAACTCATAACACAGTCATGGCGGAATTGAGAATCTTTGGATTTTCTTTATATTAACTCTCAAAATAGAAAACCTCTATTACAATCGACACAAAAAGGTCCAACCCTTTTTCTTTCTTTCTATGGTCTATTTATACAGTTTTACATAAGATGGAATCTCAATCGTTACAAGATTTTCAGTTATGATAAGGAGGAGAGAAATCGTTCCATTTCTTCATCTCTATCTTTATTTGGTACCAGAAGCTTGCCCTCTCGCATGCTCGGTACAAGTGACACATCTTTCCACTAGCCGAGATATCAACTTTGACGGTTCCGCTTGACAATTGGCCTCAAAAGAGTAACAATCTCGGGTTAATTGCGACAACCTTTCTTCCATCTGTCGGTCTATGATGTCAATGGTGCATAATTGCACACTTGGTTTAATCATACATTTATCTATTTGTACTATGTCTGCCATAGTTACTTGTGATATTTCGACCGAATCTCTTTCTTCTTTTTCGTTTATATCAAGAGAGATTTTTGCTATATTCATTTGACTCAATGTCTTAGCACTGCCTTCACTATCAATACCTAACATATTACCATCTATAGAGACAAAAGACTCTTCAAAGGATTTCATTACCTTCTTGGCTTGTAGTTTACCTTCTGATATACTGTGCTCCCACTCTTTCAATAAAATATTTCCTCTGGTCTGCTCCGAAATGGAAAACCTGGGAGTACTTCCCAATTCCCTGTTGTTTGTAGCTATCACAGCCTCTTGAAAAGTGACCCGAGCTTCTCCAGCTTCTCTTTCTCTGACGAATAATTTTTCCACTACTTCATCAATGAGTAAGCAGTTGTCCTGAATTATCTCCACCTTGGTGAGTAAATTTCGCTGGGCTACAGAAACCCTGCTCCGAATCTCCATCGCCTGGGACTGGAACATCCCGATATCTATAACTCTACTTTCGACGATTTCCACTCTAGCATGTAGTTGTTCAATCAAGTCCTTTTGCTGGCCCGCTTGTATCTAACCATTCTGAACTACCATCTCTGCTTGTTCAAGCCTAGTTTTGAGTAGCTCTATCTCGCTTTTATCGGCCAACCTTGCTTGTTCTATTCCTGCGCTTGCCTGGTCCTTGGCAGCCTCCTCTGTCGTGGCTAGTCTAGATTCTAAGGTTTTAATGAGGCGTCTTGTCATATTTCACACATTCCTTCTGTTTGAAGCTCTCCAAGAATTCGGCATCGTATCTAAGGTCCGACGCGGTAGGCAACTTGTACATAGCCTGCAGTTGTTCGGGTCTGAAAGTCCCGATAATGACTTTCTGTTCATTGATGATGGTTCTGGTTGGTATGTCCACATGGTCCAATGCCCACCGGAGCATATCATAGTAAGGGAGAAGTCGTGGCCTGGCCGCTACTTTATGCATCCCAGATTGGACGACGATCTAATATTTGGTGGTCAGGTCGTCTTTTTCATTGTCACTGGAATCATCAGAATAATTTACCAATTCGGATTGTAGAACATCAGAAACAAACGCCCAGGTCCTGACAGAGTCGACACTTCGAGGCGAAGTATCAACGACATTGTCTAAACCTTGTCCCGAAACCTCAACATTGGCTTTATATGCTTTTCACGGGGCCATGGCGGGGGATCCTGCTTTAGCTCTTCTGCGATAAAAATATGTATACATACATAAATTAGTTCGCTGAGAAAAGTGCGCTCTGCGTAATATAGAAATGGATTTGTGATAACAAATAACAGCTCTATATATTCAAAAACTCGATACTTTTTAAGAACAGATCGGTCAAATCACGCTTAGATATAAATTTAGCAATAAAAACCCAATCTTTACTTGTCGATTCACTTTGTTTCTAATTAATGCCATAAATTTTGGTGGTTCGAAATGTCAGTTGGCGTAAGGAAGAATTAAGACTGCCTCGTAAACTGTGCATGCATCAAATCCCGAGAAATACTGGTTTAGCTCAATTAATCAGGTTTTACCAATGTTAATTAATCTTTCGGTACTCGCTGCATCGGGAGCTTTCGCTTTAACCCTTTGAACCTCTAACACCCGATATTGCGATGATTGTCTTTGGTTAATAAAAAATGTAATTATGATTAGGCGCTTAATTAATTACATGATTATTTATATCACAACTTCGCGACTCGGAGCTTCGAAGGTATAGCTTCCGGGAAGTTTGTATGTCGAGTTGCGAAATCACGAGATCGCGACTTCGCGACTTGGAGCTTCAAAGGTATAGCTTCCGGGAAGTTCGTATGCCGAGTTGCGAAACCGCAAGATCGCGAAGATATGTTTTAATTAAAATGGAGGATAAAACCGGATTAAGTGTTTAATTAATTACGTTTATATCTTTATCACGACTTCACGACTCGGGGCTTTGACAGTGTAGCTTTCAAAAGAGAATACGCCGAGTCGCTAATTTCCGACAGAACTTAACCATGGCTAAGCTTTTACCTTTAAGCTTAACGCGGGTTACTAAGACAAGAAATTCGTGGTTTTGACTATCGGGGTTATGACAGCAAGACTTTTGGATTTAGTAAACGCCGAGACACAAAACCCTGATGATGCTTAACCGTAATTTAGGAAAATTTTACTCTCGTTATTGGCCTGGGTAAAACTTTAAAACGATTTCACCGTTTCGCCGTTCGGGACTTGTGAATTATGTGATCTATAACATCCGACATACGAAATCCCGA
Source organism: Picea engelmannii (assembly GCA_009831015.1). Taxonomy (NCBI): domain Eukaryota; kingdom Viridiplantae; phylum Streptophyta; class Pinopsida; order Pinales; family Pinaceae; genus Picea; species Picea engelmannii. Next base: position 15,723 of record ML786985.1, read on the forward strand.
GGTAAAAAAGGGGGGAATATTTTTTGAACAAAAAGTAGAACTCACCTTGAGAGCATGATAACCATCGTCGCTCGTGTGATGAGACTTAAGAGATTTTGGAACAACAAAAGCAAAATACGAAAACCATCTTTCGATTTCGAGCATTATGACATGAAATTCAAAACGGGCTAAAAAAAAAAAAGGCTCCAACACCATCCATAGTGCCTGGGCCCAAATTTTCATCTAATCTTTGAGTACATCAGTGTAGTGTAAGCACACTCGGAGTAGGGAAACATCAAATTTCGTTTACTGTTTCATTTACTCTTAGAACGAACCTCTATCAAGTTTGTAGCTACCGTAGGTTTTACAGTAGACCTTAAGTAACTTAAGTACCTACTTGAAATTATGATAGATACCTTATCGAGTGAAACGTCGATTTGATGGATTCGGATTTGACATGTTAGTCAATGTTGATGTGTAGATTTGGTATCTACCTGTCAAATATATCTTAAAATGAAAAAAATGTCTCGTGGAACATCAAATTCTAGGCATGCATGGAGGCTTATGACCGGTCTATCAAAGCACACCTACACTGTGATGCTACTGCTACTGTCCAAAATTGTAATAAGAGGATAGGTATGTCAGACACTTCATTGCAATGGGTGCATATTCATGATTTCTCAAGCTCTCTGAAACCCTCTTCTATTTGAAAGTTGCTTGCAATTGCTGTCAATTAGCTTTTTGTCATTATCGAATGAGCCATGAAAATCTAGTGGATTCGTAAGCTATATAGAAAGGATCCCCAATGCGCTATAAAAGAATTCATCCGGGCAACATAGGCGAGGGCCACCATGGTGGCGTGGGTTTCAATTCTATGGACAAAAGGTTTGGAGATTCTAATTTTTCTAGACCCTTTTGTCAGATTTGGATTATTTAGAAGAGGCGACAATGTCATTGAAGGACAAGGGTGAATTTTGGTGGAGGAATTCTTTGGCCACGATCCATTTGACTATCATTTTTTCCAACATCCATTTGGGGGTTTGTTCATCCCTCCAAGAAATAATTTGTTTGGTTTGACAACTCTTTTGGGTCGATGAGGGGGATTATGGACATGTTGGATGGTGATCCAATCCGTCGTCCTTCCAACCATGTTTTCATTGATAATGGTATGAATAATACTATCATGGTAATCTTGTGGTAGCAAATGGATTTATTGAATTACGATGATCCAATCTGTTGTCCTTCCAACCAAGTTTTCACTGATCATGGTATGAATAATACTATCATGGTAATCTCAATTATTTTTGATTTTAGGGTTTTGTAGGTATCTCCCGTCCTCCATGGCGGCCGACGCCCCCCCTGCTCCTGCTCGCGCCTCTTCAGACGCTTTTGTCAAGCCCGATGGGAGTGGCTCCGCCCTCCCCCTCCCAGGTCAGGGTCCCTCTATGGGACATGCAGGACGGGCTTCCTTCAAGGATATGGCTTCCCTTCGAGGGGGTTCCTCTGCTCCGAATACTTCGATTGTTGAAGCCCCTGCAGTTTCTATCCAGATGCCGAAGGAAGCACTGATGTTTTCCTCTCAGCTCAGCAAGCATGCCCTGGTTTGCAGGTTCAATGGCTTCTGGCCGAGTCTGGTTGATCTTCGCTCCTGGATCGACTCCAAATGGTCCCCGCTTCTTGTGGGTGAGGTTTCAGTCTGCCCCTTTGCGAAGGGTTTTTTCGCAACTATCTTTGAATCTTCTGATGAAAGAGACTTGGTTTCCAGCTCCGGGCCGTGGTTCTGGGGCAGAGCAGGGTTGTCTGTGCAGCCGTGGAACCCTGACTTTGATCCAGCCACGACCTCTATTTCTTCTTCTCCGGTCTGGGTGCGTCTCCCGTCACTTCTCCTGCACTTCCGGGGGGACAAATCTCTTGAATCTATCGGAAATGGCATAGGGAAATTTCTCTGCAAGTGCCCTGAAGCTGCCCCAATCAACTCCACCTTTGCCTGGATCTGTGTAGAGATGGACTTCAACAAGGGTTTCCCAGCAGAAATCATCCTCCTTGGAAATAACTACTCTTGGACCCAGAAGATCGATTTCGAGAACCTCTATTTCAGATGCAGGGTATGTTTTGAAACAGGGCACATAGCCCGAAACTGTGAGAAGTCATCCGGAAAAAGAAGATCATCCCGAAGCCAAAGGCCCACTTGGTGGACAGGAGTGCAACCAGAGAAGCAATCTAAAGCAAAGATCCCGCCGCTAGAAGTTGAAGGGGAATTCGTCTCCATCCCCAAAGAACCTGTTAAGGGGGAAGACCCAGCGGAAGCAGCTCTACCCAGGTCTTCAAGCCCAACCCAACAAGCCTCAAGCTGGGCCGATATTGCTGAGGTAGAAGAAGTGCAAGCTCAGCCAGAAATTCATAACCAGGGTCAAAGAAATGAATGGCAGATCGTAAAAAAAAAGAAAAAAAATGTCTATCAGCGGAAAGATGTAATGATGCGAAGCCGATCTGGCTCGCTGAAATAGCTATTAGGTTAGTGTTAGCCTCTTCGGAATTTGGTGCTGAAACACAGTGCTGGAACATATGCTGAAACAGTGCTGGAACATATGCTGAAACACTGCTGTAACAAATGCTGAAACAGTGCTGAGACATATGCTGAAACAGTGCTGAGACTTAAGCTGAAACAGTGACTGGAGTTTCGACATTTAAATTTAATCCAGTTCTATTAGAAGAAGTACAGGAACTAGTTCAGTTCACAAGTCTATAGATATAGAAGTAGAATGGTTCAGAAAGACAGGCCCGAAGCAATTCGAGGCCATTTTGTAATCGGATCTGTGGCTAGTCCACCCCATTAATATAATCTATAATCGTTTCTGTCAAAAAAACAAATACTATCATGGTAATCTCATGGTAGAAAATGGATTTATTGAATTATGTCATAGAGAGGAGTGCTTGTTATGGTGGTGTAATGATAGGGTTGGGAGTACGATAGTTTTAGATATTTCATGGGCATGTACTGTTCAATTTCAACTTTTCATCTTTGTTTAAGTGCTTTATAGGAATTTCACATAGATTTTGAGAACTCTATTGATGATGGAAGACTTTACACCAACAATAATAACCTATTACCCACTTTCAATTTTCTCTCAAGTGACCATAGACTAAAATCCATGGATCGATCATTGAGATAATGTATGACAGGGAAAAACATTCTTCTTTTTAACTTTGCACTTTCTATTTTCTCACCTTTATTGTATCTAACATTATATTCATCTCAACACATTAGTTTTTGGTCATAAACAATTCCACCATTACCGCCTGTGCATGGCTTCCAAGAGCCAATAACCTCTATTTTCACATAAAATATCGAACCCCACGACCCCATAAAGAGTCACTCTGAAAACCCTTCTCCTAATATGCCCTGAATACCCTGACACAACCACGAAGGCGCTACAATGGAGAAACTCAAACAAATGAGTTTATTGGAGAAAAAACCAGTCATGATCGCCCCAAGTTTGCATCAAACCCTCTATTCCCTAGTCTCTGCTTTGTGTTTCACATATCTATAGCAATGAGCTTGCTGGTAACTTGCTACCCACAATTCAATTTTCCTTTGCACATTATACACATCCTCTTAATTGAGTTTCCTTCTTCTTGTCAACAATGTCTTCTGAGTTCTTACAACCAAACAATCACACAATGTTCCATGGCACTCATAATTCCCATCTAGAGATTCAAAAAACAAATCTCACAACCATTAAAGAAGCAATTCAGAAAGAAATCCAACCAGATCAAATCTAGTGAACTCACGAGTGTGATACTTATAGCAAGCCAAATCGTGGTAATAGGGTTTTTGCAAGATAATTTCACAACCAACTTGTGGTCATGATGAGTTAAATACATCATGGATCAAAGGAACTGCATATATTTCCCATCAAAGCTTTTGATAGTCCATGGTAGTTGTAGACCGCAATTTAGTCGAAAAAGGGAAATAAGTAGACGAAGCAATGTCATACAAAACTTCCAGATGAAAGTGCTCAACATGTAGAGGTAGTTAGATGAAAATACTTGATAGTTGGAGGTTCTTGACAATTTAGCTGGAGGTTCTTGATAGTTGGATGTAGCCAGACGAAAATGATCAACAACATTTTCTGGTTCCCCTATAATGAAAGTTCTCAAGTCGGACCTCGTAAGGCTCTGACCGTTGAAACAAAGTACCTTTCACTCTCGAAGAGCTCTACAACAGTTCTACTAGAAAGACGAAAATCTCCATAAATATTGTCGATGCCAATGGGTGCGTATATTCTTCTTTCCTATTGCCAATCACTTGCCATTTTCAAGTTTTAAATTGAAAGTTACTGTACGATTCTTCTCGCTATAAACATTAGCTAAATTGAAAATCAAGTCATGGGTATTTGTTTATATTGAATCAAAATGCATGGAACAATCATGGTATTTCACATTTAAGTATAGGGGGGCGAAAAACTAGGCCGACGTAGAGTAGACGTTGCCCTAAACACAACCATTGAGGGCCGAGGACGATTTCACAGACACCTCGCCAATAATCTCTATTTGGGTGTCATATCTTTTGGCATCTCGTCCACTGACTAGGTTCATTCCCAAGAAGTCATGGAACAAAGGGTGATCTTCACTTGCGATCTCAACCATTTCCATAACTATCTGCCTACATCCCATCAATCAACACCAATACAATACAGATCAGTAAAAGATCACAACCATTAATACCCCTGAAAAAAGTCATTCAACAATATAGTTTTTTCTCTTATATTTCATTAACTTACCATGTTATTATTTCTCATTAACCGTCGGTCATAGTCGCTCGCAGCCTCAACATCCCATCATCAAATGTAGGAAAATCTATTAAAACAATGAAGGAATCCATGGATTTATGCTTTGAATTTTATGGTCGCACAAGACGAATGAGAAATTGAGTAGCCGATCCACGCCCACACCTACACCTTGAAATTGAGAGTTGACATGCAGAGACCAATTGGGGTTTCTCCCTCTATTTTGGCTCCCATGTGGTGGAGTCCTGCGAAGAAACTAATAACATAAAGATGAATGAACCCAGAAGTCGCCGCCAATCAATAGCAGTTTGGAGTCGATGGAGTAGGAGTAGCAGTTTGGAGTCGCATAAAGATGAATGAACCTGGAAGCCACCACCTATCAATATCAATTTAGAGTCGGTGGAGTAGGAGTAGCAATGACACACTGATGAACATATGGCAATTTCGCATAGGCTCTAGAAAGGCGACGAAGGTCTTGGATGAACCCCCTTAGAGAACACCTTAGGTGTAATAATACATTTGGGAAATACAACATAATACTAGCATACCCCTACACTGGAGAATGAAAATGCCAATGTAATTTATCAATGTTTTTATTTTAATAAAAGTTCAAAATTTTTTAAAAAATTTCAAAATATTATTTTGAGAGTCCAATGTCATAATTTTACTTATTTCATTTTAATAAAATAATAATATCATTATTTAAGTTTAATTAATACAAATATTATTTAAATTTAATTGATAAAATATCTTTGAAACTGTTAGATCTATTTTTCATTAAAAATAATAATTTTAACAATTTAAAATTTCAATTTTAATGAATATTTTATCGCTAAATTTAAATAACGATAAATTAGAAAAAATCAAAATCATAAAATATGTAATCTTTCTCATTTCACAACCCTTCTTTCTCATTTCACAACCCTTGCCTTACTTGTCTTAATAAAATATATTAATTTCACATTTTTACAATTTTCAATAAAATTACTTCCAACCTCTTATAAGTGTTAAATCTCAATTTTTTATTTTATTTTTAGTATCTCAATATTAAATATCCCAAATAATACCAAAAATAAAATACAAACCCTCTTCATACTAATTATAGAAGTAAGGGAACCTATGAAAAATTTGAAAACACAAATAAAGAGAAAAAATAGAGAAGCATAAGGAATATGTAGACTATTCCAAGAGGGACATACGTGTGTGGAGTTGGTGGAATTTTTGTATTAAATAAAAACCATAGAGTCACGTTTGAATGTGGTTTGGAGAAGGCCCCAAATAACAAATTGCAAAAATATTAAAAATAAATCTAGGCAAATTCATTTCTACCATGTATATGAAGTGTAACTAAGAAGCGAACAAAGTATCTCATTCTCTGGTCGTTAATTAGTCTCTTCGTTATTTCAAACTCCTAATGGTTTTCTGGTTTTCTTCTTTAGCACGATATGCACAAGCGTGCTGGCCAAAATAATGTACAGTTCCAATCACACAAGATTGACCATTTACTGCAGGATTCCCTTATGTCCAAAAGTTGAGAAACATAACAAAGTATAGCCTGGACACCATGATAATCCAGCACAAAAATGTTTGCAAGTACCACGAGTGTAGCTCTGGCCTTTAAGGATTTTAAATGTGGTATGCTATTGTTTTTGTTTGATTTTGTGGTGATATTTCCTTTGAATTTATAGTTACATGATTAAGGCAGAGTAAAACATTTTATATTTAGGTAGTTTTTTTCTAATTTGCAGTTATTTTTTCTGGTTTTTTTAGTTGGAATTTAGAGTTTGTAATTTTATTATTGTGAAATTGTTATTTTGTTCCTTTAGAAAATGTGATTTAAAAGTTTTTAAATTTTTTGAATAGATCTAGAGTGTTAATTTGGGTTGAGATATTTAGGTGGGTTTTCATTTTTCTAATTTTTTTTAAATAAGGGCTGCAGCTTAGTCCCTGCCAAGTAAATTTGGAAATAGAATGTATCTAGATGGGATCATTGAACTAGTTAGAGTGTCCCAACAATTGTCAATTTACTATAAAACCATTCTCAATTTGCTATAATTATTATTTGTCTTTATTAAAGAAAAATTCAAAATCATTATTAAAAGGGATATATATATATATATATATATATATATATAAGTTTTTTATATCATTTTGTTTTTCATCTTTAACTATATTTTTACTAATTTATTTTCATTTAAAAAGAAATTTAAAATTACTATTAAAAAACAATTACCCATGTCATCCTACATAATGATATGTATATCATTTTGTATTAATCTAGTAGGAGTACACTTTGTATTAATGATAAGAGAAAAGCATAAATGCAATAATAATGAAATAAATGGATAGTAATAATGAGAGAACACATGGGATTTTTACTTTTTTTTCTTAATTTTTGATATAAAAGGTACTAGGTACTTATAACCAAGTTTATTGATTATGTAATTAATTTCAAATATTGAAATACGTGAAGGCAACAATAAGACTTGGAATATATCAACCAATCACAAATGAGAAAAACAAATATTTTTATTATATCAAAAAATATATATTTGTTTTATTAAGTTAAACACATAAATTTAAAATATAAGACAAATTAATGTTAAATCAATAACAAACTCATTGCTATATTCTCTTGGCACGGACTAATATCAAAATCAAAGCGAAATTACAATCTTATTCATTACTGAACATTAATAAAATCTTTGAACCAAGTTATGATGTCAAAATTGCAATCTGAATAAAAAATTGTTAGATTACAAATTCATTTATAAGCTGAATCCCAACGAAAACAAGGCATTTTAGCATTTTACACGACGCTAATGAATTAGAATGTGCCATAAAAATTGGGGACTGGTGTGAAGTTATGCCCTTAAGCCATACCCATATTGGCGGGGGAAATGCCGGGATTTTTTTTTACCTAAGTGTAATAGGTCTTCCTCTATAATGAAGACAATTTAATAAGCTATGACTGAAGTTTACACTGTAGAACCATGCATTGCCGAAAATAATCAAGGAAACTGCAAAACCATGCATTGCCGAAAATCATTAAGGAATAGGTCAAAGCCTACACAAGCTATAAAAAAAAGGTGAGGAGGATGCTTGTCTGTTAACAAGTGGGGGATTAATACAACAAAGATATGGTAAGTGGAGGATTAATACAACATAGATATGATATGATATGTGCAAAGTTGATCTCTCGCTGGATCATGTGTGTATCACCTTTAATGACTTCATGTTGAGTAGCGGAAGGATAAACACAACAATTTTAATGGCAAATAAAATATACTACAACAACCACACACAAAGAACACAATGATTTATGCGGTAAAACCCTTATGAAGGGAAACATCCATAGGGCAATGATAATCAATATCCTTATTGTTTAAGGGAGAATTACAACAACCACACTCACAGACTTACAACCATATCTCACACACATACAATCCGCCTCTATGGGCTTACATAGATAATAACATCTCACAACAGTTACATAAATTTAATGTGCACCTAACCAAGTATATTTTTAGCTGATTTAATCAACTGAAGGCAGAATAATAGGAGCCAGGAAATCCGCCCATATCCTATCCGTGGGAAATTGGTTGGCACCATTTCAACAATCTCCACCTTGACAACAATTTACCTGAATATCATGCCCAAATTTATTCACCACCTTTTCTACAAGACAAGAGAAGCCAAGCACCATCACAACTTCTCTAACAATACTGGTTTCTTGAACATGTCTGCACAATTCTCTTGAGTATGAACCTTTTCTAAATCCACTTCACCTTCATCAATAACATGTCTTACAAAATGGTATTTAATAGGAATATGCTTTGTCTTACTATGATAAGCTATTTTTTTAGCCAAATGAACAACACTTTGACTATCACATAATAGTTTCACCTTGTCCCGCATCCTTCCAAACTCACCCAACAAACCTTCTTAACCAAATTGCTTCCTTGCAAGCATGTGAAATAGCTATATATTCTGCCTTTGTAGTGGATAAAACAATAATGTTTTGAAACTTTGACATCCAACTAACAGGTCCTCCTGCAAGAGTAAAGACATATCCCGAAGTGGATCTTATTTTTTCCAAGTCACTTGCAAAATCTGAAGTGACATAACCATAGACGTAATCACTGCAACCATTATAGGTGATACAATAATTACTTGTGCTCCTAAGATACCGAAGCACCCATTTCACTGTTGCCAAATTCTCTTTACTTGAATTTGTCATGTATCTACTGACAACACCAACTGCATGCGAAATATCCTGCCTAGTACTTACCATCACATACATCAAACTTCCTACTACATTATCATACGGTACATGAGACATATATATCCTTTCTTCATCATTACTAGGACATACAATTGAATAAATATTGAAATGGGAATTCAAAGGTATTTTTACTGGTTTCACATTATTCATACCGAATCTCATAAGTATTTTCTCCACATACTTCTTTTGTAATAACCACAAATTACCATTTTTCTTTTATCTATGTATCTCCATGCCCAAGATTTGTTTTGCTGCTCCTAGATCCTTTATATCAACATTCCTAACCAACTAAGCCTTCAACCTGTTGATCTCAACCATTCTTTTGCTTACTACAAGCATATTGTCAACATATAACATTGAAATAATGAATATGCCATTTTCCAATTTTTTAAAGTAAACACAATGGTCATACTCACTTCTTGTAAAATTGTGGCTCGCCATAAATGAATAAAATTTCTTGTACCATTTCCTAAGAGACTGCCTCAGGCCATACAATGACTTCTTGAGTTTGCAAACCCTTCTGGCTATTCCATATATATTTCTCCATCCAAATCTCCATGTCAAGATGTTGTTTTAACATTTAGCTACTCTAACTCAAGATCAAGTAAATAAATTAGTGCTAACACAATGCGAATTCAAGCAAGCTTAACAACTAGTGAAAAAGTTTCATGAAAATCAATACCTTCCTTTTGAGAATACCCTTTTGCCACCAGTCTTACTTTATACCTCTCAACTTTATCATTAACACCCCTTTTCAGTTTGTAGACCCACTTTCAACCTACAACCTTCCTTTCCTTCAGGAGTTCTACTAGGTCCCATGTTTTATTCCTCTCTAAGGAATCCATTTCTTCTTTCATTGCTACTTTCCATTTAGCAATATCAAATACCTCTATTGCTTTCTGATAACAACTAGGTTCTCCATCATTAAAAATCAAAGCAACATATGTAGCATAATCGTCATACCTCTTAGGAAAATATATGACCCGTGTAGATCTTCGTAGAGATTGTAGTGGTATTTCCTCAATTTCCTGGACATTTTCTGTATCATCATCTTCTTTTTGATCCGAAATTGAGCTTTTAAAGACTATGGTTAAGTTTATGCATGAGTTGTTTTACCATTTAGGAATTAAGAGAGAAGAAGAAGATGCTTAATAGAAGAATTATATAACCATCATAAATAATTTAGAACAATAAATAGACTATAAGAACAACAAACCATAACGCCAAAGATTGATAACGGAGTTCGACACAAATTTTCCTACATCTTCGAGCCTTTTTCTTCAGTGGGAGGCTTCTTATTAATCTTTAATTCTTAAAAACAATACCAAGAAAGGCTTACATAAGTTGACCTACTTCTGAACAAGCCCTCATGACCTCCCCTTGATACAAATCCCAATGCTATGCCTTGTCAGATCCGTACAGTCTGTACAGTCTTGAATTGCATGCCAAAAACTCCTTTGTCTCAATTTCCATGCCCAGCTAAATAATCCATACTCCGCCAAACTTAGTGGGATTTATACAGATTTGGAGGATTCCCTCCAGATTTGGTGGTAACTGCTAGATTTTGAGGAAACCGCCAAACCACTTTGACCTTCCATACGGTGCCACATGGTGCCTCCTCATTGGGACATGTGTCACCTCGTCATTGGCTCGAGCCACATCATCCTATCCAGTTAATTTCCACATCATCATCCATACAGTGGAACGCCATCGTTTGTACAATGCCACATCATCATCCGTACAATGCCACATCATCGTTCATACAATGACATGTCATCATTTGTACATCTCCACATCATCATCTGTACAGTGCCACGTCCTCGTCCGTACTGTGCCACATGTCACTTTTTTACTGGTCCAAATCACTCTTGAAAATGCCAAAAATGACTGACATGTGGCATGTCCTGGTGCTCCCATGTGTCATGATGACATCAACATGAAGTACTGCTGATTTCATCTTCCACGTCAATTGTACGACCTTTGACCAGTTAACTTTGACCATGTTTGGGAACATTTTCAGAACGCGATAACTTTCGCATATAGTGTCCATTTTCGAAAAAATATATACTGTCGGAATCAGCATGACGAGCCCTGTGCGATGGCACTGGTTTCGTATGATTCCAAGAAATTTGAAATTTTGGCCTTCCTGGATCCATTTGGATCACACCTCCCCACTAAGAACTTTTGGTCCTCCAAAAGGATATTAACCAGTCATCAAGTGCGGGATAGGCCTCCCCACTTGTCCTTTGTATTTAAACTATGTCCTGTGCACCTGTCGCATCATAATCAATTGCACAGTAACCATGAAAACTGAAAGCATATTGTTAGCCAATCATAATAGTTCTAGTAAAGCCCCAACCTTGCCTTGGTGAACACGAAGCAAAAAGTGATTTCTGATTAAGTCCCAAACTTGTCTTGCCTTGGTGAACATGAAGTAAAAAGTGATTTTTGATTAAGTCCCAAAATTGTCTTGCCTTGGTGAACATGAATTAAAAAGTGATTTCTAGTTAAATCCCAAACTTGTCTTACCTTGCTGAAGATGAAGTAAAATGCAATTTATGGTTAAGTCCCAAACTCGTCTTTGAGGATCATGAAATATACATGGAACTGTAGAAATTATCCTTGTTTCAGAGTTTCTTTACCTAATCCGATGTTATGTCCTCAATTGTTTTTTGTTAATTTCCAGCTAAGCTAACTTGAATGCATTTCCCTTGTACCGGGTTTCATTTTTGCATTTCTTAACTCATGTTTTGTTTGGACATGCTTTAATCTGGGTTACTGATTATTATTCTGACTATTCTACTCTTTATCTTTGTTCGGCCTCTGGTAGTAAACCCTCCTGGTTATGGTGACTTAGAAATGTTCATCATTTGAGACTAGGTCTGGTGCCCCTACGCTTTTAATGTCACAATATGCAGAAAGCTCACACAATATAGTAGTCTACCTATACAGGATAAAATGTTCTGTTGTGACCTTGCTATTTTCTTTCTAGTTGTCCACTAAATCTTTGTATAGAGAGAATTTGTTTGGTTCTCTCTACATTTTGTCTTCTCCTTCATTTTAGGATAGAAATATTTAATATGCATTATATATCAAAGCTAAATTTGCATCGATCATTGTAGAAAATGGGCATAGAAATCAACAACTTGTTATCTCACAATAAAAGTGACATTAATAGAATTGCTTGCATAGTCATCTCAAACAGGAGGTTAGAAGCCCAGGTCCTGACTGGACCTTTACTCACCAAATCAAGAAACTGACTTTTACTACAAACATTTCTAAAATGATCACATATAACAACAATAGAAAATTTTTGACACCTTGAGAAGGATGAAACATTCAATTCAACTTCTACCTAAACTTGGACATTTTTTACAGTATTTTTTATAGAGAAAGTCCGGCCACTCAGGCCATTTCAAGATATATGGTGAGAATATAATTCCAAGAATGTGAAACATTATTTCCCTTCAGAATCACTAAATATTACTTAGTAGTTAGCTTTCCTTATATGTTGTAGCAGCAGGGCACATAAGCAACATGGACTTCTCTATATTGTTTATGGTTGTTTTAAGCGTGTCAAGGGATGCAACATATGAAATACGAATGCAATCATCATTGCCAAAGGTGTCTCCTAGGACAAGGAAAACCTGTATTTATGACAAACTTCAACACATCATCCACCTAATAAATAATATACAATAGTAGTGAGAATACTAAAATTGCAAGTTATATAAATTTCAGACAACACTATGTTTTCCCCAACTCCTGGCCATGTAAAAATGAGTGAAATGATACTAGATAACTGTATCAACTCTAAATGTTCTCTACACTATAATGAAAAGAAGAAAAAAAAAGTATCTATTGACAATTACAGATACTTGTGCCTTCTTTAGGAAAAATGACAGAGAGCTTCCGAACAATCGATAACACCGAACCCTTCCACTTCAGTTCCATAGTAGGAACTAAAATCGACAAATAAATAAAAGACACCCTTCATCAGAAGAAACTAATTTAGTAAAACATTTCAAAGTTACTCTTACAAGTGATAAGAAAATACAATATTTCACCAGATAGGTGCATAATCTAGGACATGTGTTCAAGAAAAACAAAGCATACCCGAGGCATTGATAATTTAACACCCTCCAAGGCTTGCAATCTTTGGACTAAGAATTCTCTTCTCTCCTTATATGCTTTGACCATGGTAGACACTGCTTCACTACTAGCATATCAAAAGCCCATAGCACCAACCCCTGCTTTCTGAGAGATACTGTTAGCACCTGATGTGGTCTATAAGTACCAAGGACATTCCAACAGAAGACTATAGTCAGTAGTTCCTAAATGTACATGACGAATGTAATTTTATGACATTCTTCAGGTACAACCTATTATTGAATGGCCTATACAATGTTACGTTCCTGCATAAATTCGGATCAGTGGTATTAGAGCGGTATACTCTTTCTCAATCCTTCTTTGCATATCCCCAATGAGGTCGGGGTATAAGGAGTTAGGGATCGATCTGGTTGAACCTTTGCAAGATCAGCCTCGCAAACCCCGATGGCCGCCCATGGGGGACGAAAAGAAAGACGAGGGAGCAGTAGATCCTATCAAAATATTGCTCGAGGAGGCCCTTGAAAAACAAAGGAATGCAATGATGGATAACTTCTCCTAGATCCTTCAACAATTGCCCACTGGCGGCACATCTGCATCCAGAAGCCACTTTAGAGGCGCAACCCCTTTTAAGGTACAATTAAACTTTGACATTCCCATATTTGATGGCCAAATAGATGCATACGTCATAGATAGATGGTTGAGTCTATTAGAAGGATATTTCTTGGTTCATGTCTTTTATGATCGGGAGAAGATTATGTTTTCACTGCTCAAAGCTGCCCCCATGTCAAGGACTGGTGGGAAGCCTACTGCGAGAAAAAGGACGAGGAGGAACCCTCTCTGTTCTCGGCCGTACCCACTTGGAATTCTTTCTGAGATGCCATCAAGGAACAATATTATCCCATGGGGAGCTATGAGGACAAGTAGATACAATGGACTACATTGTGACAACAAAGGGACCAAGATGTGCATGAGCTGATGAATTTGTTCCATACCCTTCGCACAAAGTTGGGTATCAAAGATTCCGAGAAACATTTGGTGTTTAAGTACCAAATTTGTATGCATAGATACATTCAGGAGGAAATGAAGTTCCTCGACATCTCCTCGCTTGGTATGGCATACTGGTGTGCTGCCAAGATTGAGCATAAATTTAAACAGAATAAGCGAGACTTTGGATCTGCAAATTAAAAGCAAGCGAAAGGTGCCCCCTAACCATAGAACAAAGGACAAATCCAAGGCATGGCGGCTCAAGACAACCTGCCAAAGCCGCAAGAAAAGAAAAACACCACGAAGCCGAAGAGGGACATGGGAAAGTGGTGTGAGTTCCATAAGAGCTCCACTCACAACACAAGTCAGTGTCGGGCCAAACAGTCACTGGTGGCCGATATGAGGGCTTCTGAATCAGATGCATGCTCCAACATTGAATCAGAACCCGAGAAGGGAAATGACAAAGGGAAGATGATTATTGATGTGGATCCCAACGCCACCGTTGCCACCATGAATATCCAAAAGGAAAAACTGGAATATCCATAGGAGGAGGAACATCTCTTCCACTCCTAGATGTGGGTAAAGGGTTCCCCGCTACAGTTCATTGTCGGCAGTGGGAGCCAAAAGATCCTCATTTCAGCAGAGGTCGTGAAGTGGTTGGGCTTTCCGACCACATCACGTCCACAACTATACACCATCAGGTGGTTTCACCAAGGACATGATCTCCGTGTCAGCCAACAGTGCCGCCTTCCCTACAACATTGTTGAAATTACTAAGACAACTAAGAGGGGGGGTGAATCAGTTGTTACTGTGCTTAAAAATTATATGACTATTCAAACAATTTTTTAATCTTCTCCAAGTGAACATCAATATTATACAAGATATGAACAACATAAATAATGAACATCAGTCACACATAAGATATACACAAAGACAGATTTTCATGAGGAAACCCATAAAGGGAGAAAACCTCTTCTTCTTCGAATGATGGGCAATATTTTAAGTTTTGTATATCATCTATATTTGAGCACCAACTCAATGTGAGGATACTACCTTTATTTTACAAGCTCCAACTTGTTGAGAGCACCAACCCTCTGATTTCTCTAGGACCCACTAGAAGGAAGCATCAACTTCCTGAGTGTTCCAACACCAACGAGACTTATACAAGCACCAACTTGCATACAAAAAACTCTGAGTTTTCCCTAGCACCACCCTGCCACCCTGTTTTCTAGCCACAACTAGATGAAAGCTACAACTTCCAGTATTCAAGCACCAACTTGAATAACAGAGGACTACAGTCCTCCCTATCACCTTCCTGATTATTAATAAATGTATGAATAACCAACAATACAGATATATCAATTCTTACCACTTCTTCTCTGTTATGCAATTCTTCTCTGCTTCACTATTCTATTGCTTTGTTCATACTTGGCTTGACTTGCTGTCTCTTTCTATCTGTTCTTTCTCTGTTCCTCTCATGCTCTTTGGTATGTGTTCATTCTGCTCTCTTCACCTTTTATGTTCTGTTAAGCTTCTATTTCTCATATCTGAGTTTGATCTCACACTGTGTATACTGTAATTTTCCTTTCTCCCAGTTCAACTCATTTTTCCAATGAGAACAACCCTCTCACATGATCATAGCATTTCCCTTTTATGCTATACCCCCGATCAGTTACACCTCAAATCTCCCAGAAAAAATGCCACAACAACTGAATTTCCAAGCATTCAAGAACTATGATTCAAATCTACTAACTGAATCATAACTGAACAATTAACTGTGAAGTGAAACAATAGCCCTTCGATCAAATTCCCAATTAACCAGCACCATTGGATTACATCTGCAGGGTCTCGTGTTTATCCCATATGACCACTGGCTGTGATCGAATGATAAACATAAAGTGATTTCGCGATTTCGACGATCTCCATTGTAAAGCCTAGCGATGTGCTAGATCCTCCCTTAAGCTCCATCAATGTAACCACCAACTGTGACTAGGGACCAAGCAAGAGGGGTGCTTCACGATTTTGCATATCGCAAACTCCTGCTATGAGTTGCCTCGAAAATCCCAACTCGCAAAACTCTAAAATGGAGCTTAGCAACGTGCTAGCTCCTCCCTTCATCCTTCGACGGTGTGACCTTGGCTATGACCACGAGCCAAACATTCGAGCGCTTCACTTTCCAGATCAATGGTCCATATCCTCGGTGATCCGACGACTCAAATCATTTCGCGACTTCTCATATCGTGAGTTCCCGTGTCACATTCCTTTGACTTCTCCAATGTGCAAGTCAATGAACTTCCAATCGCTCGCCATGTGTCCTCTGGTTCCAACGGCCAGGATTGTTTCGTGACCTCACGTATCACGAGTTCCCACACCACGCTCCTTTGACTCCTCCAAATTGCAAGTCAGTGAAATTCGAATCAATTTCCACATGTCCTTTGTCTCCAACGACCAGGATTGTTTCGCGACCTTGCGTATCGCGAGTTAGAGGATAGTACTCATCCTTATCCTCTTCACAGTTATACAGGATCCGACGGATGTTGGTGCTCGACGCTCAGATCCAATGTCTGATATTTGTACTCCTCTTCTGCGCGCTCCTCCTATCTGAATTCAAATCTAACAACAATTGGGAATTAAGGATGGGTGATCCAACGATCATTGTTTCTCCTCCTCCTGAGCTTACACTTCTGTTCTTTCCATCCCATCATCGTTGCGCTGCTGATCTTGCTATCATTGGAAAACAAGTATACTCTCGTCATGTTGATCTTGCCATCAATGACAAACAAGCATACTCTACCTTCTGTCTGTAAATATGCCAACAATCTCCCCCTTTGGCATTGATGGCAACCTTGAAGAACCTGAAGAACTACACTATTTTGCCTGGACATCCAACCATACCACTGTAGCATCCTTACCACACTTTTTCTCCCCCTTTGACATCAATATCAAAGAATAAACACGCTCCCCCTGAGTTTTTTCAGTACATCTTGAAGGTATTAGATATGCGACAAGCACATACTCCCCTTGACAAGGTGAACAAATTAGACGAAAGAAGATTTGACCCCCAACTTCTGACAAAGATATTCAAATGGTGTCGCTGCTAATGGTTTAATAAAGATATCAACTATCTGTTCTATGGAAGGAATATAGTTCAACTGAACAACTCTGTTTATAACCTGCTCTCTGAGAAAATGATATTTGATTGGTATATTCTTAGTCTTGGAATGAAGAATGAGATTCTTGGAGACACTAATGGCACTGGTGTTATCACAGTGAATTGGAATCGGATCAATATAATTTACCTTCAAATCTTCAAGAGTTTGGACCATCCATAAAATCTAAGTGCAACAAGTAGCAACAACAATGTACTCTGCCTTTGTAGTTGATAAGGAAATAGACCCCTATTTCTTACTAATCCATGCTACTAATGAGTCACCCAGGAAGAATAAACCTCCACTGGTGCTCTTTCTCTCATCCACAAAATTTTCCCAATCAGCATTTGAATAAGTATTTAACTGAAAATTCTGATTTTTAGGATACCACAGACCATAAGTCATTGTGCCCTTCAAGTATTTGAATATCCTTTTTATAGCTACTAAATGACTTTGTTTAGGAGAAGACTGATAACGACCTACCATTCCAACAACTTGCATTATATCAGGACGAGATGCTATGATGTACAAAAGATTTCCTATCATTGATCGATATGTCCTTTGATCAACATCAGGTGAAATATCATCTTTACTGATCTTGCAACCGACCACCATAGGTGTACTAACAGGGGAAGAATCTTCCATCTGAAACTTCTTCAACATCTCTTTCAAATATTTTTCTTGAGAGATAAATATTCTTGCAGAACTCTGATTTACTTGTAAACCAAGAAAATATGACATTTCTCCTATCATGGACATCTCAAACTCTATTTGCATAGAAATATTAAACCACTGGATAGAGGAATCATTAGTACAACCAAAAATAATGTCATCTACATAAACCAAAACAACTGGTAAATCATCACCTTCAGAGTTAATGTAGAGATTGTTGTCAACAATACCTTTATTGAACCCTTTGTCTTGTAAAAAATTGTCTAGTCTATAATACCAAGCTCGTGGTGCTTGTTTCAGTCCATATAAAGCCTTCTTTAGCTTGCAGACATACTCAGGATTATCTGTCAATGAGAATCCTTCAGGTTGCTCCATATGTGCTTCTTCTTCTAGATCTCCATTAAGAAATGCTGACTTAACATCCATTTGATAAACTTTAAAGTTCTTATGACATGAATATGTAAGAAACTTTCTGATGGCTTCCAATCTTGCCACTTGTTCAAAGGTTTCATCAAAATCCTGTCCTTCAACTTGTGCATACCCTTTACAGACCAATCTGGCTTTATTCCTAACAACTTGTCATTTTTCATTCATTTTATTCTTGGACACCCATTTAGAACCTATTACATTCTTATCTTCAGGTCTAGGAACAAGCTCCCAAGTATTGTTCTTCTCAATCTGATCAAGCTCTTCATTCATAGCTCTAATCCAATCATCATGCTTGCTGGATTCATAAATTTTTTTAGGTTCAATTATAGATATAAAAGAAACCCGAGATTGTTCTGAGTCTTTAATCAATTTCCTTCTTGTCTGAACTCCTTTATTTATATCTCCAATTATATGATTTTCAGGATGATTCTTTCTAACAATTTTGAGAGGTGGTTTTGTTTCTTTCTGCTGATTTGTGTCAGCCTGAGTATTCATATCTTCATTTGATTCAAATTCTTCTCTTTCTGATCCTTGGACCTGTTCATCTTCATCTATATCTTCTTTTCTTGGTTCAACACTGCTTACATTTCGTACTAGGATTTCTTCATCAAATTTTATGTCGATACAATCAACCAATTTATGCAGCCTCTTATTGTAGCATATGTATCCTTTACTGTTTGTAGAATAACCTAAGAAGATACTTTCATCAGCCCTGCCATCATATTTTCCAATATTTTCATCATTATTATTGATATAACATTTACTCCCAAAGACTTTAAAATGCTTGATTGAAGCAGGTCTTCCAAACCATAGTTCATAAGGAGGCTTGTCACTGTGTGGCCTGAGATGAGCTTTGTTAAGAATATGAACAACTATATGGATTGCTTCCACCCAATATGTCTGAGCAATATTCCTTTCATTCATCATTGATCTTGCCATCTGCTGAACTGATCTATTCTGCCTCTCAACTACTCCATTTTTCCGTGGAGTCCTTGGAATAGTGTACTCTCTTTTGAGCCCATGTTTATCACAAAATGCTTTGAAGTTCCATGAAATAAACTCTCCTCCTCTATCAGACCTTATTGCCTTCAATATTTTTTCTGTTTGATTCTCAGTCAGAGCCTTAAACACTTCGAATTTTTCAAATGCTTCAGATTTTTCCTTCAAAAAGGAAACACATGTTAGTCTAGAATAATCATCAATGATCAACATAGAATAGTTTTCTTTTCCTATAACTTCTTTCCTTGATGGTCCACATAAATCCATATGAACTAACTGAAGAGGTTTTTCTGTTGAAGGAAATTTTTTAGATTTGAATTGTGTCCGAGTAAGCTTTCCTATTCGACAAGGTTTACAAACAAAATCATATGGCTTTGATATCTTTGGAAGATATTTTACTGCCCCACTATTTCTAAGTTTGATTATATGATCAAAATTTAGGTGTCCAAGTCTCCTATGCCATAGCAAACTTTCATCATACTTTCTTAAGTGGCATTCTTCTTTTTCTTCTTTTAATACATAGACATTGTTTTATGTTCTTATTCCTTTTGCAATCAGCTATCCTAAATTCACATATTTTATTCTATAATATTTAGAAGTAAAAACAACTTCACATCCAGTCACAGACTTGACTGAAACTAAGCAGATTATGTTTCAGACATCTACAAACAACACATCTTGAGATTTTCCTTTTCCGTTACTCAGACTTACCATTCCTTTACCTTTTATTTTTCCTGGTGCATCGTTTCCAAAAGTTACATTCTCTGATTTGCTTTCACTTAGAGTTAGAAACTTACTTTTGTCTCCAGTCATATGTTTGGAACATCCACTGTCAATATACCAGGGATTCTTTTGTCTTTGGGATGATAACACTAATCCAAATTGGTCATCTTATTTCTTCTTCCAAACCTTGAAATTTTCAGCAATAGGATTCAAATTTAGCTTATAGTTCCTTAAGCGACAATCTGCATCTTTATGTCCATAATTATGGCATGTGTAACATTCTGGTTCATTGAATAACATATCATAACGATTATTATGCTCATAACAATTGTTATGCTTAACCTGCGTATTTTTCCCAGCCATCACATGATTTGTAGTCTGTGGTTGTTTGCTACTTGGTTGTCTCAATCTTTGTTGTGGCAGATAATTACTCCTTGAGTATCTTGATTGCTCATATCTAAATCTTAAAGAACCATTTACATCTTTGTGACCAAAGTTAGAACAGAAAAAACAATATCCATAGAAAAATCCTTTGTATGTGGAAAATGGTTGTCTTCTTTGAACGAGTCTATTTCTTCCATGCAGATGATTTCTTTGACCAGAGGATGTGTTTGTGTTATTTCTTTGATCTACAGATTTGGTTCTGGTACTTTTTCTTTCATTCCTTCTTGGCGATTGATTATATTTCTCTGTTTTTGCAGAGTGGTTGTTGTCAATGATTATAGATTTGACAAAGTTGATGGATTATGTGTTACTTGGTTGATCACTACTTGATCCTTCTTCATAACCCAAGCCAAATTTCAACTTTGGATTCCTTTGCTGATTTAGAATGGAGGTTAATCCTTCTAAGGCTTTAATACTTGAAATATTTTTGTGATACAATGGCTTAAACTTCTCCATCTCTTTTCTGGTTTTTACTATCTCTTCTTCTAAGGCTTCACATCTCGCTTTATTCTCTGATAATTATTGTTTCAGAATGTACTCTATTTTATTTGCCTCTTCTAACTCCACTTTTAGTAAGACAAAGTCTTCATCATGTTTTTTTCCATTCATTTTAAACTGCATCAACAATTGTTTTTGTTTTCTCTTCTTACATATGAGTCTGTCAATTTCTTCCAAAGCACTGATTAATTCACCTTCCATATCCACCACAGGTTCTTCGTCATCCATTTCACCTCCTGAATGTTCATCATCAAGATCTCCCATAACCATAAGCATAAAATCATTCACTTTGTCTTCATAGGATGAATCACTATCTATGTATTCTGAGGAGTCATCATTGTTTGCACACAAACTTTTCTTTTTACTATATTTCTTAAATTTGTATTTCTTTTCATCATCAGAGTTCTGGTCCTTTTGGTCCTTTTTCTTGTGAGGACACTTAGATGAAAAATGACCTATTTTACCACAGTTAAAGCATTTGAAGGGTAGCTTGCCTTGGTATTTGCTTGATCCTTTCTTTAACCTTCTCACAAATTTTTCCTCAATATCATCTAGTTCTGAATCAATATTCTTGTCTGCTTTAAAAGATGCTTCTCTAGTAATGGATTTATCTTTTCTAATTCTCATTTCATATGCAGTTAGAGTTCCTAGGATTTGATCAATGGACAAAGTTTTAAGATCATTTAGTTCTTCTATTGCAGATACTTTTGGATTAAATTTATCAAGCAAAGATCTTAAAATCTTCTAAACTAAAAATGATTCTTCAATCTTCTCACCAAGACCCTTCATGCCATTCACAATCTCTTCAACTCTTAAAAAATACTTGCTAACTGTTTCATCTTCATTCATCTTTAGTTGTTCAAATTTCAATCTATATGTTTGAATTTTGGCATCTTTTACTTTCTCATTTCCTTCATAACTGCTAATAATTTTATCCCACATTGCTTTGGTAGAATCAAGATGCATCACCTTTACAAACTCAGCTTCAACAAGTCCATTCAAGATAACATTCATTGCCTTTGCATTGGAACTAAAGTCTAACTTATCATCTTTAGAAGCTAGCACAACAAGCTTTATATATCCAGTTTATACTACATCCCAAACATCAACACCTAAGGCCATTATGTATGTTCTCATTCTAACCTTCTAGAAGGAAAAATTTGTTCTATCAAATAGAGGAGGCTTATTGGATGAAGTTTCTTCATGACTTGTCATGTTTAAGCTTATAGATCTACCTTTAAATAAAAGGAACCCGCTCTGATACCAATTGTTGAAATTACTAATACAACTGAGAGGGGGGGTGAATCTGTTGTTACTGTGCTTAAACAATTATATGACTATTCAAACAATTTTTTAATCTTCTCCAAGTGACCATCAATATTATACAATATATGAACAACATAAATAATGAACACTAGTCACACATAAGATATACACAGAGACAAATTTTCACGAGGAAACCCATAAAGGGAGAAAACCTCTTCTTCTTCGAATGATAGGCAGTCTTTTAATTTCTGTACATCATCTATCTTTGAGCACCAAATCAATGTGAGGCTACTACCTCTGTTTTACAAGATCCAACTTGTTGAGAGCACCAACCCTCTGATTTCTCTAGCACCCACTAGAAGGAAGCATCAACTTCCTGAGTGTTCCAGCACCAACTAGAATTATACAAGCATCAACTTGCATACATAAAACTTTGTGTTTTCCATAGCACCACCCTGCCACCCTATTTTCTAGCCACAACTAGATGAAAGCTACAACTTCCAATATTCAAGCACCAACTTGAATAACAGAGGACTACAGTCCTCCCTAGAACCTACCTACCTCCCTGATTATTAATAAATGAATGAATAACCAACAATACAGATATATCAATTCTTAGCAATTCTTCTCTGCTTCACTATTCTTCTGCTCTGTTTATACTTGGCTTGAATTGATGTCTCTTTCTATCTGTTCTTTCTCTGTTCCTCTCATGCTCTTTGGTATGTGTTCATTCTGCTCTCTTCACCTTTTATGTTCTGTTCAACTTTTGTTTCTCATCTCTGAGTTTGATCTCACACTGTGCATACTGTAATTTTCCTTTCTCCCAGTTCAACTCATTTTTCTAGTGAGAACAACCCCCTCACATGGTCATAACATTTCCCTTTTATGCTATACCCCCGATCAATTACACCTCGAATCTCCCAGAAAAAACGCCATAGCAACTGAATCGCCAAGCGTTCAAGAACTACGATTCAAATCTACTAATTGAATCGTAACTGAACAATTAACTGTGAAGTGAAACAATAGCCCTTCGATCAAATTCCCAATTAACCAACACCGTTGGATTACATCTGTAGGCTCTCGTGTTTATCCCATATGACCACTGGCTGTGACCAAATGCTAAACATAAAGTGATTTCGCGATTTCGACGATCTCCATTGTAAAGCCTAGCGACGTGCTAGCTCCTCCCTTAACCTCCATCAATGTAACCACCATCTATGACTAGGGACCAAGCAAGAGGGGTGCTTCACGATTTCGCATATCGCGAACTCCTGCTATGAGTTTCCTCGAAAATACCAACTCGTGAATCTCCGAAATGGAACTTAGTAGCGTGCTAGCTTGTCCCTTCATCCTTTGACAGTGTGACCTTGGCTATGACCACGGGCCAAACATTCGAGCACTTTTCTTACCATATCAATGGTCCATATCCTCGGTGATCCAACGACTCAAATCATTTCACGACTTCGCATATCGTGAGTTCCTGTGTCACATTCCTTTGACTTCTCCAATGTGAAAGTCAATGAACTGCCAATTGCTCGCCACATGTCCTCTGGTTCCAATGACCAGGATTGTTTTTCGACCTCACGTATCTCACATTCCCACACCATGCTCCTTTGACTCCTCCAAAGTGCAAGTTAGTGAAATTCCAATCAATCGCCACGTGTCCTCTGTCTCCAATGACCAGGATTGTTTCGCGACCTCGTGTATCACGAGTTAGAGGATAGTACTCAGCCTTATCCTCTTCGTAGTTATATAGGATCTAACGGTTGTTGGTCCTCGGTGCTCAGATCCAACGTCTAAGATTTGTTCTCCTCTTCAGCGCGTTCCTCCTGTCTGAATTCAGATTTGACGACCATCGAGAATTCAGGATGGGTGATCCAATGATCACTGTTTCTCCTCCTCCTGAGCTTACACTTCTGTTCTTGCCATGCCATCATCGTTGCACTGTTGATCTTGCTATCATTGGAAAACAAGTATACTCTTGTCGTGTTGATCTTGCCATTAATGACAAACAAGCATACTCTACCTTCTATCTGAAAATATGCCAACAAACATCAAGCCCTTCATTGATAAGGTATTATGTGACATTTCTCCTCTTGATGTTTGTGATGTGCTATTAGGCCAACCATACTTGTGGAAGTGACATGTTGTGTATGAGTCTCATGATGTTATTGTTACCTTGGGAAATAATTTGTACAGGATACCAGAGGTACCACCACCTGCTTCTATCTCTTTGGTTACTGCAAAACAATGCAGTAAGATCATTTCCAAAACCAAGAATTTTTTTTCCTGATGATCCACCCTCAGGGAAAGAAGAATATTGTAGCCACGACCTACAGACAGGGCTCCCCCGCATGACAACAACAAATGAGCAAGGTCATGGGGGAGTACCGGGACATCTTCACCTCACCCGTAGGGGTGCCTCTACACTTTCAGGTCAAGCACCCCATCGATATAAACCTAGGTGCATCGCTGCCCAATGGGCTGATCTATCGGCTCTCTGTTCTGGAGAATGATGAAATCAAGAGGCAGATTCAGGAGCTGCTGTAGAAAGGTCACATATAGAAAAGTTCATTGCCCTTTGTGAGTCCAATCGTGTTGGTGCAGAAAAAGGATGGGACTTGGAGACTCTGTATTGACTATCGGGTTGTGAACAATATCACTATCTGTAATAGGTGCCCGATCCAACAGATTGATGACCTTCTGGACCAACTCAAAGGGGAAAAATATTTCAGCAAGATCGACTTGAAGTTCGGGTATCACCAAGTACCAATCGAACCATCCGATGTGTTGAAGACTTCCTTCAAAGCCAAGGAGGGCCTTTTCGAATGGCTCATCATGCCTTTCGGGTTGAAGAATGCTCCCGCAACCTTCATGAGGTTGATGGAAGACATATTGTGGCCATTCACCAACTCATTTTTATTAGTGTACTTGGATGACATCCTGATCTTCAACCAAACTTGGGAAGAGCACCTCCACCACATCCGACAGGTCCTCCAAACAGTGCAGAAACACAAGTTGTGTGCCAATTTGGAGAAGTGCACTTTTGGCATGACCCAGGTTCAATATCTGGGATACATTATGATGAGCGTGGGGTGTGTGTGGATCCAACGAAGATCCAAGTCATTTGAGATTTTCCAGCCCCGACCACTCTAACATAGCTTTGCAACTTTCTGGGTCTTGCTAATTTCTACCGTAGGTTCGTGTTGGGATTCTCTCATATCACTTGGCCCTTGAGTCAAGTCACCAAGGGAGGAGCGAAAGAAAAATTCTTTTGGTTGGAATCTCAACATAAGGTGTTCGTAGAATTGAAACATCGCCTCTCCTATGCCCTAGTGCTCACATTACCAGACTTGAAACAACCATTTGATATCGAGACAAATGCCTCTGACTATGATATTGGGGCAATTCTTACTCAACAGAAGCATCCAATTGCATATCACAGTGCGACATTGTCCAACACAGTCCGAAAGTATCCCACTTATGAAAAAGAAATGTATTCCATTATGGAGGCTTGTCGACAATGGAAGAATTACATTTTAGGGAAGGAAACGATCATCCACACAGACCATCAACCTCTGCAGTTCATACAAACCCAAGGGAAGTTGCAGAATGATCACCATCAGAATTGGTCCACATATCTGCAACAATTTCATTTGAACATCAGTTCAAGAAGGGAAACACCAATAATGTTTTAGACTGGCTCAACGGACCACCGATCATGGCGATAACCACCCTGCTCAATTATTTTGGGCACAAGACTTCTGATTGGACGCTTCTCTACAAGAGTGATCCAGAATTCGGCCACACATACAAGACGCTCTTGGAGGGTAACCGAGTTCCAAATTTCCACCTCTAGGATGCCCTGCTATGTCACCTGGGACACCTTTGTGTTCCTTCAAGCGAGCGTGCTGAGATGATTTGGGAATCACACTACAGTTGGGTCGCTAGGAATTTCGGGGTTGAGAAAACAGTGGCAGTACTGCAAAAGTATTTCTATTGGCCAAACCTTCGACAAGGTGTCGGGAAGTACATAAGATCCTGCACTGCCTGCGCCATTTCCAAACCGACCATCAAGAAACAAGGCCTCTATACTCCACTTCCTACCCTTGTATAGAGGCCTCTATACTTCACTGCCTACTCTTGTATAGAGGTCTCAAAACAATGTTGTACATAATGTGTATCGTGTGCTCGATCATCACTTATATAAAAGTGATATTCTTTAATAACATGATGATTTTCATTGGTGCTTTCTATGTGATCAAGACTCAGTTGAGCATGTCTATATATAATGTGGACAAATATAGTGATTTGATTAGAATGATAATATTCACTATGTATTTATTTTTATGCAGTGAATGTGTAATTCTTTGCAAAATCAACTACAAAAGAAATTGTCCCTGGTGGAAAAATTTCACGGGATTGTTTGAATTCTAGGTCTTTCCATCAAGCTCTATGTGAATGCTTGGTGTATTTATAAATTTCTTCCCCAAAATTCTTCAAAAAATATATCACACATATTTTATCTACTTTCAAATCAATCCTTTTGGAAATAACATTTGAAGAATGTGGAGCCGTGCTGCTGATATATTCATATCTCTTCCAATTGATTGTTATATTAGAAAATTATTGATCATTCATATCAATAGGATACTTTGAGTGAAACAAACTTATATTTCCACAACGATCACATTTCTTTCCACCAACACATTTGTTTTGGTAAAATAATTCATCACCTTCTCTTTCACATATAATTTCAGATATAAAAGCATGGAATGTGGAAGGAGGAGGTGAACTTGGCCATAACGTTTTACCAAAGTGTCATAATATAACTCAAATTCCACATGATAACGACAACAACAAGTGTCATGAACAATGATGGGTATAACAAACCATGGTCTTTGTTGCATAAATGTATCGATGTAAATTTTAACTTCTTTGTGCTCTTCTATGAACTTATTGAACAATTCTATTTGTGTCATTGGCAATATATGTTTTGGATGTTCTTCATATTGTTTTCATGTTATTCTTTGTCACAACACATCCCTTTTATGTAGTGAAACACGAGATTCTGTCAACCAACAATTATGGGATGATTCTTTAACATTTTCTGCAAGTCTATCTTTGTAGGGTTGTCTAGAAATAATTGTCCAACAAGCAAGTTCATCATTTGCATCTATTTGCAATCAAAATTTTCTATGTTTGTACAACGTTTTTCTTGAGGTTCCCATCACTTTTTCCATGTGTTTTATCAAATGATATTTTATATTGCTAGATGAAACAACTGTTGTTTGTATCACTCTACATGCAACACTGACATCTTTTTTTTTTTGAGATTTTCCAAAAGATTTTAATACACTAGTTATATTTTCAAAGACACTATGTTTCACCTTTGTATATTTTGTGAACTTTTGAATACCCAATAATGATGCAGCTTCTTTTAAATTTCTTGACTTTATTAGACAAAGTGAAAGTTGAGCTTGTATTGTTATTGATTCACCTTTGAAAAAAGTATTATACATATTCATAACACGATATCTTATATAATGATTAACTTCTTTAATCCCAAATTTGTCAGTATCAACATTTTCTAATATTTCATCATCAATGTTGATAGATTCTTCTACATATTTAAATTTAAGGTTTATATTAAAAAACAAAACCCAAACATAAATTCACTAAACTATATACAAATGTTCATCTTATATTATCTAGATTTATGTACATACCAATAGGTGATTCAACTTCTACTTCAATTTTGGTTTCAACGACTTCATCGACGTTATGAGACAACAATATTTATGTTTTTTGAAAAACATCAAGTCCAAATTACAATCAATTATATTTTAAACAATAATTTAGATAAATGAATTCTATACTTTCAATATAGACAATATGTACATGCATATACCTGGTTGGAATTGTTCTTGTTGAAAATATCTATTTACATCATCGTCGTTTCTTTCTTCAATATTTTCACGTTCTCGTTTCTTTCTCCAATAATGCTCTTTCCTTTGTTCGTTATGGAAAGTTTCGTCTCGAGTGCGATCAAATTTTCTCTTGCGCAAACTTTTGTTTCCCATGAGTATAGTTATCTGTAAAAGTTTTAAAAAAAATCAACATTTCAGAATAGTTTGAGAAAAACTTCATGGTCACAAAAATTATTAAAAAATAATATCAAGAATTTTATGTTCAACAAATCCTTCACCTTGAAAAAATGTTCAACAAAGCCTTCACCTTGAAAAATGTTCAACAAAGCCTTCAATATATAATTTTTTTTTTGCATTCAAAACATCAATCACCTTGTTCAAAACAACGAAAAAGATGATTCAAACTTTTACTTAGGGGCTCCACATATGCAAAACCATGAAACAAGAGTGAATTGTGTTAAATTGGTTCGACCGAAAGTGTATTTATAAGATTTGGTGAAGTAAATGAAACGACATGTCCCTTCATTTTCTTCCGACCGATGAAATTCTCTCACCCATCTTTTGGCCAAAACAATAATGTTCGATCGAAAGTTTTTAAAACACGTTAACATACCATTTGACACACTTTATGGTGAAACTCAATATTATGATGTACTTGCACGTAGTTTCATACAATTTTGTACAGTCTAAAAAATTGTGTCCTATCCTTGCCTCGAACTCTATGCAGTCTCGGGATGCGTGCACATAGGGATCTCCCATTTCCATGGGGTTCATTCCAATATATTGCCGAAGCTCCAAAAATACCTCCAAATTTGGCTAGCAATTGATTTACTAAATTCAACGAAATACCGCTAAGTCTGGTTTGGTTGGTTGAGTTGGTTAAAACGCTCCTCTATTATAGAAAATGTTCCAGGTTCAAACCTATGCATGGGATATTAGTGGGTTAAATTTAGCATATAAGTTTAATACATATGTTGGTTTGTTTTTGAAAATTAATATATTATAATATATTATGTATTATATATAATATATAAAATAGAACTCTCACGGGAACTTTAACTTCTCGCCGAATATTTGAGTTAGCTCCCCAAACTGACAAGTGTGAGGTCGTATGGTGTTATGGTGATCAGGGGCTGGGGATAAGCCCTGGCCCCTTTCCTCCCCATATGAACCATAATACTAATTTAAATATATTATAACATATAATATGGTTAAGTAACAATGAATGGTGTGATGGTCATGGGAGCTTTGTGAAGGCGTGGAGTGTTAGGGAGGTCATGGGGTCGAACCCCATGGAATCCATAAATATTTTACATAACTAAAACATTAATGGCCAATGAGGGGTTGTGGAAACATGTCATTGGATAACCTGTTGCACATGTCAAATGTTGATTGAATCCATAAATATTTTACATAACTAAAAAATTAATGGCCAATGAGGGGTTGTGGCAACTTGTCATTGGCAAAATTGTGCCACGTGTCCCAACTCATCTGATGAAAGTACATGTCAAATGATCTGCCACATCACCCTGTTGTTCCATGTCACTCTGCTTATGACGTTACCATGCCACGTGTCACCCTATGGTGTTTCCATGAGGCACCCCTATTTTGCATGTTCTAACCAAACTTTGACTGCTCATAACTTTTGCATACGAGCTTCGTTTGATGCACCATTTTCACCATTGGAAATATGGAGACAAACGCTACACAATGATGTCATTTTCTTGGTCATTTGAGATGGTCTTATTTTGAGTATTTATGGATCCCCTGGGACCTCTGTGAGCGTTCTGGATCCTCCTAGACCTCTGTGAGCGTTCCTTAGATCCTCCTGGATCACACCTTCCCATTGAAGAACTTTTGGACCTCCAAAAGTATTAATATTCAAAACCTTAGTGATGATAAATCCAAGTCACTCTTCCATCTTACTAAAATGCTTTGATCAATAACTTTGTGATGAAGCTTCTTCACTCTTCCATCTTGCTGAACATTCTATACTCATTTTCTCATTTTGGATTGATCTAAGATATTGGATATTAGATCAATGTACCTTTATTTTCTTCTCTGGAACATAGATCTGACTCTAGCCTATGGAACTGTAGCTAATATATGTAGCTTTGGTTATCGCTTATAGATTCCTGCATAATAAAATTCTACATTTACTGAATCTTTGTAATATCTGAATCTTGTATTTCAACATCCACTCCCATATCCTATTGTGGAAGATAATCTATCTTGGCCAATTTGAAACCAAGTCAAATTTTGATCTATGCCTTTCTCTTTTGGACTCGTTTTTCTTGTATTACTGATGTATCTGTAGAATTCCATGAATGAATACTTTGTCCATTGTCACTCCTGCCTTGAACAATAATTCTGCTTGTATTGTTATCATTTGTACTTGCCTTGATTGTTTCTGTTTAAGGTATACGTCCACGAACATGACATAGAATGGGTATATATATTTAAGTATATACCTCTTTTCATCTCTTAGGAAGTTTTGCATTACTTTGATGCTCTTCCTACTCTTGATCTACATGCTTCGACTGTCTACATTCTTATGTTCCTTCGCTTACAGTTCTTTAGAATCAAGAATGTTGACCATACGATTTTATCCATATGAAGTATTGCTGACAATTACTGTTGTTGAGATCTTGATCTACATGTTCCAACTACCTACATCCTTCTGTTCCTTCACTTACAGTTCTTTAGAATCAAGAATTTTGACCATACAATTTGATCCATATGTAGTCTTGCCGACAATTACCATTGTTGAGCTCTTGATATACATGTTCCAACTTCCTACATCCTTTTGTTCCTTCACTTATAGTTCTTCATAATCAAGAATGTTGACTAGACAATTTGATCCATATGTAGTCTTTAGCTAATGATGAGACAATATAATTGTCTTCACTGCTGTTGAAAAACCTTTAGAAATCCCTTCAATATTCTTTTCACTCTGCAACAATATAAGGTGGTAATATATAGACTCTACTACAAAATTACTCCCACTCATAAAAGGTGGCCATATAGAAATTTTACAAAGTCCCTCTCACTCTTATAATTTACAATGACTGGTTTACTCGCCTTAAATAGACTTTACAAAATATTTACATATACATACGGTACAAATAATTTACAAATTTACATTTATATAATGATGTTTTCAAATGGTTTACTTATGGACTTATCATTCCCATTGTACTAGGAGGAGCCTCGCAACTTTTGACCTCTGACAATGCCTCTGACGCTGATGCGAAATATGACATTGAATTTGATGCATAATTTGATTCTAAGAAACCATTTGTCCATACTATAGGTCTCCCCAGTAAACTACACATCTTCTCTCTGCAAACACCAAGTACTATAGTTGTATCTGGGGCATCCTCCCTTACATGCACAAGTACTTGACCATCCTTAAATGTGACTATATAACCATCATCTTCAAATGATGCAAATGAGAGTAGGTTAATCTTTAGGTCTTGAACATATAGCATATTTTCAATCCACATAAATCCTCTCGACCTGAGCTGGAGTATCACATATCCATATCCTCTAATTGCTTTCCTGGTGTTGGTTCTATATCTAACATATCAATCTACGTCGATTTTTGAGAATGATAAAAACATAGGTCTCATCCCTATCATGTGGCGAGATGAGCCACTATCCACAAACCATTCTTCGATGTCTTCATAAATCACCTTTCCAATACCAACCATTAGGAAGTATTCTTTACTAAGATCTTCATCTGGAGTTATTTTTGCTTGTCTTATTGCAAGTGCTTTCTCATTTATCTATTTTTGTTTCAGACATAAGTGCGGATGAAGTGTCCAACACTTCTCAATTTAGTGTCCACTCTTATTACAATAAGAGAAACATACTTTATTTCCCTTCTGGAAATACAATCCCTTTCCTTAAGCCTTCTTCTTAGAGGGATTATCTTGCACATACATGGATTTTCTTCCATCCCTCTTATCCAACTCATGAGTGACGATCTTCATCCCTTTACTAGGGCAGAGAACTTGTTCTGGCTGAGTCTCTTTAGTTGTCTATGAACATTCTCCAACTTCCTCATATCCTAATCCTACATAATGAGGTATTTCCTTTACCTGCATGAGATTAGTCAAATCTTGGTCATTGATGCCAAGTCCTCTTCTATTATACCCCATCTTGGTTAAAATTTTATAACCCATACCATATGTTTGCTGCTCAAAGTTATCCAAATAAACATCTTTATCTTGGTGGGAAGAAGAAGAAGATGATGATTTATTTTCATGACATACCTTGGTTGCTGCTTGTAACCCTTTAATATGTTATGGAATCTCATGCATAAGAGACTTTGGCTTCTCCATCTGTTCAACTGCATGATATTGTGCCAACAACTTTTCCTTTTCTTGCATTGAATATTTCTCTTTCTCTACTTGCTGGAATAGGGCCCATAACTACAACTTATTTTCTAAATAATGAAATATACTTCTATGAAAGTATTCATCATGTAATGATTGATCTTCCATCCTTTGCTTCTCTTCCTCGAGATCTTTCAACTGCATCCTCAACTCAACATTCTCTCGTTGGATTTTCTAATTAAAATATTTTTGCAACCTCAATTTCATCAAGGATTTACTCATATTGTCATTTTTAAAAGATCCTTCAAAATATTCACCAATCTAATTTTTTAAACCTCGTCACACCAACAACTTGCAAAAACATGTCAAAACTTGCTTTGATACCAACTTGATCTGAAAATCCTTAGACACCACTTTTTCCTTCAAAATATACATGCAACATCTAACTTGATTCCCATATAAATTCTAGGATCTATTGAGGTGATTTGTAGAAATGATGATGATGTATCCTTTATCCAAAACCCCTTTATGATGACTAATTTGAAGTGTAATTGAGATAACTTGGAAAAAAATAAAAGAAGTCAAGAAATAATAATGATGACATGCTTTGTTTCATCTTTAAGTTCTTTTAACCAAATGAAAATTGTTTATCTTTATCTCAAGATACCAAAACACATATTTAAATGGACCAAATAAGCCAACCTTGAGGGTGCTCTGAAAATCCAGAACTCAAATGCACAAATCGAGTTCATATTTGAAATCCTTGCAAAGAACTGAGAAAATGAGTATAATATTGTCCATGTTCCATCAAAGTACCTCATAGCACAAAAATTAATGTGCTACAAGGTCATTAATGAAAAATTGACATAAAAATGTTACATATGACCTTAAATTACAAAACCAACCTCATATTCACGTTCCTTGCGAAAAACCATGCAATTTTGATATAAGAAACTTGAAAATCTGTTAACGTACCATTTGGAACGCTTTATGGTGCAACTTAAGATTATGTTGTACTTTCACATACTTCTGTACAATTTCGTACAATATCGAAAAATATTCCATGTACCTACCTCAAACTCTGTTCAATATCGTGATGTGTACACATAGGGATATCCCATTGCATTGGTATTTGTGCCAATATATAGCTGAAGCTCCAAAACTACCTCCAAATTTAGCTAGCAACTGCTTTACTAAATTTAGTGGAATCTTGCTAAGTCTAGGTTGGTTGGCTAAGTTGGTTAAAACGCTCCGCTATTATAGTGGAGGTTCCAGGTTCGAAACTCCACATGGCATATTCGTGGGTTAAATTTAGCATATAAGTTTAATACATCCGTTGGTTTGTTTTTGAAAATTGATATATTATAATATATAAAACATAACTCCCACGTGAACTTTAACTTCCGGTCAGATATTTGAGTTAGTTCCCAGGGCTGTCAGGTGTGAGGTCGTATGGTGTTGTGGAGGACAGGGGATGGGGTTAAGCCCTAGCCCCTTTCCTCCCCATATGAAACATAATACTAATTAAATATATTATAACATTTAATATGGTTAAGTAACAATGAATGGTGTGATGGTCATGGGAACTTTGTGAAGGCGTGGTTAAGTAACAATCAATGGTGTGATGGTCATGGGAGCTTTGTGAAGGCGTGGATTGTTAGGGAGGTCATGGATTTAAACCCCATGGAATCCATAAATATTTTACGTAACTAGAACATTAATGGTCAATGGGGGGTTGCCACGTGGCAACCTCTCATTGGCTAACATGTGCCACGTGTCAAATGCTGATTGAACCACTTGTACCTGCCAACTCATCTGCTGAATGTACATGCCAACTGGTCTTCCATGTGACCTTGTTGTGCCACATCACTCTGCTACTGACATTACCATGCCACATGTCACCCTTTGGTGCTGCCACATGGCACCCATTTTTTCCCGTTTTTACCAAACTTTGAATGCTCATAACGTTTGCATATGAGCTCCATTTGATGCATCATTGGAAAGTTGGTGATGAACGCTACACAATGATTCCATTTTATTGGTCATTTGAGATGGTCAAAGTTTGAGTATTTATGGATCCCTTAGGACCTCTGTGAGCATTCCGTAGATCCTCTTGGATCAACTAATGTCATGTATGACAACATCTTGTAGGAAGTAACTTCATACAAATATCTCATAATTGATCTTCATCACAAGCTTAACTAGAAGTTTAACATTGAGAAAATGATAAATTGAGGGTGAAAATATTATTATGGACTTGATTTTTTTTTTTAAATTAGTGGACCTTTGACTTTGGGATAAGAATAAACTTCTTTTTGAGACCCCCATCACCCATGTTATCTTATATGATTGTGAAGTTTGGGGCTGCAACATCTCTATAGAATCATGGAGAAATATAGATTAAATCCAAAAGCATTTTATAACTTATAATATTAAACTTAAAGGCAATACACCCTATTCTCTTTATCAAAATGAGTCTTTCCCCCATTGAGAGCATGACTATGACTAGGTACTTAATGTATAAGAACATGAAAAAAAGTATGGAAGGAAAGAGGCTTCCTAAGGCTTCTTCAAAATTTAATCAAAATCAGTTACGACTCAATCATGGATGGAATAAACATGTCAAGTCTTGGCTAAATCATTGGATTATTGAGGAATATGTCACTTTGTAGAGTAACGATAATATTAAAAATATTATTGCATATAAATTTAAGGAGAAATTGTGGTGTGATAAATAATTAGAAGATAATAGAAAATTAAAATACTACGAGGTGATCAACCTTGATCTAAAATATCAAAAGTACCTCTTCGCTTTAAATAGATCAAAGAAGAAAAACAATTCTTTTAAAATAAGAATAAACTCTCATGAGCTCCATGGAAAAATAGGATATTGGACAATTTCTAAAATGTCGTGGGTCAAAATAATTTTACATCTTTGTGACACTAAGAGGGATGAATATGAAAAATACTTTCTCTTAGAATGTCTTGCATACACCAACATCAGATCTCAATTTCAAAATATTTGTTACAATACCAACATTCCTAACCTTTTAACTCCTCAAAACAATGGTGATTTAGGGATGCTTCTCTTAAAACTCCTTGAGCACAATGTTTTTTTTCTAAAACAAGACAAGTAATTTTTTACCCTTTTTTAAGGTTTGATAGGCCAATGCTTGGTCTTAGTGGACATTAACAACCATCATCATCATTAAAAGTATTCCCATAAAATGTTTATTAATTCTTATTAATTACGCCGAAAGGCGTACGCCTATTGGCAATGGGCACAATTAATCACCTTTTAATCTAAAATTATAATCTGATGGCTAACAATTGAAGATGCTGGCATATTCTTAGTCATCCTCCCAAATCAATAAATTTGATTTACTCTTCATAACTTCCTTGTATTTTTGAATGCATCCGTTAACCTGTTTACTTTTTAACATTTACCAAATCATATTAAGAAATTACTGTAACACCATATGATTTCCACATTTAAATAATTAACCTTTGAGATGACACATTTGGATGATTAGCCCTCAGCTCAGATGTCCACTCATTTCATTCTTTACATGCACATGATAGTGGCATGATAGTGGAGGATGCCATGCGTTTCTACAGGTGATAATTTTTATAACAGTGGACTGACTGGCATAGACGACCTAAGTTTTGAGGAATCGCTTTTTGGAATATACACAGCCAAAAGCTTGTATACACCATGGTATAGCGGTATGATCTATAGTGAAAGTACAAATTTGACCTTAACTAGTTGTTAATTGATTGAACAATGGCTGAAAACGCTAACGGTTTGTATTGTTTTTTTTGGTACCAGGAAACGCAGCTTCCTTGCTGTTGTATGGAGCACCAATGTAAGATGTATCAGTTTTACTAGTATCTCTTTGTACAAAAGTTTCAGCAAGACCAACTAATGTAGTCGTCTATATTGAATTATAATTCTAACTAACTGGTTTTATGCAGAGTTACATTTAGGAGAGTGATTAATAGAGGATCGACAAAGAATTTTTCAAGCTTCCCATATGCAATAGCTCTGTTAAATTCTCTCCTCTACACATGGTATGGTTCACCCCTGATCAGTAATGGCTCCAAAAACATCCTGGTATTGACTTTCAATGGCGTTGGAATCGTTCTCGAGCTTCTGTTTGTTTGCATATATCTGAAATTCGCTCCACCCAAATCCAAGGTAGTTTTCAATTCTCAAAATCTCTTATCAGTTCATTAGTTTTCAATTCAAGTATTGTTAATTGATTGAACAATGGCTGAAAACGCTAACTCTTTACAGTGGTAGCCTTGCAGGATCTGCAAGTTGCTTTGGAGGCTTCGACTGCAACATGGAAAATAGGAAAATAGTGATTGGCCATCATACGATTCCAAGAATGAGTTCACCAGATATTGCCCAGATATTGCTAGTTTCCATGTTTCTAGTTTACTTTAATAATGGGTAATATCAGGTGAATCATTTTCTCCACAATTATATAGCTGATGAACCCAGATATACATATTTCATTTACAAAAGGTAAACCCTAATCAAGGTTTGTAAATGGAATAAATCTTTCGACGTTCATCAACCATAATTATGTGGCTGTGTTAGTTAATATATGTTTATACTAAAAGGATTTTTTATCAATTTGTATGTCATGGCTTATTATTTTTGGTATTCAATTAATCATGCATCGTCTTATCGATTGTATATCCAATTAATAAATAATACAAAATAATAAATAATATTTTTACTAGAAATTAAAATGCATAAAATAATCTTTAATGTCATCTAATAAAGTTCAATTTAAATTATAATAAAATAAATATAGATCACTTTAAATTTTTTTTTTATAGATGTAATGAACTATCTAAAAATAAAGAATTTAAAAAATAATGCTAGAATTATTATTGCCAAGTCTAAACACATTGGGAATTGACTCATTTCCATCATTTTGGTTTAACATGATAAAAATCATATTGAATTGATGGAATTTCATATAACTTGATGTTAAAATTTGTATTTAAGGGTGACTGTTGAAAATGGTCAATTGGTGGGAGATTTTCACCACTTGCCAAGTTTGATACTCAAAGGGAACATATTCCATTAAAAGAAACAATTTTATCAATTGAAGCTAAATAACTCCTTTTTATTATTAGAAATCATTCAAACATTTCTATCACTCATATATTAGTGAAGGGGGTTAATAAACATATACCATAATCATATGCATAGTGCTCAATAGGTATGGTGTAGTTAAAGAAGGATACAAACTAGATCCATTTTAGCCCCGATCCATCAAGTGTTCAAAGGAATCATATCTTTTGAGGTGAAAAACTTTTCTATAAATTTTCCATTCTCAATAAAGTTTTCTTTTCAGAGGGATATGATTTATCTTAGTGCTTGGTAGAGGGATATGATTTATCTTAGGGCTTCGTAGATGGAGGGTTAATATGGATCTATAATAACTTTCTTTATATCAAAAGCTTGATAACCATATTTAAAAAACCCTTGTAAATTTTAAATATAATAATATTTTTAAAACCACTTTATAATTTATTTCTACATATGTTTATCGATTGTTTTTTTAAACTAAAGACATATCTACATTTTCACTTTATAGAAAAAAAATGATTACAATAGTCTTTGGAGAGGACATGTTGCAAGGGAAAGCAGGCCCCTCCCCATTCAGAGTTCATCAAACTTGTTCATAATTCTAAACTTGATAGACCTTATAGATATTCATTTATAAACATATTTCCTTAACAAAGCTATATGCCTATAAATGCAACTAATATCAGATAAACCAAAATACAAACCAAACATCAAATACGTGTGGATTGAACATTCTCCTCATGATCTGTATTTAGGAGTGGAACAAACTGATTAACAAACTGAATACAATAAGCACAAAGATATGAAGAACAACATATATATCCAGTGAACAATATATTCTATTGAATAAATGAAATGTGTTCAAACTGTAAAACTGCAGAACTGAAACACTTGCTCGAATAGTGATAGCTATCTCTGATAAGAGATGTGGTTGCTACGTGCATCTGTCTAAGCAAAATGATTACAATGAGGCTCTAGAGGCATTTTTAACATTACTCATGAATTCCAAAACCCTAGACATCCAAAAATCTAACACTAAGAGATGAAACACCAAAAGTTATGTGGGCCCCTATGGGTAAGTTGGTACCTCAACTTCTCGGGGTCATAACTTTTGCATACGACCTCTGTTTTAGGTGTGTGATAACTCATTGGAAAGGTATTTTCTAGAAATACACATTAGATCATCAAACTCTGACTCCATCTATAGTTTGACTATGGAAAGCCAACAAAAAACCGTTTAGGGCCCCAAAACAGACCTGGAAGTACAAAAATATGTGTTGACATGAAAAATACAAAATAAGCCAGTTGGATTAGGTGGGAGGCCACCAGTATCCACCTGGAATATGTGTAGGGCTTCAGAAAACCCTGAAAGTGTATAAACCACAATTACAAAGAAGTACATAAGAACATGCTGAACTAAAAACTATCAGGAGGAACCAGTTGGAATAGGTGGGTGGCCACCAATATCCACCTAGATCAGTCCTCCCCCTTAGGAAGAAATGGTCTCCATTGTGTTGAGTCCCCCCATCAGGTGAGGAAACTTCTGTTTAATTTGGCCCCGAGTTAGCCACTTTCCTTAGTGGAGGAGTTTCCCCGCCTTAACATCTCGATAAAGATGGATCCTCTGCTGGTGAGTGACCATGACGTGTGTGTCCACTATCTGATCATTGGATTCCTGTTCCATGCAGTCAAGGTTGAGTTCTATTGGTTTCAATTGTTTTGTGATCTTTGAGGTGTCCAATAATGGTGGAAAATATGGCCGAAGGAGGTCCACATTGAACACTGGGTGCAAGCCAAGGAAGGGTGGAGTGTTGATCTCAAAAGCATTGTTACCCACAACCTTGGTGATGGTGTAAGGCCCATAGCGAAGTGGGCAGAGCTTTTGATGGGTCCATATAAGATGATCCTTCTACAAATGTAACTAGACCTCACATCCAATCTGAAACTGGTGCGGTACCCTATGTTTATCATGGTGTTGCTTGTACTCAGCATTGACTTTTTGAAAAATCTAATGGACCTATTGGAGGATGTGTTGAATCTGCTCAATGAATCTGGTGGATTTTTCAGTCTCAGACTGAACATGGGAAGAGTCTGTTTGTGTGGTTGTAAGAGATAGTGCAACGTCGATGGGACCCACGGGTTGGAATCCAAGTCCCACCTGAAATGGGTTATGACTAGTGGAGCTATGGAGAGATCTGTTGTAACTGTGTTGAACATAGGGGAGACTCTTATCCCATGTATGTAGATGCTTAGAGTTGTACATGCATAGGATGTGTACAATCATCCGATTGACGACCTTTGTTTTGTCGTCTGTTTGGGGGTGGAAAGAAGTGGATTTAGTGAGCTTGGTGTCCAACGGTGACCATAGACTCGACTAAAATGTGTTGAGGAGCCTATTTTCCCAGTCGGAGATCATGGTCTATGGTATCCAAAAATGGGCCTACACTCGTTCGATGAAGAGCTTGGCAGTCTATGCTGTTGTGATGTTCTTCTTGTATGTTGTGAGGATGGCCATATTCAAAAACCGATCAATTACCACAAATACACAATCATTTCCTTTCTTGGTGGAGAGAAGGCCAGACATGTAATCCATCTAGATGGATTCCCAAGGCTTATAGGGGGTAGGAAGAGGGGTTTATAATGATTGCTTCTTGATGGTTGGCTTGGAAATGGCACAAGAAATGAAATATATGACATACTTGTTGACATCTTGTCGAAGTTTTGGCCAATAAAAATGTTTCTGGAGAATGGCCACAGTTTTCTCCACACCAAAATGTCTTGCCATCCATCTGTAGTGGGATTCCCAAATCAACTTTGCACGCTATCTTGCAATAACACATAGATGTCACAGATGGCATAACAGTCCATCCTGAATGTGAAAATTGATGAGATTCACACCTGTCCCCAAGAGCTGATAGGTGGTGGAAAATTTTGGATCTTGCTGATAAAGTTGGGGCCACTTAGATGCCTCATGTCCATAGGAATGGATCACAATGGTGAGTGCATCCATGGGAGGTCGACTAAGGTAGTCGACGACACTATTTGTACTCCCTATATTATACTTGATGTTGAGATGGAACTGCTGCGGGTAGGTGGACCACTTTTAATGGAGGTCGTTATACAACTTCCCCTATGTTTGTATGAATTGTAGAGGCTTGTGATCAATGTGGATGTTCGTCTCCTTTCCCAGAATGTAATTTTTCCATTGACGATAGGCTTGTACAATGGAATACATTTCCTTGTCATAGGTGGGGTATTTCCAGACAATATTTGAGAGTGTCTCACTATGGTATGCCACCGGATGACTGTGTTGAGTGAGAATTGAGCCTACAACATAGTCAAATGCATTAGTCTCAATCTTGAATGATTGTTGCAGATCAGGAAAGGAGAGTACTGGAGTTGAGCACAAGTGATGCTTCATATCATCAAATGATCCTTGTTTTTCCTTCCCCCACACAAAATTTTCCTTTCCACTGCCCTTGGTCACATGGCTTAGGGCCCATGCAATATGGGAGAATCCCAACACGAACTATCAGTAGAAGTTGGCCAGTGCTAAGAAGATATAAAGCTCAGTTAGTGTGGTCAGGGTTGGCCAATCACGAATGACTTGGATCTAAGAGGGATCAACATGTACCCCGTGCTCATCAACAATGTAGCCCAAGTATTGTACCCTGTTCATGCCAAAGGAGCATTTTTCCAAGTTGGCATATAGCTTGTGCTACCGCAAAGTGCTCAAAACATTTTGAATATGCCGCATGTGCTCCTCCCAAGTTCTGTTGAAGATGAGGATGTCATCCAAGTATACCACCACAAAAGAGTTGGTGAAGGGTCTCAATACATCATCCATCAAACTCATGAAAGTGGTTGGTGAATTTGTTAAGCCAAAGGGCATGACCAACAATTCAAAGAGACCTTATTTAGATTTGGAAGTTGTCTTCCATACATTAATTGGTTCGAAGGAAAACCTGGTGGTAGCTAGACTTTAGTTCAATCTTGCTGAAGAACTTTTCCCTATTGAGTTGGTCAAAAAGGTCATCAATCCTGGGAATTAGGTACCGGTTCATGACTGTGATTTTGTTTAACTCTTTGTAATCAATGCAGAGTCACCAGGTCATGTCCTTCTTCTACACCGATACAATCGATCTTTTGAAAGGGAAGGAGCTAGTTCTGATGTGCCCCTTTTGAAGAAGCTCTTGGATCTAATGCTTGATTTTGTCATTTTCCATCAACTAGCGATGATAGAATGGTACATTAGGCAGAGGTGCACTGAGGGTTAGATCAATTGGATGCTTGACTTGACAGTGCGTCGGTACCCCGATGGGTGAGGAGAAGATGTCTATGTACTTTTCCATGATGCCATCCACTTGCTTCTATTGCAAAGAGAAGCTTTGTGTAGAGGCCACAATGAAGAAAAAATTCCTGGTCTATGAAATGACCTTACTACATTGATTAGTAGACATTAAAGAAATAACGATAGGTGGCGCTACCTCTGGTATCATGTACAATTGTCTACCCAAAGTAATAATAACACTGCGGGGTCTATACTCATACACAACATGACACTTCCACAAATATGGTTGTCCTAAAAGAACATCACAAACTTCAAGGGGAGAAATATCACACAATACCTCATCTTTGAAAGGCTTGATGTCGTAGGGTAGACGACATTGTTGGCTGACACAAAGATGTCTTCCTTGGCGATGCCAACCAATAGTGTAGGGATGCAGGTGCAACGTCAGAAAGTCTATCTACTTGATGACCTCTGCTGAGATTAGGTTCTTTTGACTGCCATTATCGACAATGAAATGAATCAAAGCCCCCTTTACCCACACTTTTGAGTGAAACATGCATTCCCCTTCCTCTGGTTCTTCTGGTTCGCTTGGATGGAATTTGGTGGTAGTGACAGTGGAACTGGGTTCAACATCGATAATCCACTTCCCTCCTTTTGTATTTGATTCAGAGTCAGAATCAACCTCTGACTCAGAAGCCTTCAACTCGACCACAAGTGGCTCCTTGGAGCGACATTCTTCAGTGTTGTTCCAAGGGATTTTATGGTATTCACACCATTTTCCCGTGTCCTTCTTCATCTTGTCATTGCCCTTCTTTTGTTATGGATTGGAATGGTTTTCCTGAGTGTGGCCATATTTTAGCTGTCCCTTGCTATGTGGGTTGGGGCCACCTTTTCTCTGCTTCGGATGTGAGGAGTTTGCAGATCCAAACTCTCATCTCTTTTTCTTAAATTTATGCTCGATCTTGATAGCATATCTATAATTCGTACCCAATGAGGCGATGTCTAGAAAATCCATTTATGTTTGAATGTCTCTATGCAAAAAATTGTGATATTTGAGCACCATATGTCACTCAGAGTCTTTGATACCCAATTTGGTATGCAGGGTATGGAAAATGTTGATGAAATCCGGTATTTTCTGGTCCCTTTATTGATGTAGGTTAGTCCATCTGGTGTACTGGTCCTCGTAACTTCCAACAGAGTAGTATTGTTCTTTAATGGAATCCTGGAAGGAATCCCGTGTAGGGGAAACCATAAATATTTCATATTCCTCTATGACCCTTTTCTCAGAGTAAGTATCCCTCTAGTCCTTAACATGGGGGACGACCTTGAGGAGTGAAAAAGTAATATTTTCCCAATTAGAAAAATTGTGGACCAAAAAATACCCTTCAAGCAGATTAAACCATTTATCTACAACATCCACATCTATCAGTCCTTCAAATAATGGAATATCAAAATTTACTTGTACCTTAAACGAGGTTGCATGGCCGCTTAATGAAGATGCTTCTCCCGTGGGTAACCACTGAAGGATCTGCGCAAATTTTCCCATCATTTCATTCCTTTGTCGTGCAAGGGATTCCTTGAGCAACATTTTAAAAGGATCTCCTACTCCATCATATTTCTTTTCATCCCCCATGGATTGTTTTCGAGCTTTCCGTGACAAATCTTGCAACACATCGATTGGTTCGAGTCCCAAATTCTTGTACCTAGATCTTGTTGGGGACATGGATGAAGAAAAATAAATGAAGAGTGTTGGATTACTGAGAGGGGGGGTGAATCAGTAATAGAGCAATCTAATCGTTTTTAAACATATAATGCAAGTGTTATATCAATGTATCATTATCATCCAATATT
The DNA here is from genome assembly GCA_009831015.1 of Picea engelmannii. Lineage (NCBI taxonomy): Eukaryota > Viridiplantae > Streptophyta > Pinopsida > Pinales > Pinaceae > Picea > Picea engelmannii. The sequence goes on from ML786985.1 coordinate 59,573, forward strand.
TGCAGAGTAAATAAATAATGAAGAAATGAACAATCATACACATACACAGTACACCAATGTTTTTACGTGGAAACCCAAAGCGAGAGAAAATCACATAATTCTTTTTCTTATATGTCTTGAAGAATTACATTCATTCGAAGCACCAAATTCCCTTTTTTTTTAGCTGCAACTGGAAAGATGGAGCACCAAACTTGGGAAGAGAACCTCCACCACATCCGACAGGTCCTCCAAACAATGCGAAAACACAAGTTGTGTGCCAATTTGGAGAAGTGCACTTTTTACATGACCTAGGTTCAATATCTGGGATACATTATTGATGAGCGTGGGCTGCATGTGGATCCAACCAAGATTCAGGTCATCCAGGATTGGCCAGCCCTGACCACTCTAACATATCTTTGCAAATTTCTGGGTCTTGCTAATTTCTACCACAGGTTCATGTTGGGATTCTCTCATATCACTTGGCCCTTGAGTCAAGTCACCAAGGGAGGAGCGAAAGACAAATTATTTTGGTCGGAATATCAACAAAAGGTGTTCATAGAATTAAAACATTACCTCTACTATGCCCCAGTGCTCACATTACCAAACTTGCAAAAACCATTTGAGATCGAGACAAATGCCTTTGACTATGCTATTGGGGCATTTCTTACTCGACAGAGGCACCAATGGCATATCGCAATGTGAAATTTTCCGACATAGTCGGAAAGTATCCCACTTATGAAAAATAAATGTATTCCATTCTGCATGCTTGCTGATAATGGAAGAATTACATTTTGGGGAAGGAAACAATCATCCACACAGACCACCGACCCTTGCAGTTCATACAGACACAAGGGAAGTTGCAAAACAATCACCATCATAAGTGCTCCACATATCTGCAACAGTTTCATTTGAACATCAAGTACAAGAAGGGAAGCACCAATAATGTTGCAGACAGCCTCAACCGACCACCGATTGTGGTGATAACCACCATTCTCAACTCTTGTGGGTACGAGACTTATGATTGGCCACTTCTCTACAAGAGCGATCCAAAATTCGACCACACATAAAAGATGCTCTTGGGGGGTAACCGAGTTCAAAATTTTCACCTCCAGGATGCACTATTATTTCACCTGGGACACCTTTGTGTTCCTTCAAGTGAGCGTGCCAAGATGATTTGGGAAGCGCACTACAGCTGGGTCGCTGGGAATTTCAGGGTCGAGAAAACAATGGCAGTACTACAGAAGTATTTCTATTGGCCAAACCTTTGATAGGATGTCGGGAAGTACATCAGATCCTGCACTGCCTACGCCATTGCCTTAATGACCATCAAGAAGCAAGGCCTCTATACTCCGCTTCCTACACGTAGTCGACCTTGGGAATCCATCTCCATGGATTACATGTCAGGCCTTCCTTGTACTAAGCATGGCAACGAATGTGGTTTTATGGTCGTCGACGGATTCTCGAAGATGGCCATTATGGCGGTCTACAAGAAAAATATCATAGTATAATCTTGTTGGATAATTGAGAGGGGGGGGGGGTGAATCAGTTGTTACCGTGATTAAACAATTTTTCTTATTTTAAACTCTTTACAGAGCACTCAATGACAATCACAATAATGTAGGGAAGTAAGCAATAGAACATTCAACATCATTCACACATATGAGATACACATAGACATATATTTCCGGAGGAAACCCATAAAGGGTAAAAACCTCTTCTTCTTTATATGATAAGTAATCTCTACATTCTGTACATTACCATACTTATGAGAAACAACTCATAATGAGGCTACAACCTCTGTTTTGCAAGCTGCTACTTGATGAGAGCACCAACTCTCTGAATTCTCTAGCACCCACTAGAAGGAAGCACCGACTCCCTTGTTTCTCTAGCACCAACTAGAAGGAAGCACCAACTCCCTGGTTTCTCTAGCACCCACTAGAAGGAAGCACCAACTCCCTAAGAGTTCCAACACCAATTGGATGGAAGCACCAACCTCCAGTTACACAGACACCGACTTGTATATCAGAGAACCAATGTTCTCCCTTGCACCACCCTGCCACCTTGGTTTTTCTGGCTGCAACCAGATGGAAGCTACAACTCCCTGTGTTCAAGCACCCACTTGAACCTCTGAGACAACAGTCCTCCCTAGCACCTCCCAACCACCCTTAAATATCAATCTTTGCTACTGAAACAAATTACAGTGATATAATGTTCATCAATGGCTTACCAATCTCATCACTGTTTCGCTACAATGCTCTGCTCTACCTGCATTGGTTTCTTCCTGCACCCCTTCCTTACGCTTTATGTTCTTCTGCCTTTCATGCTCTGCGTGCCATGTCCCTTCTATGCACCATTCCTCTTCTGTGTATTTTAGCTGCTGCACTCTGCCTCCTTCTACACACCTGAATCACTCTCAACAACAACACCCATCTCTTCTCTGTTCTGTGTATTTAGACTATCTATGCACCTTCTTCGTCCTCCATGCACAGTGCCTCTGCATTCTCTTCAACGTGCCATGGTTCTATTCATCAGGTTGTTCACTGCCACTTCAATTTTTGCTCTGCTTCGCTCGCTCAAGTATCAACACACTCTCTCGTTTCTGCATGTTCTACTCGTGTTGAGTCCTCTACCTCATCATCATGGCAATTCCTCAACTTTTCTGGCGGTTATGCCCATGCGTTCATCATCACTGGGTGTTATGCTGAGATTCCTTAGCCTCTCTAGTAGTTGAGACTCTTTGACTTCTCTGTCACAGTCGAGCTCATCCTCTCTGTTGCAGTTACAGATTTCAATGCTCTTCCATCTGTCAATCCCTCTATGAACAGTCTTCATTCCATTGGCAGATTCCTTAATACTCTTCAGCTTCTCTGGCAATCACCTTAAAGTCTCTTCGAGTCCTTTGGCAGAAACAATCAGTCGTTTCTAGCAGTTACACTGTGAACCTCCAAAAAATGCATCAACAACTGAATCGCCACTGATCGATTAACTGTGAAGAGAAATAATAACCCTTCGATCATATTCCCGAATAACCTACACCGTTGGATCATAAATGATGGGTCTCGCACTTATTTCACCATTTCACAATTCGACATTTCGGCATTTCGACATTCCTGTGGCGAGGCATCTTGTCTCTCCAAGTCGCGATCTCTGAAATGGAGATTAGATTCATGCTACCTCCTCCCTTGAGCCTTCATCGATGTGACCATAGGTTATGACCTGGGGCCAATTATGAACACGCATTTCAGATTTCTCGTTTCGGGGATTCTGTGATGAGTCGTCTCGACTCTCCATGTCCCAACCTCCAAAATGGAGCTTGTCTCTTGGAGCTCTTCTCTATAGCTCTTCGACGATGTGACCATCGACGGTGACCAAGCGCTTATCCATACAACACTTTCACAATTTCGCATTTCGGCACTTCGGGACTCTTGTGATGAAGAGTCTCGACTCTTGACTCCTCCAACTCCTTGTATCCGAAACTCGGGTCGATGTGCCTGTTTCAGAATTTTCGGCGTTTCACATTTCAGCACTTCGGGACTCCTGTGATGAAGAGTCTCGACTCTTGACTCCTCCAACACCCAGTATCCGAAACTCCGGTTGATGTGCCTGTTTCAGGATTTTTGGCATTTTGCATTTCGGCACTCCAGGACTCCTGTGATGAATAGTCTCACCTCTTGACTCCTCCAACTCTCGGTATCCGAAACTTCGGTCGATGTGCCTGTTTCAGGATTCTCGACGTTTCGCATTTCGGCACTTCGGGACTCCTGTGATGAAGAGTTTCGACTCTTGACTCCTCCAACTCCCGGTATCCGAAACTCCGGTTGATGTGCCTGTTTCAGGATTTTTGACGTTTCACATTTTGGCACTTCGAGACTCTTCTGATGAAGAGTCTCGACTCTTGACTCCTCAAACTCCTGGCATCTGAAACTCCTAAATGGAGTCAGATTAACGTACTTCGGTGTTTCACATTCCATCATTTCGGGACTCCTGTGATGAAGAGTCTCGACTCTTGACTCCTCGAACTCCTGGTATCCAAAAGTCCGAAATGGAGTCAGATAAAAGATCTTATCGTGATTTCAAAACTTCACTGGCCTCTGTCGTGTCTGTTTTGGGATTTTGGGGTTTCGCATTTCGCAACTTCGAGAGGTTAGAACACCTCCTTCCTTTGACTTTCCAGTCTATGAAATGTTGATTTGTGACCACGTGTCCTACCCGAAGATGGACGGTCCTCCTGCTTATGGGATTTGGTAAGCCCGCTTCTCCTATCACTTTAAAGAACGTGCAGGTTCTTCTAGATCCAACGATGGTTGGACCCTACGCTCAGATCTATAACGCTCGAGATCTGTCCTCCATCTTTGCGCTCCTCCTATCTGGATTCAAATCTGATGGTCATTGGGAATTCAGAATGGGATCCGACGATCACTGTTTCTCTTCATTGTTATGCTTCTGATCTTTCCATGCCATCATCACTGCTGATCTTCCTTGCCTTTGCCATGCCATTATCCCTGCGCTGCTAGTCGTGATCTTTGCCATCAATTACAAACATGCATACTCTGCACTATCTCTTCTGATCTTATCGATCTTGCTCTGCTGCGTCTTCCCAAAATACTTCGGGTGCTCACCTAGCACATTGTTCCTGTACTCAAGCCATCGTCGTTGTTGTACTTGCCATCAATGACAAGAATACGCTGCCTATAAAACATGCCAACAATCTCCCCCTTTGGCATTGATGGCAACAAAGGAACCCAGACTCTTTTCTCCCCCTTTGACATCAATGTCAAAGAAAACACGCTCCCCCTGAGCTGTTGCAGTATTTTTATGAGGTATCAGATATTAAACCAACACAAACTCCCCCTGACAAGATGGACTCTCTTATTTGAGGCCTGCATAATATTTGTATCTAAACCAGAGTCTTCTCATTCTGATTCTTGGACCTGTTCATCTTCAGCTTCCACTGTATCCTCTATAGAGTACTCAATATCGCTCGCCTCTCTTACTGGGACTCCTTCATCAACCTTTTCTTATCATAACTGGATGACTCCCCCTGTCACTGTTCTCTCTGCTTCTGACTATTTTCCCCCTTTGTTCCTAAAAGGTTAGCTTTCCTTGACAAGGTCTTTCCTCTTGTTATATCTACAGGATGTCATGTATATCATTTTGTAAAACAAAATGTTGTCGTTGAAGATGCTACTGTCCTACTGAAACACTGCGTAATTGTAGCTTGTACTTTTTAAATAACCCTTGGATCTCCCCATTGATTCTCATCGATCTCTATTACTGCACTTTCGTTTTTCTTCCATGATGCATACAATCCAAGGCTTTTATGACCATATTCAATCACAAGAAAAAACCACTACAACCACTCTCATACCTGCTTTTCTTTTTCACAGACGAAGGACCTGTATCAGGTTTCTTAGGAGTACTAATTTATTCCTTGTTGTATCGAATACCAGATTTGTCATTTGGTGATATCTGACTATCCAAGAGCTTATCCAGGGTCATGGAGCTGTTTAAGAACTTGCTTTGGGTGTTTGACTTCTCAACCTTCAAAAATTCAGCTTCCATCTTATGACATGATCCTTCTTCTTCTTCTTCCATGGTATAGATGCTAGATGAACATTCTTGTATTGTATCTGTGTCTTCTTCTTTACTTGCAGGGGAGGATTCGATATCAACATCATTAATTGACCTTATGCCTTTTTTCACCACTTGTCCTGAGTTTAAATTTACCTTACACTCTTTGGACATGAACACGTCTTCACTGCCTTTGTCATACTTTTGACTTGTACTGAGCAAATTCTGTTTCAGACCATCCACAAGCAGAACGTATTGGGCATCTCCTTTGACAATACTCAAACTCAACATTCCTCTATCCTTGATTTTACCTGGTTCATGATTTTCAAGGATCACATCTCCTGTTTTTATTTTTCTTATAAGCATAAGCTTATCCTTGTCTCCAGTCATGTGCTTGGAACATCCACTGTCTATATTCCCAGAGGCCTTTTGTTTTTGAGTTGAAAGTGCTAGACCACCTTTTTCACTATCTTTCCTTTTCCATGTCCTGGCCTTTCTATCTAAGAAATGTATCCTTGGATCTTCTTTGTAATTCTTCAGATGGCAGTTTGTAGCTTTGTGGACAAAGTTGTGACAATTATAGCATTCAATCTCATTGTTCAATAGGTCAAAGTTATTGTTGCAACATTGTCTACTCATTGACTGTTTATTATTTCTTGACCTCCTCAATTGCATGTCTCTAGACTTGATTTTGCAATTTGCAATCTGTGATGATTTTTTACTTGGCTGTATCATTCTTTGTTTTGGTAGATATTTATACCTTGAATGTCTTTCTTGCTCATATCTAAATTTTAAAGAACAGTTTACAACTTTGTGACCAAAGTTAGAACAGAAAAAACAATATCCATAGAAAAATCCTTGGTACCTGGAAAATGGTTGTCTTCTTTGAGCAGATCGATTTCTTCCATGCTGATGATTTCCTTCAGCAGGGAGTGCATTATTTATTTGTTCTACAGATTCAGTCCTGGCACCTTTTTCTTTACTCCTCCTGGGCGACTGATTGTCTTCCTTTGTTTTTGCAGGTTTGTTATTGTCATTGGTTGTAGATTTGACAAACTTGATGGGTTCTTTGTTTCTTGGCTGACCACTACTTGATCCCTCTTCATAGCCCAAACCAGTTTTCAGCTTTGGATTCCTTTGCTGATTCAGAATGGTGGCTAATCCTTCTGAGGCTTTGATACTTAACAGATTTTGATGATACAAGGCTTGAAACTTCTCCAACTCTTTCCTTGTTTTCACTACTTCTTCTTCCAGGGCTTCAGATCTTGCCTTCTTTTATGATAACTGTTGTTTCAGAATGTCCTCTATTTTCTTTGCCTCTTCTAATTCCACTTTTAGTAGGGCAAAGTCTTCATCAAGCTGTTTACTGTCTTTCTTGAACTGTATCATCAATTGTTTTTGCTTTCTGTTCTTAATTCTGAGTTTGTCAATCTCTTCTAGTGCATTGATCAGTTCTCCTTCCATATCAACCACAACTTTTTCTTCATTAGCCCCACTTCCTGTGATTTTATTATCATAATCATCTTGGGCCATAAGCATGAAGTCATTTACCTTATCTTCACAGGAAGAGTCACTATCAGTGTCTTCTAAGGAGTCATCATTGTTTACACATAAACTTTTCTTTCTATCAAATCTTTTGGATTTGTACTTCTCTTCACCTTCAGAGTTCTGATCATGTTTCTTGTGTGGACATTTATTTGAAAAATGACCTATCTTACCACGGTTGAAACATTTGAAGGGCATCTTAACTTGGTGCTTGCGTGATCCTTTCTTTAGTCTTGTTAGGAATTTTCCTTCAATTTCATCATGCTCAGAATCTTCATTTTTATCTACTTTAAATGATGCTTCTCTAGAGGTGGGATTATCTGTAACTATCCTCATTTCATATGCAGTCAACGTTCCTAGAAGTTGATCAAAAGCCAAAGCCTTTATATCATTAAGTTCTTCAATAGCCGAGACCTTTGGGTTGAACCTATCTGGCAGAGATCTAAAAATTTTATGAACTAAAGAGGGTTCCTCAATTTTTTCACCAAGTGCTTTCATTGCATTTACTAGTTCTTCAAATCTCAAAGAATACTTCCCAATGGTTTAATATTCTTTCATCTGTAGCTTTTCAAACTGTACTCTGTAGGTTTGAAGCTTGACATCTTTTACCTTCTCATTACCTTCATAACTACTAATGCGTTAGTCCCACATTTCTTTGGCAGTTTGAAGATGCATCACCTTTATAAACTCGGCTTCTGCAAGTCCATTCAAAATAGCATTCATTCCCTTAGCATTAAAGATAAATTCTAACTTATCATCCTTGGAAGCTAGCACACCAGGCTTTATGTATCCAGTCTCTACTACATCCCAAACATCAACACCTAAGGCCATTAGGTATGTTCTCATTCTAACCTTCCGGAAGGCGAAGTTTGTTCCATTGAACAGAGGGGCCTTATTGGTTGAATTTCCTTCATGGCTTGACATGGTTAAGCTCTAGGATCTACCCTTAGATAAAAGGGGCCGACTTTGATACCAATTGTTGGACAATTGAGAGC
>ML786985.1:82843-104923 GCA_009831015.1 Picea engelmannii
TGGTAGAGATCTCAAAATTTTCTGAACTAAAGAGGGTTCCTCAATTTTTTCACCAAGTGCTTTCATTGCATTTACTAGTTCTTCAACTCTTAGAAAATACTTCCCAATGGTTTCATCTTCTTTCATCTGTAGCTTTTCAAACTTTACTCTGTAGCTTTGAAGCGTGGCATCTTTTACCTTCTCATTACCTTGATAACTGCTAATGAGTTTGTCCCACATTTCTTTTGCAGTTTGAAGATGCATCACCTTTACAAACTCGACTTCTCCAAGTCCATTCAGGATAGAATTCATTCCCTTAGCATTAAAGCTAAATTCTAACTTATCATCCTTGGAAGCTAGCACACCAGGCTTTATGTATCTAGTCTCTACTACATCCCAAACATCAGCACCTAAGGCCATTAGGTATGTTTTCATTCTAACCTTCCAGAAGGAGAAGTTTGTTCCATTGAACAGAGGGGCCTTATTGGTTGAATTTCATTCATGGCTTGACATGTTTAAGCTCTAGGATCTACCCTTAGATAAAAGGGGCTGGCTCTGATACCAATTGTTGGAAAACTGAGAGGGGGGGGTGAATCAGTTGTTACCGTGCTTAAACAATTTTGCTTATTTTAAACTCTTTACAGAGCACTCAATGACAATCACAATAATGTAGGGAAGTAAGCAATATAACATTCAACATCATTCACACATATGAGATACACAGAGACAGATATTTCCTGAGGAAACCCATAAAGGGTAAAAAACTCTTCTTCTTTATATGATAAGTAATCTCTACATTCTGTACAGTATCATACTTATGAGCACCAACTCATAATGAGGCTACAAACTCTGTTTTGCAAGCTGCTACTTGCTGAGAGCACCAACTCTCTAAATTCTCTAGCACCCACTAGAAGGAAGCACTGACTCCCTGGTTTCTCTAGCACCAACTAGAAGGAAGCACCAACTCCCTGGTTTCTCTAGCACCCACTAGAAGGAAGCACCAACTCCCTAAGAGTTCCAACACCAACTGGATGGAAGCACCAACTTCCAGTTACACAGGCACCGACCTGTATATCAGAGAACCAATGTTCTCCTTTGCACCACCCTGCCACCCTAGTTTTTCTGGCTACAACTAGATGGAAACTACAACTCCCTGTGTTCAAGCACCCACTTGAACCTCTGAGGACAACAGTCCTCTCTAGCACCTCCCAACCACCCTTAAATATGAATCTTTGCTACTGAAACGAATTACAGTGATATAATGTTCATCAATGGATTACCAATCTCATCACTTTTCTGCTACAATGCTCTACTCTACCTGCTTCGGTCTCTTCCTGCACCCCTTCCTTACGCTTTATGTTCTTTTTCCTTTCATGCTCTGTGTGCCATGTCCCTTCTATGCTCCATTCCTCTTCTGTGAATTTCATCTGCTGCACTCTGCCTCCTTCTACAAACCTGAATCACTCTCAACAACAACACCCATCTCTTCTCTGTTCTGCATATTTATACTATCTGTGCACCTTCTTCATCCTCCATGCACAGTGCCTTTGCATGCTCTTCAACGTGCCACAGTTCTGTTCATCGGGTTGTTCACTGCCACTTCAATTTTTTCTCTGCTTCGCTTGCTCAAGCATCAATAGACTCTCTCTGTTCTGCATGTTCTACTCGTGTTGATTCCTCTGCCTCATCATCATGGCAATTCCTCAGCTTTTCTGGCGGTTATGCCCATGCGTTCATCATCACTGGGTGTTATGCTGAGATTCCTTCGCCTTTCTAGCAGTCGAGACTCTTTGTCTTCTCTGTCACAGTCGAGCTCATCCTCTCTGTTGCAGTTATAGACTTCAATGCTCTTCCATCTGTCAATCCCTCTATGAACAATATTCATTCCACTGGCAGATTCCTTGAGACTCTTCAGCTTCTCTGGCAATCACCCTGAAGTCTCTTCGAGTCCTCTAGCAGAAACAATCAGTCGTTTCTAGAAGTTACACTGTGAACCTCCAAAAACCGCATCAACAACTGAATCGCCGCTGATTTATTAACTGTGAAGAGCAGCAGTAGCCCTTCGATCATATTCCTGAATAACCTGCACTGTTGGATCATAAATGATGGGTCTCGCACTTATTTCACCATTTCGCAATTCGACATTTCGACATTTCAGCATTCCTGTGGTGAGGCATCTCGTCTCTCCAAGTCGCGATCTCCGAAATGGAGATTAGCTTCGTGCTACCTCCTCCCTTGAGCCTTTGTCGATGTGACCATAGGTTATGACCTGGGGCCAATTCTGAACACGCATTTCACATTTTGCGTTTCAGGGATTCTGTGATAAGTCATTTCGACTCTCCATGTCCCAACCTCTAAAATGGATCTTGTCTCTTGGAGCTATTCTCTACAGCTCTTCAACGATGTGGCCACCGACGGTGACCAAGCACTTATCCATACAACGCTTTCACAATTTCACATTTCATCACTTCGAGACTCCTGTGATGAAGAGTCTCGACTGTTGACTCCTCCAACTTCCGGTATCTGAAACTCCGGTCGATGTGCCTGTTTCGAGATTTTCGACGTTTCGCATTTCGACACTTTGGGACTCCTGTGATGAAGAGTCTTGACTCTTGACACCTCCAACTCTTGGTATCCGAAACTCCGGTTGATGTGCCTGTTTCAGGATTTTCGACGTTTCACATTTTGACACTTTGGGACTCCTGTGATGAAGAGTCTCGACTCTTGACTCCTCCAACTTCCGGTATCCGAAACTTCGGTCGATGTGCCTGTTTCGGGATTTTCGACGTTTCGCATTTCGGCACTTCGGGACTCTTGTGATGAAGAGTCTCAACTCTCGACTCCTCCAACTCCTGGTATCTGAAACTCCAGTTGATGTGCCTGTTTCAGGATTTTCGCTGTTTCGCATTTCGGCTCTTCGGGACTCTTGTGATGAAGAGTCTCGACTCTTGACTCCTCCAAGTCCCAGTATTCGAAACTCCAAGATGGAGTTAGATTAATGTACTTCGGTGTTTCTCATTCTGACATTTCGGGACTCCTGTGATGAAGAGTCTCGACCCTTGACTCCTTGAACTCCCGGTATCTGAAACTCTGAAATGGAGTCAGATCAAAGATCTTATCGTAATTTTGAAACTTCACGGTCCTTTGTAGTGTCTGTTTCAGGATTTCGGGGTTTCACATTTCACAACTTCGAGAGGTTAGAGCACCTCCTTCCTTTGAATTTCGAGTTAGCGAAATGTTGATCTGTGACGACGTGTCCTTCCCAAAGATGGAAGGTCCTCCTGCTTACTGGATTTGGTAAGCCTGCTTCTCCTATCACTTTAAAGAACGTGCAGGTTCTCCTGGATCCAACGATGGTCGGACCCTGCGCTTGGATCTAACGCCCAAGATCTGTCCTCCATCTTTGCGCTCCTCCTGTCTGGATTCAGATCTGACGGTCATCGAGAATTCTGAATGGGATCCAACGATCATTGTTTCTCTTCATTGTTACGCTTCTGCTCTTTCCATGCCATCATCGCTGTTGATCTTCCTTACCTTTGCCATGCCATTATCCCTGCGCTGCTAGTCGTGATCTTTGCCATCAATGAAAAACACGCATACTCTGCACTATCTCTTCTGATCTTATCGAGCTTGCTCTGCTGCGTCTTCCCAAAATACTTCTGGTGCCCGCCTGGCACATTCTTCCTGTACTTAAGCCATCGTCATTATTGTACTTGCCATCAATGACAAGAATATGCAGCCTGTAAAACATGCCAACAAATCCACTGCTAAACTCTTCTTTGAACGAGTGTGGGTACACTTTGGGATCCCACAGTCTATCATTTCAGATTGGGACAACAAGTTCCTTACTAAATTTTGGTCCAACCTCTGGTCAATGCTAGACACCAACCTCACTAAGTCCACAACTTTCCATCCCCAAATTGATGGCGAGATAGAGGTCGTCAAAATGATGATTGTACAAATTTTTGTGCATGTACAACTCAAAGCATCCATGCACATGGGATGAGAGCCTCCCCTATGTACAAAATAATTATAACCGGGCCCTCCATAGCTCAACCGACCACAACCCCTTTCAGGTGGGCTTGGGATTCCATCCATTATGTTCCGTTGACGTAGCCATTCCCTTTGCAACTTCTCAGACAGATTCAACTCATGTCCAGTCTAAAGCTACCAAGGTGAACAACTTCATTAAGCGCATTCAACACATTCACCAACAGGTTCATGACATATTGGAAAAAGCCAATGCTAAGTAGAAGCAGTGGCATGATCAACATTGGGTGCAACACAACTTACAGGTGGGCGATAAAGTGTGGCTACATTTGCAGAAGGAGCGCTTCGTTGTACCCCATCGCAAGCTTCTATCGCTCTGATATGGGCCATACACCATCACCAAGGCTGTAGGGGACAATGCCTTTGAGCTCAGTATTCCACCATTCGTTGGTCTGCACCCAGTGTTCAACGTGGACCGCCTTCGGCCCTACTTTCCACCTCTACTGGACCCATCCGACATGGAAGAACAACTCACACCAACAGAGTTAAATACAGACTGCATGTAACAAGCCACACCTGATCGGATTATGGACACACAGATCAAGAATACTCGCTAGCAGAGGATCCAACTATATCGAGTTGTCAAAGCAGGCCAACTCCTTCACCAGGGCAGGTGGCTCACTAGGGACCAAGTTCAACATAAGTTTCCTCATCTCATGGAGGAACTCAACACAATGGAGACCATTGCTTCCTAATAGGGGAGGAATGATCCAGGTGGATATTTGTGGCCACCCGCCTATTACACTTGGACCCCCACCATTGTTGTCTTTCATTTTTTTCAGTTTCCTTAATTGTAGCACAATTTACTATTTTTGGCAGTTTTTTAGGTCCTGAACTTCCGGAGCTGTTTTGAGGCCCTAAACGACATTTTTTGGGCATCAAACATTAGGAGAATAATGGTCCATTTCAGACTTGATATTCACTATCAACAATGTAGTTCCCAGATAGATCTTTCTAACGATGTATCATGTGCGTCAAACAGAGATAGTATGCCAAAGTTACGACCCCGGGAAATTGATGTACTAGTTTACCCCAACGAGGCCCATATTCTGGCGTTTCATCTCCTAGGGTTAGGTTTTTGGATGTCTAGGGTTTCCATTGTTTCTCAATAATATATATTCCTTCATGCCTCATTTTAACATAGAGTACAGAGGCCTGTAGCCACCACATCTCTTCTAAGAGATAAGCTACCAATGCCCTAGCTAGTTTATTTCCATTTTGTCTGTAAACAAATTTCAGTTCTTTAATATTAATGAAATGAAGTGTTATTTCCGCTGCATATTTGTACTCATGGTTATTTGTGTATTATGTTGTGTTCCTGCATAAATTCAGATCAGTGGTATCAGAGCGGTTTTCTCTTTCTCGATCCTTCTTTAATCTTCTTCTTTAAGATTCAACCATCTATCTATGGAATCCTTCTATTAATTTTCCGACCGAGAGAAGATTATTTTTTCACTGCTCAAAGCCACCCCCCATGTTAAGGACTGGTGGGAAAACTACTATGAGAAAAAGGATGAGGATGAAACCTCTCTGTTCTCGGTCGCTCAAAGCCGCCCCTCATGTCAAGGATTGGTGGGAAACCTACTATGAGAAAAAGGACGAGGAGGAAGCCTCTCCGTTCTTGGTCGTACCCACTTGGAATTATTTCCAAGACGCGATCAAGGAACAATATTATCCTGTGGGGAGATATGAGGACAAGTACATACAATGGACTACACTACGACAATAAAGGAATCAAGATGTGCATGAGATGATGAATCTGTTCCATACACTGTGCACAAAGTTGGGTATCAAAGATTCAGAGAAACATTTTTTGCTGAAGTACCGCAATTTTCTGCACAGATACATTCAGGGGGAAATGGAGTTCCTCGACATCTCCTCGATTGGTATGACATACCGGTATGCTACCAAGATTGAGCATAAATTCAAACAGAAGAAGCAAGACTTTGGATCTGCGAATCAAAAGCAAGTGAAAGGTGCCCCCAAACCATAGAACAAAGGACAAAGCCAAGTCATGGCATCTCAAGATAACCTGCCAAAGACGCAAGAAAAGAAAAACACCATGAAGCTGAAGAGGGACACGGGAAAGTGGTGTGAGTTCCATAAGAGCTCCACTCACAACACAAGTGAGTGTTGGGCCAAACAGTCACTGGTGGCCGAGATGAGGGCTTCTGAATCAAATGAATGCTCCGACATTGAATCAGAACTCGAGAAGGGAAATGACAGAGGGAAGCAGATTATCGATGTGGAGCCCAATGCCACCATTCCCACCATGAAGATCCAAAAGGAAGAACCAGAAGATACAGAGGAGGAGGAATATCTCTTCCACTCCCAGATGTGGGTAAAGGGTTCCCCGCTACAGTTCATTGTTGACAGTGGGAGCCAAAAGAACCTCATTTCACTCTTCTTTGAAGGATCCAATGCTAAACTCTTCTTTGAAGGAGTGTGGGTACACTTTGGGATCCCACAGTCTATCATCTCAGATTGGGACAACAGGTTCCTCAGTACATTTTGGTCCAGCCTCTAGTCAATGTTGGACACCAAGCTCACCAAGTCCACAACTTTCCATCCCCAAACTAATGGCCAGACAGGGCTCATCAACATGATGATCGTACACATTTTGTGCATGTACAACTCAAATCATCCATGCACATGAGATGAGAGCTTCCTCTGTGTACACCATAGCTATAACTGGGCCCTCCACAGCTCAACCAACCACAACCCCTTTCAGGTGGGCTTGGGATTCTAGACACTATGTCCCATTGACGTAGCCATCCCTTTAAAACTACTCAGGCTAATTCGACTCATGTCCAGTCTGAAGCTGCCGAGGCGAACAACTTCATTGAGCACATTCAGCACATTCTCCAATAGGTTCATGACATATTGGATAGAGCCAATGCTAATTACAAGTAGGGGCATGATCAACATCGGGTGCAACACAACTTCTAGGTGGGCAATAAAGTGTGGCTACATTTGCAGAAGGAGTGCGTCACTGGACCCCACCGCAAGCTTCACCTGCTCCGATATGGTCCATACACCATCACCAAGGATGTAGGGGACAATGCCTTCGATCTCAGTATTCCACCATTCCTTGGTTGCACCCAATGTTCAATGTGGACTGCCTTCGGCCCTACTTTCCACCTCTACTAGACACATCTGACATGGCAGAACAACTCACACCAACAGAGTTAAATCCAGACTTCATGGAACAAGCCACAACTGATCGAATTATGGACACACAGATCAAGAACAACCGCTAGCAGAGGATCCAACTATATCGAGTTGTAAAAGCAGGCCAACTCCTTCACCAGGGCAAGTGGCTCACTAGGGACCAAGTTCAACATAATTTTCCTCATCTCATGGAGGAACTCAACGCAATGGGGACCATTGCTTCTTAAGGGGGGAGGAATGATCCAGGTGGATATTGGTGGCCACCCACCTATTCCGCTTGGACCCCCACCATTTTTTCTTTCAGTTTTTCAGTTTCCTTAACTATAGCATAATTTACTATTTTTGGCAGTTTTTCAGGTCCTGAACTTCCGGAGCTGTTTGAGGCCCTAAACGACGTTTTTTGGGCATCAAAAATTTGGGGAATTAGAGTTCGTTCCAAACTTGATATTCATTATTAGAAGTGTAGTTCCCATATAGATCTTTCTAACGATGTATCATGTGCGTCAAACGGAGATAGTATGCTAAAGTGACGACCGCAGGAAATCGATGTACCAATTTAACCCAACGGGGCCCATATTCTAGCGTTTCATCTCCTAGGGTTAGGTTTTTGTATGTTTAGGGTTTCCATTGTTTCTAAATAATATATAGGCCTTCGATCCTCATTTTAACACAGAGTTCAGAGGCCTGTAGCTGACACATCTCTTCTAAGAGATAAGCTACCAACGCCCTAGCTAGTTTATTTCCATTTTGTCTGTAAAAAAATTTCAGTTCTTTGATATTAATGAAATGAATCCGCTGCTTCTTCGTATTCATGGTTATTTGTGTATTCTGTTGCATTCCTGTATAAATTTGTATCAGTGGTATTCGAGCGGTCTGCTCTTTCTCGATCCTTCTTTGCATATCCCCAACGAGGTCGGGGTATAAGGAGTTAGGGCTTGATCTGGTTGAACCTTTGCAAGATCAGCCTCACAAACCCTGACGATTGCCCATGGGGGATGAACAGAAAGACGAGGGAGCAGGATATCCTATCAAAATATTGCTCAAGGAGGCCCTTGAAAAACAAAGGAACGCGATGATGGATAACTTTTCCCAGATCCTTCAACGATTGTCCAATGGCGACGCATCTGCATCCAATAACCACTCTGGAGGTGCAACCCATTTTAAAGTACAAGTAAACTTTGACATTCCCATATTTGATGGCCAAATAGATGTAGATGCCATAGATATATGGTTGAATCTTTTAGAAGGATATTTCTCGGTTCATGACTTTTCTGACCGAGAGAAGATTATTTTTTCACTGCTCAAAGCTTCCCCCATGTCAAGTACTGGTGGGAAGCCTACTATGAGAAAAAGGACGAGGAGAAACCCTCTCTGTTCTCGGCCGTACCCACTTGGAATTCTTTCCGAGACACCATCAAGGAACAATATTATCCCGTGGGGAGCTATGAGGACAAGTACATACAATGGACTACGCTATGACAACAAAGGGATCAAGATGTGCATGAGCTAATGAATCTGTTCCATACACTGTGCACAAAGTTGGGTATCAAAGATTCGAAGAAACATTTTGTGCTGAAGTGTCGCAATTTTCTGCACAGATACATTCATGAGGAAATGGAGTTCCTCGACATCTCCTAGTTTGGTACGACATACCAGTATGCTGCCAAGATTGAGCATAAATTAAAATAGAAGAAGCGAGACTTTGGATCTACGAATCAAAAGCAAGCGAAAGGTGTCCCCAAACCATAGAACAAAGGACAAATCCAAGGCATGGCGGCTCAAGAAACCCTGCCAAAGCCGCAAGAAAATAAAAACACCGTGAAGCCGAAGAGGGACACGGGAAAGTGGTGTGAGTTCCATAAGAGCTCCACTCACAACACAAGTGAGTGTCGGGAAAACAGTCACTGGTGGCCGAGATGAGGGCTTCTGAATCAGATGCATGCTCTGACATTGAATCAGAACCCGAGAAGGGAAATGATAGAGGGAAGCATATTATCGATGTGGAGACCAACACCACCGTTGCCACCATGAAGATCCAAAAGGAATAACCAAAAGATCTAGAGGATGAGGAGCATCTCTTCCACTCCCAGATGTGGGTAAAGGGTTCCCTGCTATAGTTCATTGTCGACAGTGGGAGCCAAAATAACCTCATTTCAGTAGAGGTTGTGAATCGGTTGGGCTTGCCGACCACAACACACAAACATTCGTACACCATCGGGTGGCTTCACCAAGGACGAGATCTCTGCATCAGCCAACAATGCTTCCTTCCCTACAACATCAAGCCCTTCATTGATGATGTATTATGTGACATTGCTCCTCTTGATGTTTGTGATGTCTTATTAGGCCAACCATACTTGTGGAAGCGACATGTTGTGTATGAGTCTCGGCCTCGTGGTTTTATTTTTACCTCGGGAAATAATTTGTACAGGATACCAGAGGTACCATCGCCTGCCGCTATCTCTTTGGTTACTGTAAAATAATGTAGTAAGCTCATTTCCAAAACCGGGAAATTTGTTTTCCTGATGATCCGCCCTCAGGGAAAGAGGAAGATTGTGGCCATGACCTCCAGACAAGGCTCCTCTGCACGAAAACAATAAATGGACAAGGTCATGGGGGAGTACCAGGACATCTTCATCTCACCCGCAGCGGTGCCTCTGCACTGTCAGGTCAAGCACCCCATCGATCTGAACCCAAGCGTGTCACTTCCCAATGGAATGATCTATCGACACTCTGTTATGGAGAACGATGAAATCAAGAGGCAGATCCAAGAGCTGTTGCAGAAAGGTCACATCTGGCCAAGTTCATCCCCCTGTGGGAGCCTGATCGTGTTGGTGCAGAAGAAGGATTGGACTTGGAGACTCTGTATTGAATATCGAGCACTGAACAAGATCATTGTCTGGAATAGGTACCTAATCCCACAGATTGATGACCTTCTGGACCAACTCAAAGGGGAAAAATATTTCAGCAAGATCGAATTGAAGTTAGGGTATCACCAGGTACCAATCGAATCGTCCGATGTGTGAAAGACTTCCTTCAAAGCCAAGGAGGGCCTTTTCGAATGGCTGGTCATGCCTTTTGGGTTGACGAATGCTCCCACAACCTTCATGAGGCTGATAAATGACATATTGCAACCATTCACGAACTCATTTTTAGTAGTGTACTTGGATGAAATCTTGATCTTCAGCCAGACTTGGGAAGAGAACCTCCACCACATCCGACAGGTCCTCCAAACGTTGCAGAAACACAAGTTGTGTGCCAATTTGGAGAAGTGAACTTTTGGCATGACCCAGGTTCAGTATCTGGGATACATTATTGATGAGCTTGGGATGCATGTGGATCCAACCAAGATCCAATTCATCCGGGATTGGCCAGCCCCGACCACTCTAACAGAGCTTCACAACTTTCTGGGTCTTGCTAATTTCTACCACAGGTTCGTGTTGAGATTCTTTCTTATCACTTGGCCCTTGAGTCAAGTCACCAAGGGAGGAGAGAAAGAAAAATTATTTTGGTCAGAATCTCAGTAGAAGACATTCGTAGAATTGAAACATCACCTATGCTGTGCCCTAGTGCTCACATTACCAGACTTGCAACAACCATTTGAGATCAAGACAGATGCTTCTGACTATGCTATTGGGGCAGTTCTTACTCAAGAGAGACATCTAGTGGCATATCACAGTGCGGCATTGTCCGACATAGTCCTAAAGTATCCCACTTATGACAAAGAAATGTATTCCATTGTGCAGGCTTGCCAACAATGGAAGCATTACATTTTGGGGAAGGAAACAATCATTCACATAGACCACCGACCCCTGTAGTTCATACAAACACAAGGGAAGTTGCAGAATGATCGCCATCGAAAGTGATCCACATATCTGCAACAGTTTCATTTGAACATTAAGTACAAGAAGGGAAACACCAATAATGTTGCAGACTGCCTCAACCGACCACTGATTGTGGCAATAATCACCGTGCTCAACTCTTGTGGGCACGAGACTTCTGATTGGCCGCTTCTCTACAAAAGCGATCCAGAATTCAGCCACACATACAAGATGCTCTTGGAGGGTAACCGAGTTTCAAATTTTCACCTCTAGGGTGCCCTACTATGTCACCTAGGAAAACTTTGTGTTCCTTCAAGCGAGCGTGCCAAGATTATTTGGGAATCGCACTATAGTCAGGTCACTAGGCATTTCGGGGTCGAGAAAACAGTGGCAGTACTGCAGAAGTATTTCTATTGGCCAAACCTTCGACATGATGTCGGGAAGTACATTAGATCCTGCACTGTCTACACCATTTCCAAACCGACCATCAAGAAGCAAGGCCTCTATACTCCACTGCCTACCCCTATTCAACCTTGGGAATCCATCTCCATGGATTACATGTCGAGCCTTCCTTCTACTAAGCATTGCAACGAATATTTTTTCGTGGTCGTCGATAGATTCTCGAAGATGGTCATTATGGTGGCTTGCAAGAAGAATATCAGAACAAAAGCCACTGCTAAACTCTTCTTTGAATGAGTGTGGGTACACGTTGGGATCCCACAAGCTATCATATCAGATTGGGACAAAAGGTTCCTCAGTACATTTTGGTCCAGCCTCTAGTCAATGTTGGACACCAATCTCACCAAGTCCACAACTTTCCATCCCCAAACTGATGGCCAGACATAGGTCGTCAATAGGATGATCCTACACATTTTGCACATGTACAACTCAAATCATCCATGCACATGGGATGAGAGCCTCTTCTATGTACAAAATAGCTATAACCGGGCCCTCCACAACTCAACCAACCACAATGGTGGGCTTGGGATTCCAACCACTATGTCCCATTGACGTAGCCATCCCTTTGCAACTACTCAGGCTGATTCTGCTCATGTCCAGTCTGAAGCTGCCAAGGCAAACAACTTCATTGAGCGCATTCAACACATTCGCCAACAGGTTCATGACATATTGGATAGAGCCAATGCTAATTATAGGCAGGGGCATGATCAACATCGGGTGCAACACAACTTCGAGGTGGGAGATTAAGTGTGGCTACATTTGTAGAAGGATCGCCTTGCTGGACCTCACCGCAAGCTTCGCCCACTCCGATATGGGCCATACACCATCACCAAGCCTATAGGGGACAATTCCTTTGAGCTCAGTATTCCACCATTCCTTGGTCTGCACCGAGTGTTCAATGTGGACCTCCTTCGACCCTACTTTCCACCTCTACTGGACACATCCGACATGGCAGAACAAATCACACTAACAGAGTTAAATCCTGACTGCATGGAACAAGCCACAACTGATCAGATTATGGATACAAATATCAATAACACCCACCAACAGAGGATCCAACTATATCGAGTTGTCAAAGCAGACCACCTCCTTCACCAGAGCAAGTGGCTCACTAGGGACCAAGTTCAACAAAAGTTTCCTCATCTCATGGAGGAACTCAACGCAATGGGGACCATTGCATTCTAAGGGGGGAGGAATTATACAGGTGAATATTGGTGGCCACCCGCTTATTCCACTTGGATCCCCACCATTGTTTCTTTCATTTTTTCAGTTTCCTTAATTGTAGCACAATTTACTATTTTTGGCAGTTTTTCGGGTACTGAACTTCCGGAGCTGGTTTGAGGCCCTGAATGACGTTTTTTGTGCATCAAACATTAGGTGAATATAAGTCTGTTGCAGACTCGATATTATCTACCAACAGTGTAGTCCCCAGATAGATATTTCTAATGATGTATCGTGTGCATCAAACAAAGATAGTATGCCAAAGTTACGACCCCGGGAAATTGATGTACCAATTTACCTCAACAAGGCCCATATTCTGGATTTTCATCTCCTAGGGTTAGGTTTTTGGATGTTTAGGGTTTCCATTATTTCTCAATAATAATATATAGGCCTTCGAGCCTCATTTTAACACATATTTCAGAGGCATGTAGCCGCCACATCTCTTCTAAGAGATAAACTACCAGCGCCTTAGCTAGTTTATTTCCATTCTGTCTGTAAACAAATTTCATTTGTTTCATATTAATGAAATAAAGTGTTATTTCCATTGCATCTTTGTATTCATTGTTATTTGTGTATTCTATTGCGTTCCTGCATAAATTCAGATCACTAAGCTGGACATTTTGGCCAAGACAATGAAAGAAATGATGCAGAAAGTCATCATGAGAAATGGACTTGATGTTCAAAGGCATCCTGTTCCATTGGTTACAAAGAAAGAAAGGGTCATTATTCACAAACACTTTGCAGCTCACCCTTGGTATCATGGATTGGAAAATGATAATTTCATGTATTCAATTCACAACATAGTCAAAGATGAAACTCCAACTCAACTTGTAGAAGATAAATCAACGGATATGATGTGTATGTTTGATGACATTTCCTTCATGGACGATCTACCCAAGTATGATAACTATGATGAGGATTACACCAAGGTGAATTCTTCAAAACCATCAACAACATGTTGTTGGGAGGAAGAAGATCAATTACAGATCAAATATGACAATCAACCTTTGCACATCAATCGTGACAACAATGAGGAAAATGCAACAAATCTTAGAGTAAGTGAAAGATCTATGCCTTTATGTTTCTCTTCATTTCAAATTCTGAGAGAAAATTATAATCAAGTTGTTGATAGTAAAGATGAAGAATGTTCTGATCAGTCAGTTGAAGATGTCATTGATGATATGGAAGTTGTTTTAGACCCAGAATTCCAGCCCTTGAGCTACATTGATTTTGAAATTCCAGATGAAAGCTTAGAGCCTGAGACAAAATATGAATTAATGCATTATAACTCTATACCATTAAAATTCAATTCATTTCAGTTTTTTAAGAAATTTTTTAATCATGTCATGGATGATAAGCACATAGAAGATCAAGATGAAAAGCTAATAACCTCCTTTAACTATTCATGATTTATGATTTAACTATTCATGATTTATTACCACTAAACTCTTGTGACTGCGCATGTAATTCGAGTTTTTATTCGGTGATTTAGATCAAAAGCATTACAGAAACCATTCCACACAAGAATTCCAGAGTTCTTTGCAACTACCCACAAATTCAATTCAATTCAATTCAACAAAATATCATCCACCCTTTTTTTTACATGGATTAACGATTTCGTATCATTCATGAGGTATATTCCCATGCATACAAATTCATACGGTATATTCCCGCTTCTTTTCCCGGCATACAAATTCATATGGTATATTCCCGCGCAATTTCTTTGCATTGATGGATTAAATCTTCAGAGCTAAAGAGGATAGAAAATCTAAAAACTGGTTATCACAACACCCACAGATCCTCTATACCTTCTTGGCTTTCAAAAATGTCCAATTCCTCTTCAAAATTGCATGATCCTCCAGGGAAAAGATTATCCCATTCTGAATGTAACTCCATCTCTGCCTCGTCTCCTCCAGCGATGCATGATCTTGCATGGAAAATATTATCCCATTCTGAATGTAATTCCATGTCTGCCTCGTCTCCTCCAGCGACTGATATTCCATTGGTTGTTTTTTCTGCAGGGAAAAGATTATCTGTTGTCTGGCTCGTCTCCTCTCCTCCAGCGACTGATATTTCATTGGCTGTTTTTTCTGCAAGAGACTCTGACAATAACAAATCAACATCCAAATCTATTTCGTGGAATACCTCAAACGGTTCAATGAGCTCAATATTATTGCACAGTGGAATATTATTCACACAGTTGTTAGTCCCTTGGTTTCCAGCAATTGTATGTTCTTGAAAATTTTGCACACCTGTCACAGCGATATCTTGGAAGTATTTTCCACACCTGTCACAACGATATCACAGTGCGACATTGTCCTAAAGTATCCCACTTATGACAAAGAAATGTATTCCATTGTGTAGGCTCGCCAACAATGGAAGCATTACATTTTGGGGAAGGAAACGATCATCCACATAGACCACCGACCCCTACAGTTCATACAGACACAAGGGAAGTTGCAGAACGATCACCATCAAAAGTGATCCACATATCTGCAATAGTTTCATTTGAACATCAAGTACAAGAAGGGAAACACCAATAATGTTGCAGACTACCTCAACCGACCACTGATCGTGGCGATAATCACCGTGCTCAACTCTTGTGGGCACGAGACTTCTGATTGGTCGCTTCTCTACAAAAAGCGATCCAGAATTTGGCCACACATACAAGACGCTCTTGGAGGGTAACCGAGTTCCAAATTTTCACCTCCAGGATGCCCTACTATATCACCTGGGACAACTTTGTGTTCCTTCAAGCGAGCGTGCCAAGATTATTTGGGAAGCGCACTATAGTCGGGTCACTAGGCATTTCGAGGTCGAGAAAACAGTGGCAGTACTGTAGAAGTATTTCTATTGGCCAAACCTTCGACATGATGTCGGGAAGTACATCAGATCCTGCACTGCCTACACCATTTCCAAACCGACCATCAAGAAACAAGGCCTCTATACTCCGCTGCCTACCCCTAGTCAACCTTGGGAATCCATCTCCATGGATTACATGTCGAGCCTTCCTTCTACTAAGCATGGCAACGAATGTTTTTTTGTGGTCGTCGATAGATTCTCGAAGATGGTCATTATGGTGGCCTACAAGAAGAATATCAGAACAAAAGCCACTGCTAAACTCTTCTTTGAATGAGTGTGGGTACATGTTGGGATCCCACAAGCTATCATATTAGATCGGGACAACAGGTTCCTCAGTACATTTTGGTCCAGCCTCTAGTCAATGTTGGACACCAAGCTCACCAAGTCCACAACTTTCCATCCCCAAACTGATGGCCAGACATAGGTCGTCAATAGGATGATCCTACACATTTTGCACATGTGCAACTCAAATCATCTATGCACATGGAATGAGAGCCTCCTCTATGTACAAAATAGCTATAACCAGGCCCTCCACAACTCAATCGACCACAATGGTGGGCTTGGGATTCCAGCCACTATGTCCCATTGACGTAGCCATCCCTTTGCAACTACTCAGGCTGATTCGGCTCATGTCCAGTCTGAATTTGCCAAGGTGAACAACTTCATTGAGCACATTCAACACATTTGCCAACAGGTTCATGACATATTGGATAGAGCCAATGCTAATTATAGGCAGGGGCATGATCAACATCGGGTGCAACACAACTTCGAGGTGGGCGATTAAGTGTGGCTACATTTGTAGAAGGATCGCCTCGCTGGACCTCACCGCAAGCTTCGCCCACTTCGATATGGGCCATACACCATCACCAAGCCTATAGGGGACAATTCCTTTGAGCTCAGTATTCCACCATTCCTTAGTCTGCACTGAGTGTTCAATGTGGACCTCCTTCGACCCTACTTTCCACCTCTACTGGACACGTCCGACATGGCAGAACAAATCACATTAACAGAGTTAAATCCCGACTGCATGGAACAAGCCACAACTGATCAGATTATGGATACAAATATCAATAACACCCACCAACAGAGGATCCAACTATATCGAGTTGTCAAAGCATACCAACTCCTTCACCAAAGCAAGTGGCTCACTAGGGACCAAGTTCAGCAAAAGTTTCCTCATCTCATGGAGGAACTCAACGCAATGGGGACCATTGCTTCCTAAGGGGGGAGGAATTATACAGGTGAATATTGGTGGCCACCCACTTATTCCACTTGGACCCCCACCATTGTTTCTTTCATTTTTTCAGTTTCCTTAATAGTAGCACAATTTACTATTTTTGGCAGTTTTTCAGGTACTGAACTTCCGAAGCCGGTTTGAGGCCCTGAATGACGTTTTTTGGGCATCAAACATTAGGCTAATATAAGTTCGTTGCAGACTCGATATTAGCTACCAATAGTGTAGTCCCCAGATAGATATTTCTAACGATGTATCGTGTGCATCAAATAGAGATAGTATGCCAAAGTTACGACCCCGGGAAATTGATGTACCAATTTACCTCAACAGGGCCCATATTTTGGATCTTCATCTCCTAGGGTTAGGTTTTTGGATGTTTAGGGTTTCCATTGTTTCTCAATAATAATATATAGGCCTTCGAGCCTCATTGTAACACAGAGTTCAGAGGCCTGTAGCCGCCACATCTCTTCTAAGAGATAAACTACCAGTGCCCTAGCTAGTTTATTTCCATTCTGTCTGTAAACAAATTTCAGTTGTTTCATATTAATGAAATGAAGTGTTATTTCCATTGCATCTTTGTATTCGATGTTATTTGTGTATTCTATTGCGTTCCTACATACATTCGGATCACTAAGCTGGACATTTTGGTCAAGACAATGAAAGAAATGATGCAGAAAGTCATCATGAGAAATGGACTTGATGTTCAAAGGCATCTTGTTCCATTGGTTACAAAGAAAGAAAGGGTCATTATTCCCGAACACTTTGCAGCTCACCCTTGGTATCATGGATTGGAAAATGATCATTTCATGTATTCAATTCACAACATAGTCAAAGATGAAACTCCAACTCAACTTGTAGAAGATAAATCAGCGGATATGATGTGTATGTTTGATGACATTTCCTTCATGGACGATCTACCCAAGTATGATAGCTATGATGAGGATTACACCAAGGTGAATTCTTCAAAACCATCAACAACATGTTGTTGGGAGGAAGAAGATAAATTACAGATCAAATATGACAATCAGCCTTTGCACATCAATCGTGACAACAATGAGGGAAATGCAAGAAATCTTAGAGTAAGTGAAAGGCCTATGCCTTTATGTTTCTCTTCATTTCAAATTCTGAGAAAAAATTATAATCAAGTTGTCGATAGTAAAGATGAAGAATGTTCTGATCACTCAGTTGAAAATGTCATTGATGATGTGGAAGTTGTTCTAGACTCAGAATTGCAGCTCTTGAGCTACATTGATTTTGAAATTCCATATGAAAATTTAGAGCCTGAGACAAAATATGAATTAATGCATTATAACTCTATACCATTAAACTTCAATTCATTTCAGTTTTCATTTCATTTTTTTAAGAAATTTTTTAATCATGTCATGGATGATAAGCACATAGAAGATCAATATGAAAAGCCAATAACCTCCTTTAACTATTCATGATTTATGTTTGAACTATTCATGATTCATGACCATGATTTAACTATAAAAAGCCAATAACCATGATTTAACTATTCATGATTTATAACCACTAAACTCTTGTGACTGCGCATGTAATTCGATTTTTTATTCGGTGATTTAGATTAAAAGCATTACAGAAACCATTCCACACAAGCTTTCCAGAGTTCTTTGCAACTACCCACAAATTCAATTCAACAAAATATCATCCACCCTTTTTTTTTACATGGATTAACAATTTCGTGTCATTCATACGGTATATTCCCGCGCATACAAATTCATGTAAGCATTTTCTTTGCATTGATGGATTAAATCTTCAGAGCCAAAGAGGATAGAAAATCTAAAAACTGGTTATCACAACACCCACAGATCCTCTATACCTTCTTGGCTTTCAAAAATGTCCAATTCCTCTTCAAAATTGCATGATCCTGCAGGGAAAAGATTATCCCATTCTGAATATAACTCCATGTCTGCCTCGTCTCCTCCAGCGATGCATGATCCTGCAGGGAAAATATTATCCCATTCTGAATGTAACTCCATGTCTGCATCGTCTCCTCCAGCGACTGATATTCCATTGGCTGTTTTTTCTGCAGGGAAAAGATTATCTGTTGTCTGGCTCGTCTCCTCTCCTGGCTCGTCTCCTCCAGCGACTGATATTCCATTGGCTGTTTTTTCTGCAAGAGACTCTGACAATAACAAATCAACCTCCAAATCTGTTTCGTGGAATGCCTCAAACGGTTCAATGGGCTCAATATTATTGCACAGTGTAATATTATTCACACAATTGTTAATCCCTTGGTTTCCCGCCATTGTATGTTTTTGAAAATTTTGCAGAAATGTGAAAGGACCGAGCTCAGCAGGTGGACGACTGTCATAAGGAAGCTGTGCCGACTGTGACGATCCGTCGTAAGGAAACTGTGCATGCAATGTGTTGCAGGTTCCTCCTATACTTGTCATTGGCTTGCAATAACTATTTGAAGAAGCTGGTGCATGCAATGTCCATTGATCACATGAACTCCTACAAGGAGGAGAAGCAATAAAAATGTTGGGAGGGCATGGCCTCTTAGACGGGGGAGAAGCAACAAAAATGTTGGGAGGGCATGGCCTCTTAGACGGAGGAGAAGCAAGAAAAATGTTGGGAGGGCATGGCGTCTCAGACGATATACTATCTCTTGAAGGCGGGTGTAAGGAAGTGTTATACAGCTTTCCACCCAGAGTGAAGCATTTTCTACACCTGTCACAGCGATATCTTGGCTGCATCTTCTTAGCACGACTCTTGTTGTTCATAAACCTAAACCTGCAGTATTCCCAAGACTTGCATCTGGGACATATGGCCTTCGTTTGCTTAAAAATCTTCTCCATGTTCCAGAAATGAACCAGTCGGCAGAAATGTGAAAGGACCGAGCTCAGCAGGTGGACGACTGTCATATACAGAGTTGTAAACTACGTTTGCTTATGCCAGAATTTTTAACTTATACGGAGTTGTCTGATGGAACTACGCGTTAAGTTATTCTTTTTCATATTATTTACTTTTTATGTTTTTAAAAATATATGAATTTTATTTTTCATTTTATTATTAATCAAATATAAATTTTAATAATAAATAATATAAAATTAAGAACAAAATTCAATCATAAACAAAATTATTTCATTTTATTATTATTAATTAAATATATTTTTAAATTTTAAATATTATAAAATTAAAAATTAAAAAATAATTATTCAAATGTTTAATAAATTTAAGAAGTAATTATGTATTTAGACAATGACACTGTTTATCAATATATTTATTATCTATTTCACTTGAACTTGGACTGCACTTAATATAGTTATCCCTCCCTCCCTTTCTTACACCTTGCACATACCAGCCTTGTTATATTTAGTAACATTTTGAAATTGCAATTCCATGGTATATGCAAACACTTAATATAGTTATCCCTCCCTCCCTTTCTTACACCTTGCACATACCAGCCTTGTTATATTTAGTAACATTTTGAAATTGCAATTCATGGTATATGCAAACACTTAATATAGTTATCCCTCCCTCCCTTTCTTACACCTTGCACATACCAGCCTTGTTATATTTAGTAACATTTTGAAATTGCAATTCCATGGTATATGCAAACACTTAATATGGTTATCCCTCCCTCCCTTTCTTACACCTTGCACATACCAGCCTTGTTATATTTAGTAACATTTTGAAATTGCAATTCCATGGTATATGCAAACACTTAATATAGTTATCCCTCCCTCCCTTTCTTACACCTTGCACATACCAGCCTTGTTATATTTAGTAACATTTTGAAATTGCAATTCCATGGTATATGCAAACAACATAAGCAAACAATTTATACACCAAACCATCTTGATCTTCCATTTGTCAAAGCTCGGCAATATGTTATGCATTCATTATGGCATTTATAAGGTAGCACCATTTAACATGTTTTTGCAATGACATCCTCAAGGAAGCAACATTAGCATCTATAGTGTGGTTGAGAGATTTTCAATTGACCTTCTTTTAGAAACACTAGATAGCCATCATACCTTTTCCTTTCTACCTCTCTTAAGACCCTTGTATCTTCCATTACCCAATCTACTTGAGAGAAATTATCTAATATATTAAAGTATAAGGCTAGAATGTATGAATACCATAGGATGTGGTTAAATAGGAATGGGGTGAGAGATTTACAAATTTTGAAATAAGATCTCATGACCTTGTTTATTCACCCTAGAGTTGATGAACACCCTTTTGTGACAAAGAAGCATGCTTTCATGGATTGGTGCAGATACCAACCATTTAACCATTTATAGACAATTGGATAGATAGGTTTTTTATGGTTTATGAAAAACCTCCTTGCAATAATAAGGAGGTGTCAGTGTATTTTCTCAAGAAAAATATGGGTCGAATGTTTTTTAGGTCTCCATGTCAAGTACTTTCATATTGGTGAATTCCAAGGTGTAGGATGTGGGTATATGCAAGATAAAAAATATGCTATGCATAAACTAATTAGAGGGTTGTGCCCTGCTAGGTGGATCACGATTAACCCCCTAGCTATTATCCTTGGATTTTATACAAGATCCATGACACCCAAATATTGATTTCCACCATGACCCATAGTTTACTTTTGCACAACACATTTGTCACTGTATCTCCCTAGGAGGTATCTTCAAATAATATGTGTAACCTACAATGTGTAAGCATTTGTAGATAAAGATATGGATTTGCTACAATGTGTAACCTAACAATGGAGAAACAGGGGTTGGGCATTCAAGCCATGCAATTGAGTCTAGTTAGATGGGGCCATCTAGACAAATTAGGATTTTTAATCATACTTCATGTGATATTGATCCATGCTCAAGTTGTAGGTGGACTTGCTATAGCTAGATGGAGTCTTTTGTATAGGAAATTTTCATTGATGAGGTTAGTATGAGATCATGTAATCAATTAGTTATATATATAATTACAAATGACAAGTGTTCTATATAGTTGATTGTTATTTTTCTTAATTATCTAATTATTTGGCCGATGTATATTTTCTACAATCTAATACTCATGCATCGCCTTACTATGAATTAATCACTTATGTCACTCATGCGATAGTTGTAGTGGCTTTCTCTAAGGGGATACCTCACATGCAAGTATTGTGGATCTATAATTTTGTTTGAGTATGGTATTTTAGAGCTTTATGTTTCTTTTCATTGTTTTAACAATATCAATTTCGATAACATTATTAACTTTTTCAATGACATATGGACTATTTTTATGACATTGTACTTTTTACATAACCTATATCGTCCCTAAGCAAATGTCATACTAATACTTGGA
>ML786985.1:104973-120974 GCA_009831015.1 Picea engelmannii
ATTGTACTTTTTACATAACCTATATCGTCCCTAAGCAAATGTCATACTAATACTTGGATAAGTGAGCCACCCTTGACCCTTACTAATAGTTACCACCCATCTAGCAGTTATAGTTGATATAATAATATCTCTAGTTTTTTTTTGATACTAGTAACAATGGCCACCCCTCACATATATGATTAGTTAAACATTAATATGTGTTGGAATTTATGATCATTTTTGTCTTTACTATGTCATCAATATAAAGGTGGCAAAATGTGATAAAGCAAAAGGTACCTTCAACCCTATATTACTAGTATGTAGTAGTATCATTCAATTTCTATAACTATTTTTCCTATTTTTCTATAGTGACTTCCAAGGAAATCCATCTTAAACTCATCTAAAATTGATATCCTTCATTGGTGCAACTAACAAAGGTAGGGAATACTTTCATAGACTATACTTTTCAGAAGCATCAAAAGCCTAAGTCTAATTAGCGTACATAAAAGGTTGAATTATATGTATTAAATGGATCAAAGGAGGGTAGATACAAGCATAGAGGTCAAGAAAGGGATCAAGAAGTACCAACCTTATTGATGATTTCATAATTCTTTTTCTTCTCTAGGTAACACATTGGATTGAAACAATGTTTTTCATCATGATTGGACACACACAAAAAAATTCCAACTCCTTTTAAAAACCCTTTCCTTCAAACTATTATGAATCTTAAAATTTGAAACTCACACTGCCTTTGAATTTTTTTCCCCTTACATGTGCATGCATAGTAAAACCAAATCTATTCATATTCACCAATTCTCTTGCTCAATGTGCATGCATAGTAGAACCAAGTTTATTCATATTTCATAATTTTATTTTCGAAGAATAAGCAAGTTGCAAAATTGGTTACTATATAATTTTTCATTATGTTTATGGGATTTAACTACATTATGGGTTTATAGTTAGACCACTCTAAACACATATTGTAGTTACAACAACTATGAAATATTACATCCATAGATGATTTTAAGGGCAAAATTTCGCTCATGGGAGAAATTAAGTGGCCTCCAATTTTTTAGTGGGCGAATTGTTTGTATTAGAGTGATTTTTTAAAACTTATATCATTAGCCCGTAATTTATTTTAGGGGAAAAATCGTGTACAAGGTTATCCCGTGTTTTTAAAAGGGATAAAAATAAATAAAAAAATTTTGCCCCTGAAATTTGGAGGGACAAGCTTCCATTAGCCAAATTTATAGAAGTATGAGAATTTATGATAGCTTATTCGCCTTGCCATTTGGTAAAATCGGGGTTTATGTTTTAATTCGCCCCGATTTTTTGGTATGGGCACTGGGTAGCTACAATCTTCCCTTTGCCCGATTTCCAAAGAACAAGGGGATTTCTGAGAGCATTTTGGCCCTCCCACCTGGTATAAATTGTATGGGATCTGCCCAAATATGCATTGGGTTAAATCAAAGATTTGTTATTTGTTTGGTTCGTGAGAACTAGAGAGTCTAGTGAGTGAAAGGTTATTCTTTATACCATCCCAAAAAACTCTAATTCCCCGGGGCCCAGTTTACCTTTCATATCTTGAATCTTGATTCTTCATGCTTATTTCCCCTCGACGGAACGAAAAAAAGGGCAAGAGATGCCAGTGGTGGAGCCGCCTGTTCAAAGCAGCAGAAATTAGAATTTGGTACGGTTATCCCAACCCGATCGGAAGGTGCCGTGCGAGGCTTTGGCGGTGAATAATTACCAAGTGGCAGGGTTTCTGTTTGTCTTGATAGGTATTTACCTGGTCCTTCATCTCAATGTGTTTCCTCATAGCAAAGAATTATGAATCATATTGATAAAATTACAACAATGCTCTGTTTTGTACCTTGACAGTTAGTTCATGGTTCTTTGAAAGTCTTAACAAGGCACAAACAAGTTAGTTCATGGTTCTTTGAAAGTCTTAACAAGGCACAAACAACAATCATAAGATAGTGTTATGGATTCATAGATTAAGTCATGTATATACGATATTCTTAATTATATAGCCTTAGAAAAAATTAACGCCTTTAAATTATTTGATTACATGAGACTCACAATGAGGGAATTCAAATCGCATGGATTTTCTATAGCCAAGTTAGCTCTCATTCTTTAGACCTTGAAAACACTATTTTGTAATAGCTAGTATCATGTTACACCTTCATTGTGAACACAAGATCAATGGATTTGTTGCAAAAATTTATCAAGTGATAGGTCCATTACTATAATTGCAATAAATTTGTGCTATTATTCAAATTTCAAAACAACTCATGGTGGAACAAGGAATGAAGGAAATTTTATAACTGCTCTAAAAGACTAGAGTCTATCCTAAGTAAATCTAAGCTCATATAATGGTGGAACATCATATATGCTCACCAAGTTTCAAGAATGCAGGGACATAGGGACATCCTTCGATACAATTGGGGACTAGGGCCAAACTTTAAGGGGTGATGAAAAAGGAATGACAAGAGTTAGGAGGGTGGATAACGAATTTTTAAGTCTTTTAATTTTCTATGCAGGACAAAAATCTGATGTAAGACTTCACTGAAATACAATCGTCTTTCTAAAGCTAGTGCAAGTGTCCAGATCATAAGGTTACCCTGTTCTCTTGCACCCAATAGGTTGCAGTAAAAAAATTAAGTTGCAAGCCAAACCTTCTCTTTTTCCATTTTATATTTTAAATTGTAGGCCAATGGGGCTCTTGGAAGCATCTAGCCTTTGATGGGACAACTAGGGATCCCTCGGTTTATGTCAGGTCGTTAAGGATGTCTCAAGGACATCAATGGCCAATAGTAAGGTACTTAAACTTATGTCAAAAAATGATAAAAGCATGTTAGTTGAATCCAATTTTTTTGAATGCAATGTTGATGTAAGTGCTCAGCTAAATCTCGTCAGCATAACTCTCAACCAATCAGAACAGTTCTAGTAAAGCCCCAACCTTGCCTTGGTGAACACGAAGTAAAAAGTGATTTCTGATTAAGTCCCAAACTTGTCTTGCCTTGGTGAACATGAAGTAAAAAGTGATTTTTGATTAAGTCCCAAACTTGTCTTGCCTTGGTGAAAATGAAGTAAAAAGTGATTTCTAGTTAAATCCCAAACTTGTCTTACCTTGCTGAAGATGATGTAAAATGCGATTTCTGGTTAAGTCCCAAACTTGTCTTTGAGGATCATGAAATATACATGGAACCATAGAAAGTATCCTTGTTTCAGATTTGCTTTACCTAATTTGATGTTATGTCTTCAATGGTTTTTTGTTATTTTCCAGCTAAGCTAAGTTGAATGCATTTCCCTTGTACCGGGTTTCATTTTTTCATTTCTTAACTCATGTTTTGTTTGGACATGCTTTAATCTGGGTTACTGATTATTATTCTGACTATTCTGCTCTTTATCTTTGTTCGACCTATGGTAGTAAACCCTCCTGGTTATGGTGACTTAGAAATGTTCATCATTTGAGTCTAGGTCTGGTGCCCCTATGCTTTTAATGTCACAGTATGCAGAAATATCACACAATATAGTAGTCTACCTATACAAGATAAAATGTTTTGTTGTGACCTTGCTATTTTCTTTCTAGTTTTCCACTAAAGCTTTGTATGGAGAGAATTGGTTTGGTTCTCTCTGCATTTTGTCTTCTCCTTCATTTTAGGATATAAATATTTAATATGCATTATATATCAAAGCTAAAGTTGCATCAATCATTGTAGAAAATGGGAATAGCAATCAACAACTTGTTATCTCACAATAAAAGTGACATTAATAGAATTGCGTACACAATCATCTCAAACAGGAGGTTAGAAGCCCAGGTCATGACTGGAACTTTACTCGCAAAATCAAGAAACTGAATTTTACTACAAACATTGCTAAAATGAACACATATAACAGTAATAGAAAATTTTTGACACCTTAAGAAGGTTGAAACATTCAATTCAACTTCTACCTAAACTTGGACATTTTTTACAGTATTTTTTATAGAGAAAGTCTGGCCACTCAGGCCATTTAAATATATATGGTGAGAATATAATTCCAAGAATGTGAAACATTCTTTCCCTTCAGAATCACCAAATATTACTTAGTAGTTAGCTTGCCTTAGATGCTGCAGCAACAGAGCGCAGAAGCAACATAGACTTCTCTATATTGTTCATGGTTGTTCTAAGCCTGTTAAGGGATGCAACATATGAAATACGAATGCATTCATCATTGCCAAAGGCGTCTCCTGGGACAAGGGAAACTTGCATTTATGACAAGCTTCAACACATCATCCACCTAATAAATAATAGACAATAGTAGTGAGAATACTAAAATTGCAAGTTATATAAATTTAGACAGTGCTATGTTTTCCCCAACTCTTGGCCATGTAAAAATGAGTGAAATGATACTAGATAACGATATCAACTCTAAATGGTCTCTTCACTATAATGAAAATAAAATAAAATAAGTATCTATTGACAATTACACATACTTGTGCCTTCTCTAGGAAAAAACAACAGAGAGCTTCCGAGAAATCGATAACACCGAACCCTTCCACTTCAGTTCCATAGTAGGAACTAAAATCGGGAAATAAATAAAAGGCACCCTTCATCAGAAGAAACTAATTTAGTAAAACATTTCAAAGTTACTCTTACAAGTGATAAGAAAATACAATATTTCACGAGATAGGTGCATAATCTAGGACATGTGTTCAAGCAAAATGAAACATACTTGAGGCACTGATAATTTAACACCCTCCAAGGCTTTCAATCTTTGGACTAAGAAGTCTCTTCTCTCATATGATTTTACCATGGTAGACACTACTTCACTACCAACATATCCCAAGCCCATAGCACCAACCCCTGCTTTCTGAGAGACATTGTTAGCACTTGATGTGGTCTATAAGTACCAAGGACATTCCAACATAAGCCTATAGTCAACAGTTCCTAAATATACATGAAGAATGTAATTTTATGACATTCTTCAGGTACAACCTATTATTGAATGGCCTATACCATGTTGTGATAGAACTCACAGGAGTCTATTTACTAAGTGTGGATGCAACGACTATTATTTTGGTTTATACCATGATGAATAACTCATAGAAGGTTGTTTACTAAGAATGAGAAGGTTCTTTACTAAGAATTGATGGAATAACTGTTATTTTTGGTGAATTACACAGAACGCAAACCCAAGTAATAATCTAGTGAATAGAGAAAAAAACTTACAAGAAATCAACGAACTGAGATCACCATGTTTGTATATATTCGAATTGCCAACACATTCAAAGAAAAATGCTTGGTTATAAGACTAAAAAAGAACTTGAGATTATGGAGTTAGCAATTTAGCAACAACAATTGAATAAGAGAACGAAGAATTATAACATGGGCATTGCCACGTAATAAATCTCATTGATCAATCAAATTGAATTGGCACATAAACATTAAACCATGACGTCGACAATGAATTTTGAGACATGTGGGTAATCCACTCTGCATATGAATGCAAGGAGACAGATATAACTTAACAATGGAGAAGTTTGCAAAGTTAAGACCATGTGTATTACTTCACAGTGAGCAAATATTTAAATTCAGGTAAATGATTCAAATCAGAGTAGAAGAAAGCATACATAATCACATAGCAATCAAACCAACATAATAATAAAATATTTCACTTTATCAATTTAAATGGGAAAATTGACAATAAAATGGTGGTCATCCATATAGAGAACTACAAAGTATAATATGGTTATTGACCATAAAGAGAATTACAAATTTTAATGGCTCTCTAAGTTACTATCAACTATATAGATCAGTTACTCATTTTCCACCTATGTTTAGGAGGCAACCTCAAGTGTTTCCTTGGTGGTAGTTAGAATATTAGGCATCCCTAACTCTTGAGATTCTTTTTGCAGTGCTCCTCTGCTATTTTGTTTACAACTAGTGAGGCTTCCACGATTTTGGTGGCCAAGTAGGTGGTTAAGAATGTATCTAGCATGCTAAACCATAAAACCCTCAACCCTTCATCATTTTCCATGGCAACAACTTTACTTCTCATCCCTGCTAAATATATTTTATGTAGATCTAAGTATTATGACATTTGTGTTTATTTTCTAGTCTTGGGCCTATTCGAGAGATCCTCTTGATTTGATGGAACTTTGAACCTTATCTAACCAATTCTTGTGAAATGGAATTCTACAACCAGTTTTTAGCGCACATATGTAATTTTCCTATTTTGCACTGAAAACTTAGCTGTATACTCTGTTTTTTCCTTTCTTGCATGCTTGATTGATTTCTGGAAGTATTAGCAGCTGAAGAAGAGTTGGAGAAACCTTCCCTAAACATCATTGTCAGATGAGATCTGGTTACTTTTAGTACTTAACAAACCATCATCTAAACTAATTTCTTGAGCCTTAGATGCCCTTTTTATTTGTTCTTCCTATCCTCCATAGTTTAGTTCCTTCATAAATATCCCAACAATATTTTCACATTGATATCTAGGATGAATGGCATGTCCGGAGCATGAACATTGCATTTGAATTGGCCAAGAGAATTTATAGCTTTCATGATCAGACTTCTTCCCTGGCTTGTTAAAGGCTCTTCCCATTAGTCATTGATATTTATCAACATTTGATGCCTCACCCTTAAAACTAAGCATTGAATACTTGACTAGTTATGACCAACAACACAATTAATATGCTTACAAGACTGTGCCAGACTTGGTACCAAACCCAACATTGTCACTTTTTCATCCTTATCGAATGTCCATATGTGCCCAAACATATGCAACTACAAGATAAGATGAATTAAGGTTCATAATAATCTGATTTATATCATCTGCAATCTTGTTACCAGACATATTTCTATGCCATATTTTATGAGGCATATTGCTATGTCATATTTTATGCATAAGTTAAAACACTAACCCTAATGCATCCTCATGCATGAGTTTGCATACCTAGTGAAGTGTGCCCAACTCTAAAAGAGGAAAATACATGCAAGCATGTGAGAATATCTCTCATTGATGCACCTATCTAATCTGGGGTTATGTGCCCTCCTAAATATAGCACAACCTCCACATGCAATGCAACTTAACTCCAATGAGAACCGTGCCTTCAAGGAATAGAAAAATCTCCATGAAAAGTGCCTCCATGCATTTAAACATGTCTCAAATATGTCCACCTTTCTCTTCATTGATGCCTGAAGCTCCTCCCTCAACAAAAAGATTAACATATGCATGTTTTCTCTTGAAAATTTAGATCCTGAAGCTTTCTTGCATGGTCACCACTTTGCATATTGCTTCCTTGGCCCAAACCTTGATCTAATGCTATGTATATAACTTTTCCAATGTACCACTAATAAAAGAGGTCTGATAACCTGTGTCTTCAAGTGAATCCTATCATACCCTTAAGTAAATACCCAAAACAAGGTATGACTCATGAGAAAATATAAATGATTGAGCTCATGTAGGTTGCACTGATAGCCTACACACTATGTAGCTCTTTCCATCAATCATCTTTCTTGGAGGAACTTGGTGAAGTTGTTTCTTTCAGAAAAATGGCCAAGTTCTTCTTACTCAACATAGTCTTTGCCAAATAGATATTCTCAATCAATTTTCTATTATCTGCCCTTAAGCTAATGTTTCGGGTTCTCTACAGTTTCTTGATTCTGTAATTAGCATTCTAGGATTTACCTTAATTTCATGTATGTTCCTTGGTCCTACCATTTTTTTCTCAATCCACTTTGTCTATTGCATTAGATTTTATTCTCCCAATAGCTTATTTATTGTTGTAACCATCATTTGATCTCTTTCCTTCCTTTGATTTTCATTTATTTTTTACCTCTTCTTTTCTATTATCAACCTATGATTTTCTACCTTTTTGTCCATGACTTATGTTTCTACTCATGTTCTTCCTACTTCTTATTGTCTTTCCTTGATCTTCTTGTTGACCTATTATGTTTGTGTTTGATCCTCTTTCTTTCCATATTATTCCTTTTTTTTAGATCTCAAGAGTGATTTATTTTGCTACCTATCTTATTGGCCTCCTTTCTTCTTCTTCTTGCACCCACATCTCCTATATATCCTCATTCTAATGCTTGAACTTTAGGATGAACTTGTTGATATATTGGTCCTATTATTGATTCTCACCCTTGAAAACTTCATATTCAACCAAATTCATTAATCTAGTTTCTTCCACTCCTCGTTGGAGTCATCATTATTTTACCTTTCCTCATCTAGCACTGTGATGCCATAATATGATATAGAAGTTTCATCCTCATTTATGAAATCTCAAAAAGGAAATTTGGTACCACTCATGCTCAAACCAACACCCTTTGGATCATTTGGACTTTCTCTTCTAGGAATGGGACCCACTTCTAGCCAAAATTATTGTCCTAATACATGGGTGTTAGGAGATTCTTAGGGTAGTATTTTTCCAAATTGGGAAGAATGTAGTTCTCATCTAATAGATAAGCCATCTTTCTTAGCTCCTTCAACTTATCATTTGAATACACCTAACCTACCAAATTTATAGGTGGATTTAATGGTGCTTCTTTCTATTCTTCACACTGAAATGGTAATTAGTGGACACAATCTTCCTGGGAAACTCCAACATGCTAATGCCTTTTCTGACAAATTTTGAAAATGTTATTGGGTGGTCCAAGGACCAAAACCCCCCAAACCCTAATGTAAGATAACTATACCATCTAAACCACTTATCCACCCATTGAATTTTCAATCTCTCAATGGTTTTGAATATTGGGGTGGTATCCTATTGTTTGCTCTTCTTTCTTATTGTCATTGTTCGAGTCTTTGAAGGGAACCTCTAGTTTTCCACCATTCTCGTTTTCATTACACTTGTAACATTTTATTTCCTGCTTCCACATACCATCTGGATTATAGATCTTACTACCATCATGCATATTAATGTATGGATTTGCACCTCTTTTCATTATATCCATTAAGCTTTGCAGTATTTCTAGGTCTTGAAGCATATCACAATGTGAGGAGAAATTTGGGAGAAAGTATTAGAGTAGCTTCGTTCAAATTGAATATTCTATAGTTGGTAGGAATTTTACTAATTTTATATTATTTCTCTTGCAGGTTTCACTTTTGGCTTCTAGATCAATTTGAAATTTCAATTGTGGAATATTTATTGAGATGTCAAACACCAATCGTGGGAAGAAAAGATTAAGAAAAAATGATCTATAATCATACTTTCAAAGACCTCAATCCAAGGATCCACATTCTCTTCATGCTTCGAGCTCTTTTGAGCAACTTATCACTAAAAGAGATGTCAACTCTTGTGAGAATGCATCTAATATCCAAATAATAGATAAGGAAATATGTTCCTCTGGTGATCAAAGTGAGATAAATGCATTTTCACCAGAAATTGGCAGTACAAATGTCTAAAATATTTCATTGGAAAAGAACACAACCAATTCACGGAAAAGACAAAAGGGCCAATGGGACATAGGGAGAGGCTTCCAACCAGATTGGGTCTCAAAATTTCCATTTATTGATCCATTACCTCCAAAAAATGAGAAAGAGAAACCAAAAGTTAGATGCAATATATGTAGTTGGAAACTTGGCATGCCAACGATATTTCAGATGAAGTTAGATACAATTGAGAAGCATGTAGGAAATGTGTATTAAAATAAAATTGTAGATGGCGAGGAGAAATCTATTGTCAGATGGAAATCTTCCGAGGAATGTCGACATGTAAAATATGCTGATGAATATTTAATAATTAAGCAAAAACTCGAGGCAGGTGGAGGAAGCATCACATCTCGATTCGAAAAGATGATGGAAAGAAATTTGTTATCCAAGATAATTCAATTAAGCACTGTATTTCACATCTTATCTAAAGGGCATCCTATGAAAGATTATCCAGATTACATGAAATATCTATCTTTTCTTCAAATGCCAAACTTTTCATCTTCTCATTGGTCTTTAACGAGTGGTTGGGAATGGGAAAAATATCTAGCTCAAGTAGAAAAGGATGTGTTGGCCCTTGGTTATGGAAGAAAGTGAAGATTAAGGTAGAAAAGACGGAATGTGAACTGCATGGAAGACACAGTGACTGGTACTGGGTCAAAGTGGGCAGAAGAGAAGAAAATACGGAGCAAAGTAAGAGAAAGAAAGTCGTTGGATGAGGAGATTGAGGATGACAGATCAACAAGGAAGATGAATCATGGAAAACTCAGCAAGCGAAAAAAGCCACCGTTGGATGCTTTGGAGCACCGCACGAGAAGGAAGGAAAGACAGGTTGATGAAGCCCTGAAAACATGGGTCAAGTTGACCTAGAGTTTTTTACACCTAGGGTTTTGGTATCTAGGGTTTTGACACTTTGGTTTCGGCCTAAGGCTGTTGGTGAGCTATTGTAATGTATAAATAAGAACCTAGATGAGGGAAGAGGGTTCATTCCAAGTTTGTTATTGTTATGAGTGATTATTAAAGTGAGAGAGGGAAGCATTGAGAAGTGAGGGAAGTCCGTGTTGTAAGATCTTCAGCTGGGTGTGGAGATCAATCCTGCAACTGGGTGCACAGGGAGGGAAGATAGAGAGAAGAGAGGAGGAGAGAAGATCTGCTAGCTAAGAGCGTAGATAAGAACTGTATGCTTTCATCTTAATATATTATAAATCACAGTTTTGTGGACGTAGCCCTAGGGAGAGGTTGCACCACGTATATCTTGGTGTTGTGTGTGATTGATGTGGTGTTCTCTTGTTCATTGATATACTTTTATTACATTATTGTGTTAGATCTGACAGATAAATGTGCGAAGTAGGACTAAGTTGATAATTGTTATCTAGATGTTGTGTTGTTCTTGTGTTGAATCCACTTTGTGTTCCCTTGGGTTGTAGACATCTGTGTCCTGCAACCCCCCCATAGCTACTTCAGGTGAGACTGCATCTGCATCGCAGGTGTTGCCGAAAGGGCCAATAGTTAGGCTTGTTGGTGAGATCTTGGAGCTGAACCTTGGGTCTGCCCCTGTGCCAACAAATGGTTCCATTGTCGGGATAGGAATATTCTTGAGGGAATGACAAGGTGGTTTCCATCGAAGACAGATATTCAAAAGTGGATAGAAGACCAAGAAAAGGACTTCACAGAAGCCCATAAAAATAACCCTAAGCTTAGCACTGAGGACTGGTTGGGAAGTTATATCTTTACTGATATACATGAGATTTTCTTTGGAGGAATTCACCAGGAGCTATATGAGCGGATAGCTAGGTTAGAAAATACCCAGTTTGAGATCATATCTAGACCACCTGTGGTTTGGACGTCAACGTTGATCAAGAAGGTCAAGAGAGTTGATAACACCGTGTCGAGAGCAGTAGATCACTAGTTCGATAGCACCATTGGAGGATATATCACTGAGTTTGTTGTTGACAGAGTAGAATCATATAGTCAAGCAAAGAGATACTTCTTCAAGGGACCTAGAGGAAAAATTTTACAATTTCTGAAGTTGAGGATCAAGATGCTATTACATGAGAAGAACATATTGAAGGTACAATAGTTGGTCCAATCGAAAATCTAATGTTCAATAATTCAAATAGCGACAACAACGTAGAGGTGGGACATACACTCAGTTGAAGAATCTTTAGAGAGGTCCCTCTGGTTA
Source organism: Picea engelmannii (assembly GCA_009831015.1). Lineage (NCBI taxonomy): Eukaryota > Viridiplantae > Streptophyta > Pinopsida > Pinales > Pinaceae > Picea > Picea engelmannii. The sequence continues at coordinate 116,561 of ML786985.1, forward strand.
ACTTGTTTGAATAGAACCACGAACCACTGGTACAAGATGAAGGGTTTTACAATGGAGAGGAAGAAGAAATCGTGAATGAAGAACATTCATAATCCAGTAGGACATAAGAAGGAAAGACTGAGGAACCTCGTCGAGAAGAGTCACAAACTTCAGGAACTGCGTAGAACGTTGAATTAAGTATTATTACTCCTCATGTTGTTTAGAAACATTAAGCAATCATAGTCACCAGAGCGCTCAAAGCACTGTCACTAGCAGTCCACCACATACTCAGTCAAGAAACCTAGGAAGATCTATGGCATATGAGATGAGGTTACCCACCTTCAGAGGAGATGGATCTGAAGATCATGATCAAAACTGGTTTCTATGTGAAGTTGTGTGGAGTATTAAGAATGTCACCGACGAAGCTATTAAACGAGATTAGTTTAGTAATACCCTGAGAGATCGCGCACTAAGTTGGTACATGAAGTTTGTCCAAGGAGTTGTCTAGCGAAAATCGTTGAACGAGATCAAGACTGCATTGATTACATAATTCAAGAAACCTAAGTCGGAATCACAATGCATTATAGAACTAAAAGAAATCAAGCAAAAAATAGTTGAACCTATTTGGGAGTTCAATCAGAGGTTTAATACCTGAACATGCCATTTGAGTTTTCAGATCCCGGATGAGCAAAACAAGGAATGGTTCATTTCTTCCCTTTTACCACACATCAAAGTCCCTCTCATGCAACATAATATTGCTTCCCAGGCTGAGGTGTTGGAGATCTCCATGAAACTAGAATCAACTCCTATGGAAGAATCCAGCTCAGGTATGAGTCAAATCTTGAGTTAGCTAACTAGGTTATCTTTGCAGGTCGAAGATATGAAGAAAGACAAGGGAAAAGATAAAAGAGAAGATATTTGGTGCATTAGATGAAAATCAAAAGGCCATGATAAGGAGCACTATCCCCTATTTCATGAGTATTTGGCATCTGGAGCTCTGATTCCTTTGAAGCAAGTTACCTTACCATGGTGCAAGGTATGTAGAAATAGACATCGCCTTGGTGAATGCTATTACATGAAAAAATATGTTTAGACACCCACAAATCTATATTGCCAGTTCTGTAAGTCGCTAGGACATGATGATAGGGATTGTAGGGCCTATGAACTCATGCATGAAAGGTCAAGGGATATATACAAAATTCAAGGTGAAGTACAACAAGAAGGAAACACTTCACAATATAATTCTCCGGGAAGAGGAAACTTCAACCCTCGCAGTGGATTTAGAGGAAGAGGACGAGGAGGAGGTATGGGTCGAGGTAGAGGCCAAATCATTTTTTATAACTACGCACATCCAGGACATTTGGCAAGGGACTGCCAGAACCCTTGTAGCATGTGCAATTATTGTAACTCATTCGAACATGTTATGTAGGAATGTCCAACATTGTTGGCTAAGCTTCAGGAAAGACAGGGTGCAAACCCGCAAGTGCAACTAATATATGCTTAACCTCGCAGAGAGGACCCTAGAGTCATTGTTATCACTAGAGGAGGCGTTGTTGCAGGAGAAGACAGAGCGACCCAAGGAAATACTACAGAAGAATCAGGAGTCAAAAAAGCTGCAAAGAAGACACAAGTGTTTGATGCAAAGAAAGAAAAGCAAATATTTGAGGAGGCAAGAAAAGAATTCAGGAGAGACCAAGGTTATTCATCGAAGACACGACCAGAAGTAAGAGAATGTGGAATGCCTCTGGAATTCGATCAGTCTACTTTTCCAAGAGAAGGAAAAGAGGTAAGAAAGCTCATGGAATTCTTATATACTTGTATTAAGTTGATTCAGGATGAAAGCGTTGTACAAGAGCTACAAAATGTAATCAAATAGTACGAGCTAGGAAAGATAGATCCATTGTTGAATAGAGCAGTACACCAAGTCTCTAAAAAGAGAAGGACAAATAAGGAACTACACTTGAACGCTCAAATTGGAGATTACGATATAGACTAAGGCAACAAAGACAGAATGTGAACTGCACGGAAGAAACAGTGACTGATACTGGGTCAAAGTGAGAAGAAGAGAAGAAAAGATGGAGCGAAGTAAGAGAAATAAAGTCATTGGATGAGGAGATCGAGGATGAAAAATCAACAAGGAAGACAGATCGTGGAAAACTCAACAAGTGAAAAAGGGCATCGTTGGATGCTTTAGAGCACCGTGTGAGAAGGAAGGAAAGACAGGCTGGGGAAGCCCTAAAAACGTGGGTCAAGTTGACCTAGGGTTTTAGACACATAGGGTTTTGGTATCTAGGGTTTTGACACTTAGGGTTCAGCCTAAGGCTGTCGGTGAGCTATTGTAATGTATAAATAAGAACCTATATGAGGGAAGAGGGTTTGTTCCAAGTTTGTTATTGTTATGAGCGATTATTGTAGTGAAAGAGGGAAGCATTGAGAAGTGAGGGAAGTCTGTGGTGATGGACATAGTAGTGGCTGATATACCTCCAAAATTCGGGTGTCTTCTATCAAGATCATGGATGAAGAGACTAGGTGGCACTCTCCAAATGGATCTCTCCTACGCTACCATCCCTATTTTCGGAGAGGTGAACAAAAGACTTTACAGAGAATCACAGTTGGCATATGTGATCAGTGATGAGAAGAATCCATCCAATCATCCTATTTATGTAGTGGACACAGATATGGGTTCTTGTATCTTACAATTTGATGATTCACTGTCGGATACCTTGCTGCTCAGAAATCCCACAGATCAAATCACAGTTCAGCCCACAGAAACAACGGAGGATGATCTCTGGACCATGTTCTTTGACGGTGCTTGCACTAAGGAGTCAGCTGGAGCAAGAGTGGTATTCATTTCTCCCTCAAAGAAAACGTCTCATTTGTCCTTTAAACTTGATTTTAAAGTGACTAATAACATTGCTGAGTATGAAGCACTACTTTTAGGGATGAACGCAGCAAAGGAGAAGGGAATTAGAAAATTGCAGGTGTTTGGAGATGCAGACTTGATCATTCAGCAGGTGAATAAGTCCTTTCAAGCCAAACATGTCAGGATGAAGGCATACAGAGATGAAGTGTTGGAGGCGATTAAAAATTTTGCAGATTTCAAAATTACTTTTGTACCTAGAGCCATGAATGAATTGGATGATTCATTGGCTGTGTCTGCTTGTGCATTTATACCCCCTCTGCCTCACAAATTGTCTTACGAAATTCAAGTCAAACATAGACCTTCTCTTCCTGATAATGTAAAATTTTGGAAAGTTTTTGAGGACGATGCTGAACTCACCCGATTCCTTGCAGTGATAGATGAGTTTGCAGATCTGCAGATTGATCAGGAGAACGAACATGACGATGAAGTTGAGCAGCCCAAGATCAAGAGCAAAATTGCAGCTCATGAGATAGTTCAATTGTCCACCAACAGAATTCCTAAAGGCTTGGTCCCATTGGAAAGACTGTTCAATAACAACGATGTGGCTGTCAAATTGCAAAGTGCGGAAAAAGAGTCAGAGGTTTTCCAGTATAATGTGGCCAGTGAGCAAGATCCCAGACATGTCAACTTGGCCTCACATTTGTCTGAAAAACAAAAGGCTGATTATGGTAAATTGCTGAAGGAATTTGCAGACATCTTTGCTTGGCAGTATGATGATTTGAAAACCTTTGACACAGAGGTGATTCAACACAAAATTCCCTTGAATAAAGATACCAAACCATTCCGTCAGAAGCTTAGATCCTTCAACCCTTTGCTGCTGCCCACAATGGAGAAAGAAATTAAGAAACTGTTGGACGCCCGCATTATCATTCCTCTCAGGTATTCAGAATGGATCGCTAATCTCGTGCCAGTTAGGAAGAAGAATGGGGAGATCAGACTCTGCGTTGACTTCAGAAATCTGAACAAATGCTCTAGGAAGGATAACTACCCTCTGCCTAAAATGGAGCATATGTTGCAGAAAGTCTCAGGATTGAAGGTAATGTCCTTTATTGATGGGTTTTCCGGATACAATCAGATTGCTATCCATCCGGAAGACAAAGAAAAAACTGCCTTTACCACTCCATGGGGCACATTTATGTACGAGAAGATGCCCTTCGGTTTGATGAATGCAGGGGAAACATTCCAAAGGGCAATGGAAATTGCTTTCGTTGGGGAGAAAGATAAATTTGTCCTGATTTATCTTGACGATATCACCGTGTTCTCAAGCAGCCACGAACTTCATTTGCAGCACTTGAGGAGGACATTTCTGAAATGTCGAAGGTATGGCATATCTCTTAATCCCAAAAAATCAAATTTTGCACTTAAAGAAGGAAAACTACTTGGGCATATTGTTTCAGCTGATGGGGTTAAGATTGATCCAAAGAGGGTAGAAGCAATTAAAAATCTATCTCTTCCTAGATCAAAGAAAGACATCCAGTCTTTCCTTGGGACTATTAATTTTGTCAGAAGATT
>ML786985.1:121264-143586 GCA_009831015.1 Picea engelmannii
CGCTGCAGTACTTTTGCAGAAGAATGCTGATGACCAAGAACAACCGGTTGCTTTCTTTAGTAAGGTATTGAGGGACGCAGAGGTAAAGTATGAGTTGTTGGAAAAACAAGCCTATGCACTTGTCAAGTCACTGAAGGCTTTCATGGTCTACATTCTTCAGGCAAAGGTAATAGCTTTTGTTCCCTCCAGTTCAGTTAAAGATGTTCTTGTCCAACCTGACATTGATGGCAAAAGGAGTAAGTGGATAGCTAGATTGATTGAGTTCGATGTTGAAATCAAACCAGCAAAGCTAGTGAAAGGCCAGGGTCTTGCCAAACTTCTGGCAGAAGAGAATTGCAGGCTGCTTGACATAAATCTGATGAGTATTGATGCAGAAACTATTTCGTCTTCAGAGAACAAAGAAGGTGAGAGAATGCAGGTTTCAGCTCATCTAGCTGATTGCAAGTGGTACAGTCATATCATTCAGTTTTTGTAGTCTTTATCAGTCCCATCAGATTTAACAAAGACTCAAAGAAGGGCTTTGAAACTTAGAGCTATAAATTTCTGCATCAATGATAATTTGCTGTTCTGGAAGAATCCCATTGGTTTGTTGTTGAGATGTGTGAATCAAGAGGAGGCATCTAAAGTCATGTGTGAGCTTCACAATAGTGAGTGCGGAGGACATCACTATTGGAAAACCACAACACACAAAATCTTAAGATCAGGTTACTATTGGCCATCCTTATTTTCAGATGTATATGAATTTGTGAAAACATGTGACAAATGCCAGAGATTTGAAGGTAAAAAACAACTGAAGTCCCTTCCTCTCAAAACTATAGTGGTCACAGGGCCTTTCCAGCAGTGGGGCCTGGACTTCATAGGTGAGATCCATCCACCTTCCAGTGGTCAGCATCGGTGGATCCTGGTTGCCACTGATTACTTTACGAAGTGGATTGAGGTTATTCCCACCCGGAACGCCAATCACACTGTCATCATAAATTTTTTGCAGGAGAATATATTCGCCAGATTTGGCTGTCCCAAAAGATTGGTCACTGATAATGCTGCTGCATTCAAAGATAAACACTTGGTGAAATTGTGTGAAGATCTGGGAATTCAGCTGGTACATTCCACAACTTACTATCCGCAGGGGAATGGTCTAGCTGAGTCATCAAATAAGAGTTTAGTCAGAATCATAAAGAAGCTGCTTGAACAGAATGCCAGAGGTTGGGATTCCAAACTGAAGTTTGCCTTGTGGGCTGACAGGGTAACATGTAATAAATCAATTGGTACATCTCCTTTCAAGTTGGTATATGGTACTGAGGCCATATTTTCTGTTCAACTTGCATTACCAGTTGCGAAATTCTTACAAGAAACTGATGCTGAACCAAGTGATCTGACTAGGAGGATTCATGATTTGGTAGAACTGCAACAAGATAGAGAGCAGCTCTTAGAAAAAACTGAATTGCATCAGGAAATGATCAAGCGAAATTTCGACAAGAAAGTCAAATCAGATGTATTCAAAACAGGGGATATGGTCTTAAAGTGGGACACAGCAAGACAGGAGAAAGGAAAGCACGGAAAATTTGAGGCTCTTTGGACAGGTCCTTTTGTCATAATAGAGGTGCAGCAGAACAACACCTTTGTTCTCCAAACTCTTTCAGGCGAGCCAGTATCAGGGGGCCCTTTCAATGCACGCTTCCTGAAGATCTATTTCTCATAAGGCTTCTTTGAAGCCAGGTTCTTCTTGTACATATTTTCTTTTTCAGTTCTGTTTTCTTTACTTTGTCATTCAAATAACTCCATGCCCAATGGTACTAGTAACTATTTTTCAGATTGCAATAAGGCTACTGAGTCTAGCTAGGTTCTTGGTCACCTCACAGGGAGATGCCCATCCCAGTTGGAGCCAAATGTTAACTCCCAAAATGAAACCGTTCTTTCGGTTGAATTTTGTCGTGGATATCATGGCTATTGGTAGCGTCCTCAAGTTACTTTTGAGTTTTTATAGCTGAAAAATTTTAGATTTTTGGTTTGACTTAGAAATAATTTGGATTGTAAAGTCTTCTTTTTCAAAATTGTCATTTTTTACTTTCCACAGCTAACGTGTTTTCAAAGATTCATTGTGTGCTGTGGAAAGTGCCCACTTTCAACAGCTAAGGATCTCTTTCATCAGTTGACGCGCTGTTGAAAGTGACAAATCTTAAAAGGTTTGACAATCAGTCGCGGGTGGTGCGCTGTGGAAAGTACATGCTTTCCACAGCTAAGAAGCGGTTTCAATTGATATGGCGCGCTGTTGAAAGTAATTACTTTCCGCAGCTAAGGAGTATCTTCTACAAAGCGGTGCGCTGTGGAAAGTGCATACTTTCCACAGCTAACAGGGGCTTTCAAAGGGGTCGCGCGCTGGTGAAAGTGGCAAGCGAGCATTTGGCAGAGGCGTTTTCCACGGGCCGTTGCTGTACGATGCGGGAATCACGTGCATGATATCCACGTATGACAGAAATGATGATGTGATCACCCCCACGTCAGAGTAAATCCAAGGCATGCGCTGATAGGAGTGGGAAATCATAGAAACTCAATCACGCATGTCAGGATATGACTGTAATTTGAATTCATTCCAAAACCCACGCTCAACGCTCATCACATCCAGAATGGCAAGTTCGTGTTCGGCGACGCAGGTACAGAGGAGGTACCGTCGGCCTGACACCATCAAATGAAACAGAGGTTTCATATCAAAAATCGTTTCCAAAACACTGTTGAAGTTTTCATTTGATTCAAAACAGAGCCGAAGCCCGAACTGCTTTCAACAACGTAGAACCTCGGCTCGACTGACAGTTACAGGGGTTACGATTGTCAAGTTTTTGAAGCTGCACAATGGTAAGAAAACGCAGTGGCACTCTACTCAAGCGAGAACTGGATAACTTATCCTTTCTACAATCACACCCCGAGGTCCAGAGGTATTTCGCAGATGCAGGGTGTATGGAATTCGTAGAAAAGTTACAGGTTGGGTTCCACCAGGCCACAGCTGAAGCCTTTGCCACAACTTTTGATGGCAATAAAGCTCAAGTCGGGTCCATGGAAATCAAAGTAAATGAGGCAGTCATTGCCGCAACTACAGGATTGCCAAGAACTGGTCAGAGCTGGTTTAAAACCACAGCTCCTAAAAACTTGGATTTCAGGGTCTATTTGAAAGATGGGTACAGACATAAAGCTTGGAGAAAAGGTATGCTTGTTTCATATCTGGATGAAGAATGGCAAGAATTATTCAAAGGCATACAATTATACATTACATCAGAGGGAAGATATGACAAATTGATGATATATCACTTTAAGCTATTAGATCACTTCACAGGTAAGACCCCCATCAATTTGCCTTATTTCTTGTATCACAGTTTGACTAAAGTATGCAAGAGGATTAGAGCTCAACCCTCGAGCGTGAAAACTACTCTATGTCACCTTGGCCTCATAAAACTGATTATCCTGCAAGAATTGAAACAACAGGAGAGGAGTTGGGAACACTTCTAGTTCTGGGAAGGTTTTGAAACTCAGAATCAAACTGCAAATGAACAGATGGCAGGTTCAAAGAAGCAATTGTCTCCTCAGAGCAGCTCAAGGAGAAGAAGGGCCTTGCCAGGACATTCAGAGGACAAAATTTCTGGAATGAAGCCTCACAGGTTGAAGAGGAAGTTGAACTTCGAGCAGACTATAGAGCAGACTACACAGCAGAATTCAGGACATCCTACACAACAGAGTACAGGGAAGAACATCCTTAATTTGCCATATTCAGATTCAGAATCTGAGCAGCAAGAACAATGCCCTGTCATCAAGAGTTCTGAGCAATCAGCTGAATGTGCATAGAACTATGAAAATTTCAATCAAACAGAGCAAGGAGAATCATCAAAAAACCCTAGATCAAATAAATCTCAGAAAATCAAACATCTCAAGGAGGTAATTGCCCAGCAAGAGGTCTTGGAGCGGGTGATAAAGGATAGATATAAAAAGTTATCTGATAACTTTGCTAAGACAAATGCAGCATTTGAAAGATTGGCCAAGGAGAGTGTCAGAGAGAAGAAGAGGAAGACTAAACTCATAAAAAACTACAACAGCCTACGGTGTCTTACTAAGCGCCTCAAAAGGCAGATCAGGAAGTTGAAGCAAAAATCGAAACAGAAATCTCATCCAGACCTGAAGGTTCATGCTCAGGTGGCAGTCAATATGCAAGGTGAGAAGTCAGATGCCCACTGATTTTGGTTTGAAATCAATTTTGAAGGCGAAGGCTCTTTTTGTGCACTATCAGGACTTTCAACAATGCCAGACTACTATTTCATTACCCGTTAACTGTGGAAAGCGATAGCTTTCAACAGCTAACCCGTGAAAAATTCAAACGGTTGCGCTGTTGAAAGCTGGGCAAGCAAGTTTTGAGGCCGAAAACGCAACAGTTTATTTCAAACATGTTTTGAAGATATGCCAGTGTATCAGTGGACTAGGAGATCGAATGCTAGAAGTTCAACATCAGAGATTCGAGGGATTTTGGTTACACATTCAAAACCATTTCCTAAAAACTCGGCCATGAATACTGGAAAATTGAACAGTCATATACAGGTGTCATGTTACTTCACCACATTGCAGATGCTGAAAGCTGGAGGAGGCAAATGATGATTTTGGAGACTGAGGACAGTTCGACCACTCAGTTTATTTGTTTAAGACTTTAATTTCAAAGTTGTTTAAATAGAATAGAACTGTTTTTATTTAATAGCAGATCCATGTTTTTAGGATCTGTGTAACTGTTTGTAAGGGCTATAAATGCCTGTTTTGATATCAAACAAGGGTTCAATTTTGGATAGAGTAATTTTCTATTGTACTCAGACTTTTGATGTTAATACAGATCACAGGTTCCTTTCAATTTTGATGTCAGCTTTCCATCCTTCTTTCTGCACTATTATCTATGTTGTCAAGCTTTGAATGGCTGTTATCCCATTGTTTAGCTCATAGCCTGATAATAGGTTTCTTGATTGTCTCTTAGACCCTACATTGTACTGGTTTAGTTACAATCTGTTCTTCACCTATTTTAAAGATTATCTGCTGATTAATCAATCTTTGAGAGCACTGTCTATTTGTTTATCATTTTCATGTTTGAATGCTATAAGCTGAATTGAGTTGTCCCATTGATCCACATTTACAAAATACAAAAAAACATTTATTTCTTAAGTTACCAAGCACCTTTGGTCTGCAACTACAAAGGGTTTCTTGGAGTGATAACACACTCCATCTTAAAAATTTAGGGTTTGATATAATAAAGTGATACTTTCACTGCTAAAACCAAGTGTTGAGGATCGTGAAATTTATCACTTGAGAAGTGAACACCTTGTATCTCAAAAGAAGCCCTTTTGACAATGCTGAATTTGCACTTTCATCTCCCTTTTATTATTTTATTACCACAAACCCTAAAAATAGAGTAAATATGTGATATGCATCTCTGTTTTCTTCAATTGCTCCATATCTTCAATCAAGCATATTCCCTATGCTTCAATCATCAACTTTCACGTTTGGAAAATTAATCAAAACACTTCCCATCAATGACATCAAAATAGAACATACTGTCACTGTGATATCATATGCTAACATGTCAAAATTAATGATCAATATGCTAAGAACCAAAATGAACAGTGAGCCTATCATAACACAAAAAAGAGGCATTACTTAGATTATTCATTAATCAAATTCCTTCATTAGCATGCCTAGATAAAAAAGTTTCATTTTGGTGGTTTCTAATCTAGATTGCTATTATTGTTGGGGTCTGTGCTATAAACACAAGGCTCCTAAACAATTTTGGTTGTTGGTGGAAGACAATCATTTGTTATGCACATTATCACATAATTAATGTATTCTGTCATTGGGGTTTGAGGATTATATTACATGCATGAAAATGGTTAATATAATTGAATTGAGGAGTAGATGCTCATAGGCATTGGGTCATATCACAAGCATGCACTTTCATTCACAATTGGAATTTTGTTGTGGACTTTCCAATCTTGAAGCCAGCCTTGACAAGTTCCAAGTGCATAACCATTTCTATATTTTTAGTGTAATGCAATGATTCTTGAGGATGATTTACTATTGTTTTCTTGATTAGTTACATGATATGGCTTCTGCCTCGGCAATCCACCAAAAAATTGATTTAAACTCACTTCATTGTGATGAATCATGAAACCATGTACCAACTGCCATTTACTGTAGATAGTTGCCATATATATCTTGTTGCAGTCGATGGTGTTATTTTTGTCCTTATTGGATTTATCCAAATTAGGTTTGCATGCACCCACATCAAATTAGGATTGCTGATTCCTGAGGATAAATGCTATTGTTTCTTGATTAGGTTGTGTTTATAGGCTATGATTTCAACCACAACAATCCACTTAACATTAGGCAGGAATTCATTTCGATGTGACAAAATGGTGTACTATAACTACTGTTTACCATAGACAATTGCCTCATTATATATTGTTGCAGTGGATGGCGTTATTTCACTCCTTTTGGATTTATTGATGCAGTGGATGGTTTGCACTGATGCCTTTTTATGACTTGCTAGCTTGATGCATTAAATTTCATATTTTTGTTTTCTTTATTTTATTTCAGAAGTAATAGTATTGGTCATGATTCATCTCATAGTAGAGTAGAGTGAATATTTTGAAGTTGATGAGCAATTGAGAGCACAATATAGACAACTTTATAACAACATGCATATACATGACAATGTAGATGATTATTATGGATGCATTGTAATTTACCTCATGTACTAAATCATGAAAAGGGGGTGCTAATTTTTTGGTTTTTAAGTCAAAATGTGAGTAGAAAAATTTCACAATTAAATTTTAACCAAATCTCTACTATCAATGACAATATGGACCTACAATGACTCCAATCAAAACCATTAATATCAAATATTTAAATGGTATTCTATGTTAGTGTCCTGTGATTATTATTGGATCCAAATAATCTTATTTGGTGAGCATAAAGCCCCTACAATTTTGGTTTATCCATATATGCATATTTACCCCAAATAGTGAGCTTTATGGATAACAATAACAACTCCAGAGTTCAAAGGTTGATCTTCACAATGCTTCAATTCTGTCTACCTCTTCTAGCTCAATTGAATGTTCATTGAAATCAATATCATTATGGGAGAAAATCCTTAGACAACTATGATGTCCTGTAGGTTCAACAAATTGTTCTTCTCTTTCCTCTATAGAAATATGCTTAGCCTTCCTTTTTCCTTTATCTTTCTTGGAAATTTGAATGGGCAAGGGATTTTTGAAAACAGGGACAATAGGTGACTGTGGAATCTCAACTACTGCAGCTGAAGATGAACCTGCAAATTGTTTCCTTGGTTTCTTGTACTTAGGAGGAGAAGTACGAAGGTATACTTGATAATTTGAAACAAAGAGAAAGGTAGACCAGTCTTTACCCTCCGGCTTCAATTTCTCCATTACTATAAGCTTGATTAGGGCATGATGAAAAATAGACTTCTCAAGCTTCTCTGTCTTTCGCTGTGCTTTGGCAATCATTATTTGTAAACTCATAAACAGAAAGAAAGGCAAGTCAATCTCTTTATTACCAATAAAATGGAGAAACAAGTTGAAGTGATATTTCAGAACCCAATTGTATCTCCCTTCACAGGTGAAGAATATCTGAATGATGAACAACAACCTGTCATACTCCTCTAACAACCAAATCCTTGGTACTCCTTTTGTCAAATTTGCTTCTTTAAAATCTGGTTTTAGCATATCTTTACACCAACCTTCTTTCTCTATCTTCTTGGCCTTGTACTAGTGTTTTCCAGATCTTTGGATCTCGGTTACTTTTTCTATGAAATATGTTTTCAAATGAATTTCTACAGGGCCAACCTTAGCTTTTCCCTCCTGGTAATTTTGTACAAAATCCTTGGATACCTGTAGATGAAGTCCCTACAGTTTCTGGAAAAATCTCCAGTAGCCCATGTGTTTGAAGGAATCCACATGATTAGGATCCTTCTTAATCAAGGAGGTGTCTGTAGGCTCAATTCTGACTAGGGAGCTTGATCTTTTCCTAGGAATTAGGTCCTTCTTTGGTGCCGTAAGATCACTGAAAACCTGCTCCAATTGATTCTACACAAGGAATGGTAAGCAAGAAACCCTAAAGAATAAATCTTCTCTGAATGAAAAGAAAACATTGGTGCTCCTTTGGTTGGATAGCAATGGCTTTACAAGAGGCTATAGTCTCACAAACATGCACTTGCATTCACAATTCGAATTTTGTTGTGGACTTTCCAATCTTGAAGCCAACCTTAACAAGTTCCAAGTGCATAACCATTTCCATATTGTTAGTGTAATGCAATGATTCTTGAGGATGATCTACTATTATTTTCTTGATTAGTTACATGCTATGGATTCTGCCTCGACAATCCACCAAAAATTTGATTGAAACTCACTTCATTGTGATGAATCATGAAACCATGTATCAACTGCCATTTATTGTAGACAGTTGCCATACATATCTTGTTGCAGTCGATGGTGTTATTTTGGTCCTTATTAGATTTATCCAAATTAGGTTTGCATGCACTCACATCAAATTAGGATTGATGATTCTTGAGGATAAATGCTATTGTTTCTTGATTAGGTTGTGTTTACAAGCTATGATTTCAACCACAAAAATCGACTTAACATTAGGCAGGAATTCACTTCGATGTGACAAAATGGTGTACTATAACTACTATTTACCATAGACAATTGCCACATTATATCTTGTTGCAGTGGATGGTGTTATTTCACTCCTTTTGGATTTATTGAAATTAGGTTTGCATTGATGCCTTTTTATGACTTTCCATATTGATGCATTCAATTTCATATGTTTGTTTTATTTATTTTATTTCAAAAGTAATAGTATTGGTCATGATTCATCTCACAATAGATTAGAGTGAATATTTTGAAGTTGATGAGCAATTCAGAGCACAATCTAGACAACTTTATAACAACGTGCATATACATGACAATGTAGATTATTATGATGGTTGCATTGTAATTGACCTCTTGTACTAAATCATCGAAAGGGGGTGCTAATGGTTTGTTTTTTAAGTCAAAAAGTGAGCAGAAAAATTTCACAATTAAATTTTAACCAAAGCTCTACTATCAATGACAATATGGACCTACAATGAATACAATCAAAACTATTAGAATGATAGAATCTTGAAATGGTATTCTATGTTAGTGTCCTATGATTATTATTGGATCCAAATAATCTTATTTGGTGAGCAGAAATCCCCTACAATTTTGGTTTGGCCATATATGCATATTTACCCCAAATAGCGAGCTTTATGGATAACAATAACAACTCCAGAGTTCAAAGGTCGATCTTCACAATGCTTCAAGTTTGTCTGCCTCTTCTAGCTCAATTGAATGTTCATTGAAATTAATATCATTATGGGAAAACATACTTAGACAACTGTGATGTCCTGCAGGTTCATCAAACTATTCTTCTCTTTCCTCTGTAGAAATCTTCTTAGCCTTGCCTTTTCCTTCATCTTTCTTGGAAATTTTAATGGGCAAGGGATCTTTGAAAACAAGGGCAATAGGTGACTATGGAATCTCAGCTACTACAACTGAAGATGAACCTGCAGATTGTTTTCTTGGTTTCTTGTACTTAGGAGGAGAAGTAGGAAGGTCTACTTGATAATTTGAAACAAAGAGAAAGGTAGACCAGTCTTTACCCTCCTGCTTCAATTTCTCCATTACTATAATCTTGATTAGGGCATGATGAAAAATAGACCTCTTAAGCTTCTTTGTCTTTCTCTGTGCTTTGGCAATCATTCTTTGTAAACTCATAAACAGAAAGAAAGGCAAGTCAATCTCTTTCTTACCAATAAAATGGAGCAAAAACTTGAAGTGATATTACAAAACCCAACTGTATCTCCCTTCACAGGTGAAGAATCTCTGAATGATGAACAACAACTAGTCATACTCCTCCAACAACCAAATCCTTGGTACTCCTTTTGTCAAATTCGCTTCTTTAAGCTTTGGTTTTATCATATCTTGACACCAACCTTCTTTCTCTATCTTCTTGTCCTTGTACCAACGTTCTTCAGATCTTGGGATCTCAGTTACTTTTTCTATGAAATCTGCTATCAAATGAATTTCTACAGTTCCAAACTTAGTTTTTCCCTCCTGGTAATTATGTACAAAATCCTTGGATACCTGTAGATGATGTCCCTGCAGTTTCTGGAAAAATCTCTAGTAGCACATGTGTTTGAAGGAATCCACATGATTAGGATCCTTATCAATCAAGGAGGTGTCTGTAGGCTCAATTCTGACCAGGGAGCCTAATCTTTTCCTAGGAATGAGGTCCTTCTTTGGCACCATAAGTTCAATGAAAACTTGCTCCAATTGATTATGCACAAGGAATGGTAAGAAAGAAACCCTAAAGAAGAAATCTTCTATGAATGAAAAGCAAACCTTGGCACTCCTTTGGATGGCTAGCAATGGTTGTACAAGAGACTTCCCAAGTTTAATAACACTTAGAAAATCTCTTGAAACCCTTTTGATACACCTTCAGATCTAAAAAATGATGATAGAAGGAAAACAAAGTATTATCCACAAGTATGTAGCTCATACAGTGTAAAAGTGACCATTGTGCTACAGACCGAAGCTCAGTTTGTAGTGCGTCCTGTGTATTTCCATTTGCTCGCGCTGACAACTCATGAAAGTATAGAATGATCACCGAATACATGTGATTTTGCAAATTTGAATTGTTATGATGACTTTAAATGATCTCTAACTGACCTTGACAATCTGATGTTGACCTTAGATGACTTGACATAGGACCTAGGACAATCACTAACATAACCACTTAGTCATCTTTATTTATTTACATGACCATCTTTCCAAATGACTAAATAAAAATAAAATCTCTTTTTTGCTAAATGAATAAATTAAAATAAACTTCAAAGACTAAAAATGACTTGGAGATTTTAGGAGCTAACGAGAGGCATTGATGGATGTTGTGAGTCCATCTTTGGTAACTTTGATATCTATGGGTAACACTTTTATCATTGATATTGGGCTACGTATTCATTCTTTTCTTGTAGTTGAAGTTGAGATCACCATCATTGGTCACTGGATGGTAGATACCACGATGGAACGAATTAAGAGTTTTAAGATCGTATTTGACTTTGTGCCTTCAAATTGGGATATTGACATCTCAATTCATAGTGATCCTACCTCATATTTTGTAACATGATCCATATGTCATAGCTCTCATATCTCTTGCAAGTAGAACATCATGGCCTAATCTAGTGGCAAACAAGTAGTAATAGTATGCTAAGAGATAGCATATTCAACTATTGTAGTGATTCATCTAGCCTGCTGTAAGCCTAGGGGTACCAAGGATGCTAATGGAAAGAGTTTGTTTCTATCCAATGTTTTATCAATTGCAAGCAACACACTCAAATTGCTACACGAATATACACAACAATTAGGCTGCTTTGAGTAGTAGTTGTTGTTAGTGTCTGTCAGTCTCTAGTGATCAAATATTATCTTTTAATGTCACTTGATAGGGTCTTAGGTCAAATTATTATATTTTTCCAATAAAATTTGACATGCCCTTCTATTGTCAAATGAGTCTTGAACCATCTCCTCCACTATGTCAACAAGACATTGAAGGCACCATTGCATAAAATTTTGAAAAGAACAGAGAGTATTGTCTTGGCAGAGTCAATGAACACCTGGAAATGCTCCTGAAAAAGGCCAACATGGACATCAAGCTTCAGAGACACATGGCTAGGCACTACTACACCAGAAATTGGATCAACAAAATTAGGGTTAGGAATTTGAAGAAGAAACTGAAGAAAACCCTAATCAAGATAAGGGAGAGAGACAGCCTTGATTTGTTTTCTGATGCATCATTGATTGTATAATATATAATTCACAAGCTTAAAGGAACAATTTAGAAGCAAAATTGAATAAATTTGGGAATTTTTTGAGTTTTTGGGCATTTCTGCAATTTTTGACAATTCATGATGCACATAAGCGTAGCGAGCTCATGCTGCGTTTCTTCTCAGGGCCACCAAATGATGAATTTTTTTCATTTATGGATAGGTATTGTTCATTACATGTCATATATGTACTTGGTTTTCCTTTTCAGTTCACAGGTTGCAAGGAAAAGTTAAAAAACTACCTCAAAAAAAACATGTTTTTGCCACTGTTTTAGACCCCACGTTGCGCTTCTGAAGCAGTCTTGGGAAAACTCATTTTTATTCTCTTTGGAGAGGTCATTTTGAATTCTTTAAAGATATAAAGACAACTATACATACCAATATTTCCAAATCTACCTTCATATAAAAAAATGGATCAGGAAAAGTCACTCAAAAGTGCTCTGCTAGACCACGTTGTGCTTTTGACTTTGTTTTTGGTCATCATTTTCAAAAGAGGTTTATGACCAAATGAAGATGAATTTTTGAAAACCAAAGGAGGTTTTGTCTAAGTACATACCAAATCACAATAAACTCCTTCAGTTTTACACAATTATCATATATTGGGAAACATTCAACTTTCTTGGAGGCCTATTTCAGAAAATCAAATTCTCCAATCTAATTGCCTGTTTTAGTCATTCTTTTGTGGAACATATTCCAAGAAAATGGGAAATAATTTCACAAAACTAAGAGAGGTTTGTCTTCCAAACAACATTATATATAAAAAAATATCCCGGTGTTGTAAAATGTGTTATGGTTAAAGCGTTATCATTCCATCGTTGACCCCTATTTTTTCGCTGCGCTTCTGGAGAATTCGCTGCACTTTTGGACAATTTGTTTTCAAATTAATTTTGAAGGGGTTATATGTAGGTTTTTTCTTGGATTAGTGACTCCAGGGTGTAGAGGATGTATTCAGATTTTCATTCATACATTTTTAATCAAAAAATTCATCAAGAAAGGCCTTTCTGAGCTACCCAAGTTCTTTTGAGTTGTGGTTGATTGATAAAGGTGTCAAGGTATTTATTATGCCAAATTAGGAACATATCCCTCCAATCCTTTGACATTTATAAAGGTGTCAAGGTATTTCATATGCTATCTTCCAAATCTGAGATGTACAATCTATATGTAAGAGTGTATAATGAGAAACTAATTTAGTAGAGTATTATAGTATTATAGTTTCAAATTGTGAAGGGACACTTGAATAAGGTCAAGCCATAAAGTTCTAAGAAAGTTGCATGTGTTGTTCACATCATACTCAAAACAATTGGGTTTTTTTAGTTAAGGAGAACCAAAAGGGCCAAAATATATATTCTTTTGTGTAGAAAAATTGCAAGGGTGGATCTTGTTTGAATGTTTGTGTTGACTAGTTCAGGAGACATCAAGTCACCCATCCCATCAGTCCAAAAGGAATTGTCATAGATCCATGCACTGCGATAGATTACACCATAAGTCTACAAAAATTGTTGCATATTCATATTGTGTCTGTGAATGGAATTGATAAGAAATCTTCTACATGGGTTTCAGCTAGATACTTTGCAAAATGTAGAAATGATACCTCGACATTACTTTAGAAAGATCATGATATGGTAGCAAAGGAAAACAAGCATAAACATAGTATTAAGCTCGTAGTATATCTTTCAAAAGTAATTGAAAAGAAGCTAATGGTTATCTATAGAAGGATGGATATGGGATATCTAGATAAAGTACTTATACTATCTCTGGAAGATGGTGTCAATGTTCTTTCCTTTTGTGAAATACATTGTGATATTACCATAAAATGTGATTCACCAGATATTTCTATTAGTAGGTTTAAGGGACGATCCTGTAGATATTCCAGTTGATATCCTTGTTGATATCTAGTTCAAAATCATGATCATCCTCAATGTTGAACTTATTCTTGTCACTGAATTGGCCTTGAACAACCAACAAAAGGATGTAGCATGTGGGGAGTTTATTGGCAGCAAGGTTCTAGAAGCATGCCATCAATAGGGTGATTTATTATGAGATTATTGCAAGTTTTTTTGTGATGAAATAAGCATTGCTTGAGGCCTATTCCCAGTGGCATCAATACACACTCCTAGATCTATTATTTCACATTTTTTACTCATGGCAGGGTACAACCTTCAAGGAGAAGTTTATTGTTTTTATCACAAAAACAAGGGTGATACTTGGAGATAATGAAACAATAGAGATGGTGAAATATTCAAGCATGATTTATGTTGTAATGGGAAGTAGAAGGGGCACCACCCTTTAGGTTATTTTTGGATTTGATTTATGTCATAGAAATATCCCACTCAAAGGGATCTGATAATTGGCATTCAACACAATTCACTAGTGGTTAGTGGTGCACTTTACTAGGATTTAAATATTCCTTCAAATTCATCATCGCTACTATCTAGTATGATACCATTTTTTGTTGACATGGATTTTCCTGCCCTGTCTGTCCACTTCCAGTGTCATAAGGCATCATAACGATGAGATCCTTGACAAACACAACCCCTGATGCTTGCAACGTTGTCTAGAGGATGGACATATTATTGTTTATTTATTTTTACAAATATGTAAAATGAGTATATTACAGTTTAATGAATACATTTTCCTATTATTATATATGGTTTTATATTTTATCAAAAATTCACCAAGACTTTATAAGGTTTTAGAATTCAATGAAAGATTCACCAAGATTTTACAAGATTTTACAATTCAGTGAAAGATTCACCAAGAGTTTACAAGATTATATAATTGACTAAAAGATTCACCAAAAAATTATATATACATATTATATTATTGATAAAATAGCCTTCAATTTTTCCTATGTATCATGGGGATTCACCCATTTATTATATATAGAAATTTTAGGGGGGTTCTTAAAATCACCCCTGATTACATCAATTTAGTGGATATTTTCCTATAGTATCATGAAAGATGTTGCACATGGGAAATAAATTATAGGTTAAACATCATAAACTTGAGGAAAACATTATAAGATAATATATATGTTTTCTTTGTCTCAAATTTTAATTTTCACATTCTTAAATTTCACAATGTAGTCTTCAATGCAATCAAATCCATAGGTCAATTGATTAAGTTTCCTATTGATTTTCACCATAGGGTTATCATTGAGAGAATACATGTGTCATATATATCTAGATGTGAAAGAGAATAAGGTATTCAATAGCCATTCTAATAATCCTTTGAGCTTCCTTATCCCTGATTAAAACCTTCAACATTGTATGGTCATGTAAGGAAAATATTATCTAATTCAAGATATAAATACACGCCATCTCCAAAAAAAATAGTGTTGGTACCTACAATCTCCTCATTTTATAGATCTTCTCCTCTAGTAACTGGTATTCCATTTGCAGATTTTTCTACAAGAGATTATGACAACAAAAAATCAACACCTGAATCTATTTCTAGTATAATACCTCAAATAGTTCCATTGTCTCAATATTATTGAATAATGGAATATTATTCAATTAGTTGTTAATCCCTTGGTTTCACTCCTTCACATCTTCTTGAGAATTTTGCAAAAATTATAAAGGAATGAACTCAAATGCTAAACAACCGCATAAGGATGAAAACATGTTGTGTCATAAATCTAAGATGATCCATGTAGAGTCGCCCACTACTAAACTTGACAATTTAAAATTTTATGATATCAATTAAATCAAATTCACAAATGCTAAATGTCCAAGCAGTAACTAACACACTTAAAACATAAATGCAACTAAATTAGCATTTGAACAATAACACACAACTCCTTAAAACTGAGAGTAAGCATTCAATAACCATTCTAAAAACCCTTTCCTTCAAACTATTATGAATCTTAAAATTTGAAAATCACACTGCCTTTGAATTGTTTTTCCCCTTACATGTGCATGCATAGTAAAACCAAATCTATTCATATTCACCAATTCTCTTGCTCAATGTGCATGCATAGTAGAACCAATTTTATTCATATTTCACAATTTTCTTTCCCAAGAATAAGCAAGTTGCAAAATTGGTTACTATATAATTTTTCATTATGTTTATGGGATTTAACTACATTATGGGTCTATAGTTATACCACTCTAAAAACATACTCCCCGTTCATGTCCTAGATCGTCTCATATTGGGAGAGATTTTTTACCAGACCATTTTACATCGTCGAAGACACTGCGCAAGTGAAACAAGAAGGGTTAAATCAGCTCGAGTATCAGTTCCCCACAGGATTCTTTCGCAAGAATGATCCGAAAGGTTTAGTTCCCTAGCACACATCACAAGTATCCTCCTATTGGTCGTATACTCATGATAGTTTTGAAGATGAAATATTTACAGAGGGCACCCAAGACTGGGAGGAGGTGATCCATAGAAGGGTTAACCCCAATATGACCACATTCAAAGTGATAACTATGGATGAGCAGATTGAAACAACATAACAGATAGCTCAAGAGGCCCTCAGGGTAAGAGAAGAAAACAACTTAACAAAGGACATCAAGAGCATCAAGTGGGACGGGTGTGCCCACTATCCTCATAGACTTAATTACCATATATGACGATGAGGAAAGTTCAAAGGTTTTGTGCATAACCTCGGTACCAATCACACAAGAGGAAGTGCCATGGGAAACATCTGCTCCAACTACTGACGTTTTGATCCCAAATCCCCACGAAGGCGACCATGAGGCTAGGAGCACTATAGACACTGAATTTCTAGTTCAATTGGGAACACATCCTCAGAATGCCAGCTCCAAGAATGACTTGGGTGTTGGTGAACAGGAAGACGAAATGGAGCATATAGAAACCTAGAGCCAAAGGCCAAATCACTAGAGCATATAGAAACCTCCCCTACTAAGGAATTGAAATAACCTTCCATAGAATATCTCTATACAGTAGGAAGCCTAGGTAATACTCTATTGTGAGGAGATCAACAGATTCCTCAACCAGTAGATGAAATCACCATTATATAGGAAATTTATTATGATAGGAAAAAGAAAGTTGTGATGAGAAGGACAACCAATAAAAGGAAGCTCACGATCGATAGAAAACTTCTCATAACCAAAAAGGAAACATTGTTTGACACATAAAATGCTAAGATGACTAAGCTAATAAGAGCAGGTATGGCTATAATCGATGCTATTTTAGATAGGGAAAGAAGGGATGAAATGAAGGTAGTTGCCATGAAGAAAGAACTGGACCATTTGTGACATTAAACATAATATTACCAGAATTCGGCTTAGGCACTGGTACTCCTAAAGAGTGATTTCTGAGAAATGTATGCACAATTCACAAGTGAAAGAGATGTCTTCACCGCTCGCATAGTTGATTTCCAAGAATACACCCTCATGGGGATTGCAACCTGTAAATACATGCAACGATGGTATGAAAAGACACATCAAGCCTTAGAACGGATAGACTACATCAACGAAGTGCAGAAAGGTCAAGATACAAAAGAGCATGACATTTGAGTGTTGATGGATAGAAACATCACCCAAATAAGGAAGGAAGCTGAACACTGGGTAAGCATGGTCCAGGAACCTCAGTGGAAAATGCAAGAAATATGGGGAGAGTGTGAGAAAAGTTGGGAGAAAATCAATCAGGAAATGAAGAAAATTGACCTACCAGAGTTTGGTCCATCGGATGATTTATCTGATTTTCATGACATAGTTAAATAACATGAGGAGCAATACCTTTCATGGGAAACAAAGATTTCATGGATTTCAAGCATGATCATGTTGGACAACTGAGAGGGGGGGTGAATCAGTTGTTACCGTGCTTAAACAATTATGCTTATTTTAAATTCTTGGCAGCACACTTAATGACAATCACAATAATGCAGGGAAGTAAGCAATAGAACATTCAACATCATTGTCACATATGAAATATACCGAGACAGATATGTCCTGAGGAAACCCATAAAGGGTAAAAACCTCTTCTTATTTATATGATAAGTAATCTTTACATCCTGTACATTATCATACATATGAGCTCCAACTCATTGTGAGGCTACAACCTCTGTATTGCAAGCTGCAACTTGTTGAGAGCACCAACTCTTTGTTTTCTCTAGCACCTACTAGAAGGAAGAACCAACTCCCTGGTTTCTCTAGCACCCACTAGAAGGAAGCACCAACTCCCTAAATGTTCCAGTTCCAACTGGATGGAAGCACCAACTTCCAGTCACACAGGCACCAACCTGTATAACAGAGAATAACAGTTCTCCCTTGTGCCACCCTGCCACCCTGGTTTCTCTGGTTGCAACCAGATGGAAGCTACAACTCCCTGTGTTCAAGCACCCACTTGAAACTCTGAGGACAACAATCCTCCCTAACGCCTCCCTACCATCCTGAAATATAAAGTTTGCTATATATATAAATTTATCACAGTGATACAATATTTATCATTTACTTACCAAGCTTATCACTGTTCTGTTATGCTTCTCCATTCTCCTGTATCAAGGACTCTCTGTCTGCATCTTCTTGTGATTTATGATCTTCTGTTTTTCTCTACAAGAGCACCTCATCCTTCCTTAAGTGTTTCACTATCTTGCTGCACACATTCCTTGCACTTTTTGTGCTTCTCCCTTTTTTTCTCTGTGCGCCATGTGCATTGAATGCACCATTCCTCTTCTCTGTATTTCAGCTGCTACACACTCCTCCTTCTACACTCCTGAATCCCACTCCACAACAACAACCCCTCTCTTCTTTGTTCAAAATTATTATAGTCTTTGTGCACCTTGTGCATGCTATCTCGCCATGCTTCTGCATGCTCTCCCCATGTCGAGTGCTCTGCCTGATCATCATTGCAACTCTTCATCTTCTCTGGCAGTTAAACCCATGCGTCCATCATCACTGGGTGTTATTCCAAGATTCATTCGCCTCTCCAACAGTTGAGACTCTTCATCTTCTCTGTTATAGTCAAGCTCAACCTCTCTGTTGCAATTACTGGCTTAAATGCTCTTCCATATATCAATCGCCTCTACGACCAGTCTTCATTCCATTGGCAGATTCCTTGAGACTCTTCAGCTCCTATGGCACTTACATCGAAGTATATTTGAGTCTTCTGGAAGAAACCATCAGTGGTTTCTAGCAGTTACAGTGCGAACCTTGAAATGGAGCCTAGCTATGCTAGCTCCTTCCACTTTCGTGACTACCGGTGGTGACCACTGGCTACATCGACATTTCGGCATTTCGACATTCAAAATTTCGACTTTCCTGTGGTAAAGAGTTATCTTGATGCTCCATGTCGCGATCCTCGAAACTCCGAAAAAGGAGCTTAGCTGAACTAGCTTTGATCATTTTGGCATTTCGCATTTCGCTATTTCGCGATTTCGCATGTCGTGGACTTCTGTTGCGAGTCACTCTGACTCTTCCAACTCTTGATCCCTGAAACTCCGAAAAGGGAGCTTATCTCTTCGAGCTCTTCTCTACAACTCTTAAACGATGTGACCACTGGCGATGACTAGGCCTTATTCAAAATTGTATTTCACAATTTCACGTTTCGACACTTCAGGACTCCTGTGATGAAGTGTCTCGGGTCTTGAATCCTCCATCTCTCGGTACTCGAAACTCCGAAATGGAGTCAGATCAATGGTCCGGTATTTCATCGTTTCTCATTTCGGCGATTGGGAATTTCGGCACTCCTGTGGTGAAGTGTTTCGACACTTCAACTCTCGGTATCTGGAGCTCCGAAATGGAGTCAGATCAATGATCCGGTATTTTTTCGTTTTTCATTTTAGCGATTCGACATTTCGAAACTCCTGTGGTGAAGTGTTTCGACACTTCAACTCCCGTTATTCGAAACTCCGAAATGGAGTTATTTCTCGGTCTGCGAAACTCTTTGTTGGTGTGCCTATTTCGGGATTTCGGCATTTCACATTTCACAACTTCAGGACTCCTGTGTTGAAGAGTCTTGACTATTGACTTCTCAATCTCCTGGTATCCGAAGCTACGAAATGGAGTCAGATCAACGTATTTTGGTGTTTCACATTTCGCCGGTTTGACATTCTTGTCATGAGTTGCTTCCTTGACTCCTCCAATGCCCTGTATCCAAAACTCCGAAATGGAGTTTACGCTTCTAATCTTTCCATGCCATTATCCCTGCGCTGCTAATATTTCTTGCCTGCCTGTTTTCCATCAATTGAACAAGCACACTCTTGCACTATGTGCGACTCTGCGCTAATCCTCTTGAGCTTATGTTGTCCCTGTTTCTCCATCGTTGCATACTCTGATCTTGCCATCAATGAAAAGCACACCTGCCTGAAAACATGCCAACAATCTCTCCCTTTGGCATTGATGGAAACCATGAATGACTGCGCTAATCTTTTTGGACCTCCAACTGTAGCATCCAGACTGGACCAGTCCTTTTCTCCCCTTTTGACATCAATGTCAAAGAAAACATGCTCCGCCTGAGCTGTTGCAGTTATTTTAGGAGGTATCATATATTCAATCAATACAAAACTCCCCCTAATAGGATGGACTCTCTTAGGTGTGAGATGGGATGACACCCAACTTCTGTCGGAGATATTCAAATGGTGTCTTGGCTAGGGGTTTAGTAAAGATGTTTGTCAAATGGTGTCTTGGCTAGGGGTTTAGTAAAGATGTTTGCAATTTGTTCTGTGGTTGGAATGTAATGGACCTGAACAACTTGATTGGTGACCTGCTTTCTCAGAAAATGATATTTTATGGGAATATTCTTGGTCTTGGAGTGTAATACATTATTCTTAGACACACTGATGGCACTAGTGTTATCACAATGAATTGGGATTGGTGCTGCGTATTTTACCTCCAAGTCTGCAAGTGTCTGAATCATCCATAATACCTGAGTGCAACAGGTAGCAACAACAATGTACTCTGCCTCTATAGTTTATAAAGAAATGGAACCTTTCTTTTTACAAAGCCATGCTACTAATGAGTCACCCAAGAAGAATGCTCCTCCACTGGTGCTTTTTCTCTCATCAACACAGTTTGCCTAATCTACATCTGAATAAGAAGTTAACTGAAAATTTTGATTTCTGGGATACCACAGACCATAAGTCATTGTTTCTTTCAAATACCTGAATATCCTTTTGACAGATTGCAAATGACTCTGTTTAGGTGCAGACTGATATCTTCCTACCATTCCAACAACATGCATTATGTCTGGGCAAGATGTTGTGATGTACAGGCTGCCTATCATTGACCTATATGAACTTTGATCAACATCGGGCAAGTCATCATCCTTGCTTAATTTGCATCCAATAACCATAGGTGCACCCATAGGTTTAGAATCTTCCATTTGAAACCTTTTGAACATTTCTCTTAGATATTTTTCTTGAGAAATAAAAATCCCTTCAGACCTCTGAGTAATTTGCAGACCAAGAAAAAATGACAGTTCACCTATCATAGACATTTCAAACTCAGACTCCATGGAAGAAGCAAACCATTGTACCAATGAATCCTTATTACATTCGAAGATGATGTCATCTACATAGACCAACAGAATGAGCAAATCATTACCCTCTGTTTTTATATATAGATTGTTGTCAATTGTTCCTCTCTTGAACCCTTTGTCTTTGAGATACATATCCAGTCTGTGATACCAGACACGAGGGGCTTGTTTTAACCCATATAAATATTTCTTCAGCTTGGATACTAAGTCAGGGTTATCAGACAGTTCAAAACCCTCTGGTTGTTCCATATAGACTTCTTCATTTAAATCTCCATTTAGAAAAGCCGACTTGACATCCATTTGATAGACTTTAAACCTTTTATGACAAGCATAGGCAAGAAATATTCTGATGGATTCTAATCTTGCTACGGGCGAAAAAGTTTCATCAAAATCCAGTCCTTCTATTTGAGCATAGCCTTTACAAATCAATCTTGCTTTCTTCCTGCTCATTCAACTTATTCTTAAAGATCCATTTGGAACCAATGATATTTTTACCTTCAGGTCTATGAACCATCTCCCACGTATTGTTTTTCTCAATCTGATCAAGTTCATCATTGATTGCTTTAACCCAATGGTCATCTTTGCTAGCTTCATTAAAATTCTTGGGTTCCAGCATGGATATGAATGTTGTATGTGATTGCTCGGTATTTTTTATTATCTTTCTCCTGGTTTGTACACCTTTGTCTTTTTCACCAATTATCTGATTTCCAGGATGATTCTTTTGAGTGATTCTGGAGGAGGAATTTGAATTTGCCCACTGATTTGAGTTTGTCTGAGTATCTGTGTCTTCATCTGATTTAGAGTCTTCATTTTCTGATTCTTGGACCTGTTCATCTTCAGCTTTAGCTGTGTCCTCTGTAGAAGACTCATTATTGTACACCTCTCTTGTTGGGATTCCTTCATCAACTTTTATGTCAATACAGTCAACCATTTTATGCAGCCTCTT
>ML786985.1:162907-184593 GCA_009831015.1 Picea engelmannii
ATTTTGCTGATTAATCAATCTTGGAGAGCACTGTTTCATTTGATTACATTGTGAGTTGTCTTCTCATTAGTTACTTTCTGTTATCCCATTGATCCAACCTTTCATTATTTATAATTTCTTAAGTTACCAAGCACCTTTGGTCTACAACCACAAAGGGTTTCTTGGAGTGATAAAAGATAGGGCATAGTTCCTTGTGGAGGAATGCCCATCAGAATGGGTTGAGTCCACAAAGGATTCACAACTCCTGGATATGGATGTCTAGGATATATACCAGTGGTAGTACAGATAAAAGGACTTACAGGAGTGGTTTTCCCCCATGCTTTTTGATGTTGCAACCATGTAGGTTTCCCCCAGTAAAAAGTTTCCCTGCAACTGAAGATTCCCCCCTAACTAAAGGTTGGCCTCCCATTGAATATTGACCTTTAATGTAGGGATTACTAATTTTTGATGTGTGATATGGAGGTTGAGTAGCTTGTGTAAGTGTGGTTGTGTGAATGACTTGACTATTGTCCATTCGATCGATGGAACGACCAAGTAAAACACTTGGCATGTGCATGTGTGGAAAAAATGAAGCAGGAATATTACTTGACTCATGTGAAAGAGGAGATGAATGTGAAAGTGGTTGAGTTAGGGTTACCTGGGTCACCGATGTTTTCGGTAAATAATAAGCACCAACATTAAAAACTACGAGAGTTGTGGAAAAAGATGAATTCCCAAGTCCTTCAAGAAAATAAAAAATCAGTGGGTTCATGCCAAAAAATGGTGTAATGGTGGAAACAAGTGGTAATTGATAAGAAGAATAAGAATCAACGTATCTCGTGGATGGTGGATCAAAAAGTGGTTGGAAAATTGGATCAGCAAATGGAGGACTTACAAAAGATGTCAAGCTTTCTATGAAGGTTGGGACCGATTCTTCAACGTGATGGCCACTTCTAGGAGCGACGCTCCCATTTTCATAAGTGTGATATGCGATCACTGATTCATAAGAAAGATTATGTTGTGTTTCTTGAGTGTCAGGTTCCATACCTTGTATACTGTGAAAAATATGATCCTAAGTCTGACTATGAAAGACAAAGAAACACACTCCTATGAAAACTAAAAGAAATAAACCAAGAAACAATAGATTTAAGAATATTCCGAAGATGGGATATCAAGCCGCTGACAAAGAAGCGAGAAACAGTCACCCTGACCTCCACATAACAATCCTTCTCGGTGCAAGCAACCCTAGCTTTTGCAAGATCACCTTCCAAGGGTACTGCGAGTGTGATAGATGTCTTCCTTAGGCACCATGGGAATCCCCCCATAATCACCTCTGTAGGTACCTAGGAAATGTCACTAAGGTTACCAACTCAAATTCAGCCTCCGGGGGGGTAAAGTCAACAGTCGGTACCGAATGTATGGGAAGGATATCAAAGTCCGAATCTCTTCAAGATAATTGAATAAAAGTGTACCAGTAGGAATCAAGAAGATTTCGAACGGATTCAGATTTCACAAAGCACCGAGACCAAATGAAACCAGTGGTTTCTCAAGAACTACCCCCAATATATGATCTGTCTGCTACGATTGGTTAAGATTTGGAGGGGTAATATTCACTACTCTCCTACACATGACCTCGTGTTTATCCCTTGTGTGAGAGGGGGTTCCCATCTATGCTTATAATAAATTTGTATTTATATGCTCTTTAGTGTTCTACAGTCTGTTTAGTAGTCTTGGACAGTTTACTAAATTACCTAGTCCAAATACCCTAATCTTAAGCTATTGTTGGTGTGCTAAAAAAAAACAATATTCAAGTTGATTTTATTAGCGCATGGTTGATTTTAATCACTTTTAACTCAAAGGGTTCATAGAGATGAAATTGATGATGTGTAAGAGACTCGACTCCAATAGAATGGAAAAAAATGATATGCAGTTCTTTCTTTCGATGAATTCTATGTATGGGAAGGAGAAAACTTCTATTATTATTAACAAAAGCAAGCACTCAAACAATGCAACTTTCAATTTTTGGGATCAATACGATGCCAAACTACCAAGAAAATGTTTTTGAAAACTGAAATGCATATGCAAAACTAGCTCTTTTTCCAAAATATGAACCAAAACAAATTTCCTAATGAATGCAAAATTTCTTCGTTTGATTAACTATGAAAAGAGATATGCAAACTTTTCGCTTTTTAACTTTTAGATGAAAGAGATCTAATTTTGATACAAAGACCTACAAGGAAAAAATCAATCAAATAAAGCGCACTCAAAGTGATGAGAACTGAAAGAAAACAAGTAGGGGATAACCTGTTCGATCAAGAACTCAATGATGCAAAAGAAAAAGAAAACAAACACTCATGGAAATCCTTAAATGATGAGCAGTAAGAAACATAAATCAATCTAGGTTGTCATAATAGTCTTAATCATCCCAAAAGTGAGATGTTTCAAATGAAGAAAAGAATGCTCAATACCAAGAAACCTTTTCAAACATTAGTTGATGAACAATCCTAAACAATCAAGCAATCTAAAATCTTTACGTGATGAAGATCAGATAAACTCAAAAATACAAAAGAACCAAGGGATCCTCTTAACCCAAGGGGACCACAACTAAGAGAAAATTTGCAAACTCAAAGGATAAACATAAATGAGTGATAAATGCTCAACTCTTAGCAAAAAAAATTCAAGAGTATTCAAAGGTTTCAAAACAAAAAGCCCCTTAGGATCAGACTGAGAAAAAGTGAGCAGAAAGGGGCAGAAAAAATTAGAAAAGGCGATCAATGTTCATGTTTCTAAAGGGAAAGAGTGCTACAACACTCTGGGATACACTATAGGGGATCCTTTATCCTACATCAACGCTCTGGTGTACACAGTAGAGGAGTGCTTCCCTTCCCAAAAACTCAGAAAAAAGGCTAAAAACTCTGAAAACTTTGCCAAAGACTTTGTGAAATATTCAATGAAGAAGAGAGAAAGGGAAGTATATCAGAAAAAAGAAGAAGATAATATCTAAAGGTGAGAAAAATATCAGACGATCCAAGGAAATACATGTCATTGTCCTTCCCTAGTGGAGCCGCCAATTTCTGTTACATAAATATTTCCCTGTGGATAGGTGAACATTCCCTTAGATTACTGACCTCTATACCAAGATAGAAACAATCATTTGGACACTACCATTCCTATAAACTCATTTTTCTTATAGAAAAAAGAGAGGAGAAGGTAAAATAGGATGTACTCTATTTAGTTCATTTGTCCTAGCTGCTCCTATCTGCAAACTTGATCCAATTCCTGGTGCAAATCAATACCTGCAATGATAAGCAAGAAACAAACAACTTCCTTCTACTCTAATGGATTAGGAAAATCAAATTCATCTATGAAAATCAAATTAAACATAGAAAATCACATGAAACCACGTACTTGAAGTAAATAGACCAAGTATATTAAATGAGAACAAAGAAAACTTACAGACCACGAATGATGTCAACTGCAACTCCTCCAAGCTCTCCTCGTCCAACCTTTGCATGAATCCCACGATCATAAGTCTGATATCTCCAAGCTCCCCTCATAATCAAAGGTTTGATACCTCCAATCTTCCTCCTCTTCTCCATGGAAAGCCCACATTATATAGGATTTGAAGGCTTAACCACCATGGATAAGATCACTCACTAGATCCACTAAAATGGGATCTCCAAGATTTTTAGGGAGAAAATATCTATCAAGGATATTAGGGAGAAAATATCTCTCAAGGATTTTGAGGAAATATCTCTCAAGATCCACCAAATTAGGATTTTGGTTTGAGAAAATATGTCAACCATCCATGAGATTCTCAACCTCTCCTTGAGATTAGGAAACTAAATGTGAGGTCGATTCACACACTAAATTAATTTCTTTTTTATGAATATTAATAAATAATTCATGTGCACATAGTATTTTGACCTTCATATGATATATTTTTCCTCCTCATTGACTAACTTGAAGGAACTTGAAGCTCGTAAGGAAATCAATGTCAGATAGGGAGGTAGAATGACACCTAAAGAGTGAGGCTACTTAGCTTGAACTGGGAGATGAGAACATCATATTCTTTCATAATTATTCTAGGAATAGAAAAAATGTTAATGCTATCTTGAATCTGAAGGATGAGGATGGAAAAATAATGAAAGGCCATAGGGGCTTAGCTAACCTAGGGTCAAATACTTTCAAGGCATCTATAAAGAACTAGATAGAGGTAGCATTGCTAATATCATCAAATCAACTTATGTTTTCCCTCATCTTGTTTCTATTGAAGACAATCATTTATTTTATGAATAAATCATTGAGGAGTTGTTGGAAATGATGTCCTCATTCCAAAAAGATAAACCCCCTTAATCGGATAGATGGACCATTGGGTTTTACCTAGGATTTTTCAGTCTCTTAGGGGACAATCTACTCAAGGTAGTCGAGGAGGTAAGAATAAGTAGTAGAGTTCTAGGATCCTTTAATACCACTTTCATTGTTTTCATTCCAAAGGTTGAAAAGGATGGCACATTTAGATATTTTTGACCTATTTCTTTGTGTAAATGTGATAATTTTTAAAGTTGTTGTAGTGGGATAAATTTTTTATCTCCAATGTTATCTATGAGCAATTAAGGTTTACATAGGATTAATTTACTTGTGAAACAATATCTATTGCATAGGAAGCACTGCATTCTATTAAATGGAAGAAACTCTCTGGTATTCTTTTAAAGATAGACCTCTCCAAAGCCTTACACTTCTCTGCATGGAAGTCTTACACTCACTTTCTTTGATTTACATGTAGTTTATATTTTTTTTACCTATTTTATATTCATTTTATTTTGTTAAGTTTTTTAATTATAGAATTTTATAATTATTTAATAAAATTTTATCCAATAATTTTTATATAATAATTTAAAAAAAAATTAATAATAAAAAAAATAATTATCTTATAATAAAAAGGTTTTTTAATTATAATTTTAACAATTGTTTAATATAATTAATGTTTATTTATTATTCAAATTCCATATGAATTTAAATGTAATTAAGGTTATATGGTCGTACACAATTTTAAACAGATTTTGAATAGTGAAAAATTCAATCCAATTCTTAAACCAAGTTAAATTATAAAACTTTTAAATTTAATAAATTAAAAAAAAAACAAATTCCCAACCTCCAAATTTTAAAAAAACATAAAACATTCTTATATAAAAAAATAAAAATAAAGAAACATGCATTATTTATAAAAAGCTAATAATCTCCTTTAACATTGAAACTCGCCCCATCCTTTACCATTGAAAAGCTACGAGGATCCACTTTTTTTCTTGTCATCTAATTAATTTTTTTTTTATTGTCATACAAACACCAAAGCTTTGAATCAATTGTATCAACGAAAATGTCAATACATAATGAAATATTATTTTCTAGATAAAATATTTTGACATGCACATAAATAAATTTCTTAAAAATTTACATATTATTATTATTATTAAATAAAATATCAATTACAACATTTTTCTAAAACATTTATTATTAAATAAAATATCAATTACAACATTTTTCTAAAACATTTATTATTAAATAAAATATCATTTACAACATTTTTATAAAACTTCTGCTTATTCACTTTAACGAAATTTGAATTTTCTAGTTTGTACGCACTTGAGAGAATCTGATAGAATGAACATTTCATACATGTTCTCATTTGGAATTCTCTGTAATGCGTATCCTGGTGAGGAAAAAATAGTGCAGGTATAAAAGTCAAGTCTAACAACATAGACATAGACACAAAACATGAACAATTCAACAAAATATTTGGAACAATTCAATTCAAAGCACAATTCAACAATTAATAGATAGATCCTCTCTTCAATTAATAGATATTTGGAACAATTCAACAAAATATTATCAACCCTTTTTTTAACATAGATTTAACAAATAAATCATTCGAATGAATCTAAATACATAAACCATTATATGTTTCACAGATTCTGCCTCATTCATACTGTATATTCCCGCTTCTTTGGCCGGCATACAAATCTATGTAAGCATTTTATTTGCATTGATGTATTAAATCTTCAGAGCTAAACATGATAGAAAATCTAAAAACTGGTTATCACAACACCCACAGATTCTCTATTTCACTGACATTGTTACAATCTCCTTGAAAATCATATAGTTCCAATTCTGGGCATGCTTCTAAATAACGATCTTCCAATTCTGTACCACAAACTGAAATGCCATCTCCATTTACATTGCTCATACCTTCTTGGCTTTCAAAAATATACAATTCCTCTTCCAGATTGCATGATCTTGCAGGGAAAATATTATCCCATTCTGAATGTAACTCCATGTCTGCCTCGTCTCCTCCAGCGACTGATATTCCATTGGCTGTTTTTTCTACAAGAGACTCTGACAATAACAAATCAACCTCCAAATATGTTTCGTGGAATAGCTCAAACGGTTCAATGGGCTCAATATTATTGCACAATGGAATATTATTCAGACAATTGTTAAACCCTTGTTTTCCAACCATTGTATGTTCTTGAAAATTTTGCAGAAATGTAAAAGGACCGAGCTCAACATGTGGACGATTGTCATAAGGAAGTTGTGCCCACTGTGACGATCTGTCTCAAGGAAGTTGTTCCCAGCTCTGAAATGTGTTGCAATCCGTCGTAAGGAAGTTGTGCCTAGGTTCCCAGCTGTTCCCCATGGTCTCTCTGAAATGTGTTGCAAGTTCCTCCTATAATTGTCATTGGCTTGCACTAACTATCTGAAGAAGTTGGTGCATGCAATGTCCAACCATCTCCATGGGCTCTCCATATTCATCACATGAACTCCTACAAGGAGGAGAACTCCAAAAATGTTGCGGGAGCATGGCCTCTTAGGCAATATACTAGCTCTTGAGGGCAGGTGTAAGGAAGTGTTATACGACTTTCCACCTATATTTTTTTTCTTCAAAACTAAATTATAGTAATTTTTTTCCTATCTATGTCCTTATTTTTAATTATTATTATTAAATATATCTAAGTATAAATATATTTATACTTTTGGCTCCAATTTTCGACGCACGACCCAAACCCTGCAAAGCTGAAGTAAACAAAAGAAAACAATAAGCAACAAACCAACGAGGAAGCATGAATAGGCCCAACTGCATCCCCAAGACCTCAAACTCACAAACATGAGCCAAACAACAACAAGCATCAACTGACGAACCAACGAACTAGCGAACAAGCAACAACCAATGAACCAGTAAACAACATATGTATCTCCAATGATTACCAAAATACAGCCCAAGCAAAGAAGGAACCTGAAACATATGAAGAGCATGACAATAGAAATAATAAAACATTCTTACATGCAAACTGGAAACAATGTGTTGGCGACGGAAGTCACTCTTGGATTGCTTGCAGGAGAAGAGCCCGACACCCATCAGTTTAATGTCACAATTTGTTTATAAAGGGGTGATCAAATGGAGATAAAGACTCGAGGAAATATAACTCTAACTCAAGGACTGAGTCTAGCATGTATGGGACAAGGGAGGTCTTGATCTAATTTCAACCAGTGAGTTGATTAAAAGATGATCAGGTGGAAGACTTAGCAAGAAAAGTGAACAAACAACTAGGGGCAGCAGACTTTTGGCAGTTTGCAGAAGAAAGACTCTGAATGCAAGATCCGCTTGGTTCAAGGTCTCAAGAAACTGAGAGGGGACTTGACTGGATCCTCCAATTCCAAGTCGCTCAGCGTTGGGAAAATCACAAGAACTGATTAGAAACGACGTAACTGTTACAGTGATCTAACCTACATCATCCTATAACAGCTACAGCTCGACTGGATCCTCCAATTCCGAGTTGTTCTAACACAGTGTAACAAATACGTGAAATAAATTGGCATTCATAAGACAAGAAGTCTCAAAAGTTCATACATAACTAGAGTATCAGTGCTTCATTAAAACTTTACAATCGGGAGCTCTGCTCAACCATCGATGCTTACAAAATACAAAGACTGAGTCTATATACTCAGGAAGATTCACCTCACAGAGGCGTGCCTAGTCACCCCAAAGCTCGGTGTCCCTTCAATCAAACTCGTACCAATATCTTTCTTTAAATGCCACCTTAACTATGCATGGCTCCTGTAAGGAGGGTAGCTGGGCCATTAAGCGCTTGGCTAGCGTGCGCAGACTTCTTCGTTGAGCTGAGGACTTCGGCATGGCCTCTCTGAGGAAAACGATACACAGGACCTCAGCGAGCGGACATCTTGCCAGACTCTCCATTCCCTCATTTAATGAATGAAAGGAGGCTTCAACTACTCCTTCTTATCTTTATTTACTTCAAGCGAAAACCAGGAGTGAAATCGCTTCTTATGGCATCTGGAAATCGTGACGATGCTTTCAACGACTGGACACAACACCTTTAGGCCCCCTTTTGCTTAGCTCTTTTAATTTCTCGGGTAACCGTGGACCGTGACCCTGCTTTATTCCCATAGAGGCTTTCAGCGTTCGCGAATAAGGGGAACTGCTCTTTGTGCCTCGAAGTCGCGAGAGGCGAAACGTCGAGATGGCTTAATCATGTGGCAGGTGTCCTTTTAGATCCAACGGTTCTGAACTATTCCCATGTTGTTGTGGGCCCGGGTCTGGGATTCTCTCGGCACCTCATGCCTCGCGGCTGGGAGGAGGCTGGTCCTCGAGCTTTAAAGTCGCGATGGGCGAGAAGGCAATAGAGCCTAATCGCGCACCACGTGTCTATCCAGATCGGACAGCCTAGATTACTCTCGATATTTTTGGGACCTGCCTAATCATGTTGTGCGCGCTGACGCCTTTTCCTCAGGCATGTTCCTATGTGACCGGGCGCCAAGACCGTGGGCCCATCATTAAAGGCTCTCGCAACTCGCAATCTTGCGAGTTGGAGGGTAGAGCCCTCGTGCTCCCCTTTCACGAAGTTCCGAGACACGAGAGGGTGAAATAAGTATAGCTCTTTGTATTGTCAGCACCCTCCACATGTGACCGTCGGCTAGTGTTTAAGTGCTAGCGCCTTTCGCAGCTCGCGACCTCGCGAGTTGGAGTGTGGAACTGTGGCATTCTCCTCTCGCGAGGTCCTGAGACGCGATGGTCAGCGAAGGTTGACCCCCAAGGATATCCGACTACTCACTTTTCGAAAACTTCTGTGCTATACTTCGGCGTGACTTGGCTGACTGCGATTACCCATCGATCGCCGATCTGCTTCGACGATGAATCCTTGCCGCTAAAACAAGAATGACCGCTTGCTTGGTTAAAATCCCCAAGAGGACTTTTTTTGTGCGCTGCGCTCGGGTGCTTCTCGTGCTAACTGCAGACCTGGGTGCGCTTAAGCCCGAGACAAGAAATATCGCTAACATTGGGCTCCATGGGGGATAGAGTCGTCCCTGCGATGCTCTAAGAACTCCTTCTACAGCTTCAGTGCCTTGCTATTGGGCTATGGAGTTACTTACTAGGCCGAAAACATACAAAAAGAAACGAAACAAAGAACTAAAAGACAATATTTACAAACAGAGGAGCCGTCTAAGGCTCAAATAAAACATTTTTTTAGGAAATGCCCATTCACTGGGCCGTTGAAAACCTCTTCACCCTCCAGATCCTGCAACCCATATGTGTTGTTGGAGAAAACTTCAGAGATTTTGAAAGGGACGATCCAGAGGGCATCGAACTTGCTGTGCTTGCCTTTATCCTGTCTGGGTGCGTCCCACTTAAATACCAAGTCCCCGATCTCGAACTCCTTCTTCCTGACCTTTCTGTCAAAAGCCTGTTTGATCTTCTGCTGATGACTGTGAGCTGCGTCCCTCACTTGTTCTCTGATCTGCTGCGCTTCCACTATCTGATGGATTCTTCTGATTATATGATCTGTCTCTCCCTCGTAGTCTTGAAAGAACTTCGCCACAGGTAAGGCGAGCTGAATAGGGAAAACCGCCTCTGCTCCATAGACTAGTTGAAACGACGAAGTGCCTAGAGACTTCTTCGTTGTGACACGGTCGGCCCACAGAGCAAATTTCAACTTTGAATCCCAGGCTCTTTTGTTATCCTCTAACAATATTTTGATGATCTTTATTAGGCTTTTGTTAGAAGATTCCGCTAAACCATTGCCCTGGGGATAGTAGGGGGTGGAGTGAATTAACGAGATTTGGAACTGCTCACATAACTTAATTAGAGGTTCAGATTTGAAAGAAGCAGCATTGTCGGTGACGATCCTGCTGGGACAACCAAATTGGGTTATGATATCCTCTAGGAAGCTGATAATTACTTTATGTGATGCGCTTCTGGTGGGGACAGCTTCTATCCACTTGGTGAAATAATCTGTTGTAGTCAGGATCCATCTGTGCTGACCACTTGAGGGAAGATGAATCTCTCCAATGAAGTCCAATCCCCACTGCTGAAAGGGTGTTGAAACCACTACAGGCTTTAATGGCAGAGATTTGAGCTGCTGCTTACCTGAGAACTTCTGGCATTTGATGCAAGCTCTGATTTCTCTGCAGACATCAGGGAATAAAGTGGGCCAGTAATACCCAGCTCGAAGGATCTTATGGGCTGTGGTCTTCCAAAAATAATGACCTCCGCAAACGCCACTGTGGAAGTCAAATATAACCTGCTGGGCTTCTTGTGGGTCCAGGCATCTTAAGAACACCCCTAGAGGGTCCTTCCAGTACAAAGCCTGGTCAATGAGGCAATATCTGACCGCCTTGAGCTTTAAAGCTCTCGCCTTGCCTTTTTCCATTCCATCACGAGGCCTCAATTCTTGCAGAAAATACAAGATATATCTATACCCGGGGCATGCTGCTAGTGATAAGGCATTCTGGAAATGCTTGCTGGATGACTCAGCTTGCTCGTTGATGAAGTTAATTCCCAAGGCCTTGCAATTGGATTCAGCCAGTAGCTTGGCTAAACCCTACCCCTTTATCAACTTGGTGGGCTTAATCTCTAGATCAAATTCTAGGATCTTGGCGATCCATTTACCTCTCCTCCCGTCTATGTCAGGCTGTATGAGAATGTCCTTCACAGAGGCTGAAGGAACGTATGCAGTGACTTTTGAGTGCAAGACATAGACTCTGAAAGCTTTGAGAGATTTCACTAGGGCATAGGCCTGCTTCTCCATGATCTCGTACCGGAGTTCAGCATCTCTCAATGCCTTGCTATAGAAGGCAATAGGTTGCTCTTTCCCTTGCTCATTTTTCTGCAACAAGACTGTTGCTACTGTATCACAAGAAGCAAAAGAAAAAATAAGGAAATCTTTAGAATAATCAGGACTGATTAGCACAGGTGCCTCAGTCAACGCCTTCTTTATTTGAACAAAAGATTCCCTAGGCTCAGCAGTCCATTTTATTTCATTTCCCTTCCTGAGCATAGCCGTGATGTGTTTCACCAACTCAACAAAATTTGAGACAAATCTCCTCAGAAAATTTATCTTCCCCAAAAAGGCCTGAACTTCCTTCTTAGATCTGGGAAGTGACAAGGTCTAAAGTGCTTCCACCCTGCTAGGATCAATCCTTACTCCTTCAACAGACACTATATGGCCCAATAGCTTCCCTTCCTTCATAGCAAACAAAGATTTCTTGGGGTTTAGGGATAGGCCAAACCTCCGACACTTCAGGAAAAGCCTCTTCAAGTGGCAGCAATGCTCCTTGTCCATTCTGGAGAATATGGTGATGTCATCCAGATATATTACCACAAACTGGTCCTTCTCCCTGATGAAGGCTATGTCCATGGCACGCTGAAATGTTGCTCCTGCATTCATCAATCCGAAAGGCATTTTGGCATACATGAATGTGCCCCAAGGAGTGGTGAAGGTCGTTTTTTCCCTGTCCTCAGGCATGACTGATATCTGATTGTAGCTGGAAAAGCTATCGATCATGGATATTCTAGATGCACCAGTGACCTTCTTGAATATGTGTTCCATGTTGGGCAGGGGATAATTGTCTTTCCTTGAGCCCCTGTTCAGGTTCTTGAAATCAACACAGAGTCTGATTTCCCCACTTTTCTTTCTTACTGGAACCAAATTGGCCACCCAATCGGAATATCTCAAGGGGACAATGATTTGGGCATCCAACAACTTCTTCACTTCTTTCTCCATGACAGGCAGCAACATGGGATTTATCGGTCTCAGCTTCTGCTTGAACGGCTTAGCCTCTTCCTTCAGCGGGATCTTATGTTCAATGATTGATGTGTCATACGTCTTGAGGTCTTCGTAGGTCCATGCAAACACGTCAGTAAACTCTCTTAGCAGCTTGGTATATCCAACCCTTTGCTCCTTAGTCAAACTCCTTGACAGCTTGAAAAACTTAGGCTCCTCTTGTGTGTCGATGTTGCACTCAGCTGTGTCAGCATCATCACCCGAAACTCTCCCCTTTACTGCCACATCATTCCCATCAAACAATCTTTCTAACGGGACTAGTCCTCTCGGAATGTGATTGCTAGGCAACTGAATAATGTCATGTTTTGCTATTTTACTCAGCAACTCACCCCCATCCAACCTTTCTTCAGAGACAGAATCTTGATCGATATGCAGCTCTGAAAACTCCTCGATAGTCTCCAAGAATTTCTTGATCTCAAGATCATCCTCAAACACCTTCCAATGCTTAACATTGTCAGGTATGGAGGGCCTGTATTTCACTTCTACATCATACCTCAGTTTGGGCGGCAAGGGCACTTTGAAAAGGCTTGCAGATGTAGCCAAGGAATCTGCCACTGTGTTCTCCTCTCTTGGGATGAAAGAAATGTTAAATGCTGAGAAGAAACTGTCAATTAGATCCCATACCTCATTCCTGTAACTCCTGAGTTGAGGATGCTTGGCCTGATAAGCACTTCTGATCTGCTGGACTACCAACTCGGCATCTCCGAACACTGCTACCTCTTGAATTCCCATTTCCCTTGCGGCTCTTAATCCCAGGATAAGAGCTTCATACTCTGCCACATTGTTGGTAGCCTCAAATTCTAATTTGTATGACAGAGATATGGTTTCCTGAGCAGGTGACACAAAAACCACCCCAGCTCCAGCGCCTTCTCTGGAAGAGGCTCCATCAAATAACATTTTCCAGAGGGGGGTGACGGAGGGAGGATGTTTAGGGGAAATGGTGGGCTACTTTCTGAGTTTGAGAGGAGGCTCGGGGGCATGGGTGAGCTATAGTAAATTGGAGCCTAAATCGGTGTCCAAGGCAAAGATGGGATGATTGGTGGGGTTAGCTTCGTCACTGATTATGTAGGCCAGTTGGGCTTCTCTGTATAGTCTTCTATGCTCTCCTCTGAACACTGGGATAGTAGCATATGTAAGGTCCATCTGCAAGGTTCCCCCCAGTCTTTTAATCCAAGATCTCGACAGTAGCATACCGAACTTGGGGGGGACATCAGCTACTACGATATCCATGACCACACTTTTCATGGGCAGTTGAAGCAAGGTTACAACCAGGTCTTTAATAACTCCAAGACACTGAACTCTCCTGGAGTCAAAAGAATAGAGGTCATGATAAGCTCGGGTGACTTCTAGTCCTAACTCTTCCATGACAGTTTTGGGCATGAGGTTGTGAGAAGCCCCTGAATCCATCAAGCAGTTGTGCAACACTTTATCATGTATGTTCAGGGATGTGTAGAAGGGAGGGGATGAATCATCTCTATATTCTACCATGGGTCCTAGGACAACTGCTGGCTTTTCGTCTTGGAGGTTTATGGAGTCTGTGGGAAGGCATGAGGCTTCAGACTGTAAAAGCTTAGAGAAGCATTTCTTAAATTCTCCATGTTTAATTAGCTTAGTGAGGGGCACATAGATTCTGATCTTTTGAATCTCATGCTCAAAATTGAAGGAAGATGCAATCTTGGGAATCTCTCTTATTTCAGGGGCAGGATTGTGGTCAATGGGAGAGAGAGGTTGAGCCTTCTTACCTCTGTGAGCTTCTTCTACTTCATTAGCAGGCTTCTCTGTTCTAGCGGACCGCTCAGGAATATCAGGCGTTGCTATCTTTTTGTCGGACCTCAGGCTATACCTGCCTCGACCGCCGCTAGCCTTGTCTCCTTTGCTCAATTCATTTAGCTGACTATCCATGAGAGACTCCTTGTAAGATGCTTGAGTGAGATGAGGAAAATGAGGAGTGTCTTCTAAGCAGTGGATCTTAGGCTCGAGCTCGTCTGTTTCCCCTTCTTCATATTTAGCCACAAAATTGTTCTGAAAGGGGGTCTGAATTCTTTGGTCTTCCCTGCCTCTTCCCTTCTCTCTGTGCATAGTTGGGGGAGAAATATTATTTGGCCTTCTGAAACCTCCTTTATTTTAAGCATTCTGAGGGCCCTTATATGCTTGCCTCCCTTCCACTTTCATTCTCTCCATCTCTGCAGACATCGATTTCACCATCCTGGTCAGTTCATCCACCTGAGGGTGGGGAACCGACGGGCCAGCAGTTGAGGTTTCCGATCTTCCCTTTTTTCTGTCTGCGTCAGCTTTGTTCCTCAGCCTGTCAGCTGCTAACACATTGGATTCCACCTCTATGGCCACATCTTGCATTTGAGCTAAAGTGGTGGCTCTTCTTTCTCTCAACAAAAGGCAAAAATCGAGGCTGAACGCGCTAACATACAAAATCTTAGCTGAGGCTTCTGAAGGCTTTATCTCAGTCGAGATTTTATTATACATCTTATTGAATCTTTTGGAGCAGTTAGAGACAGACTCTCCATCCATTTTCTTCAGAGACCCGAACTCTGTCATGTAATACATGAAATCTTTCCTGTCACCCCACTGCCTCAGAAAAACACTATCCAGGGCTTCGATCCCAGCAATAGATCCTGGAGCCAATCCTCTAAACCATTTCCTCACCTCACCATCCAGGCTCTGGATGAAGACTCTCATCCATACATCTTCATTTTCAATGTTCAGGTTGTCTGCATAACTGTAGAAAGAAGCCAGGTGCTCTTCTGCAGTTATCTCTCCCTCCCCAGTAAACTTGGGCATATATTTCAAGTAATCTCCAGCAGGGAGAGGGTTCATAGGAAGGGGTAGGACTAAGGGGGCGTATTTGGCAGCAACTATGGTGTCCATTCTATTCAGAGGGGGATTAGCACCAGCCATAGGGATATTAGGTGGAGGAGAACTCGGAGGAGAAGGAGTTCGCGAAGGGGCTACTGGAAATGAGTTTCGGAGTGGAGTGGGAAACAGAAGGGGATTTAAGGAGAAGGCTAACGAGCTCAAGTCAGCAGGTGCTTCTCCTTGCACAGGAGTAGTAAAGATAGGAGTGGGAAGATCTTCAGTGGTCCCGGCCCAATGCCAAGGTATAGTTTCAGGGGAGAGGGGAGTGACAAGGTCTCGTCCCTCCGGTACCAGACCAGGAGGGGAAAATTCAGCAGGAACACTCCCGAAGTTTAGGAAATGGGAAACCTCGGAAGGAGGCCGGTCAAGAATCTGAGGAGGAGAAAATAGAGTTCTTACGAAAGGAGATGGCGGATTACATGGTTCGGCGATGGAAAATTCTTTTTCGAGGGCCTTTCCTTTCCTGAGCACTGCTTCTGGATCAGATTCAGGTGTAGCTAGAGGTAGTTGTGGATGAGACCAAGTGTGTCTGCCTCTGGAAGCCACAGTTAAAACAACGGGTTCGCTCCAGTGGAGTCGTCACAATGGAGTCGCCAGGTACACAGTAGCAATCTTCAAAGGCTCTGAAACCTGATGCACCTTCAGAATCAGAGGCTCAATGTCGTTCAATCCCGAGGAAAATTTTCAACTTCGTCCCCAGCAACGGCGCCAGAAATGTTGGCGACGAAAGTCACTCCTGGATTTCTTGCAGGAGCAGAGCCCGACACCCATCAGTTTAATGTCACGATTTGTTTATAAAGGGGTGATCAAATGGAGATAAAGACTCGAGGAGATATCACTCTAACTCAGGGACTGAGTCTAGCATGTATGGGACAAGGGAGGTCTTGATCTAATTTCAACCAGTGAGTTGATTAAAAGATGATCAGGTGGAAGACTTAGCAAGAAAAGTGAACAAACAACTTTGGGCAGCAGACTTTCGACAGTTTGCAGAAGAAAGACTCTGAATGCAAGATCCGCTTGGTTCAGGGTCTCAAGAAACTGAGAGGGGACTTGACTGGATCCCCCAATTCCAAGTCGCTAAGCGTTGGGAAAATCACAAGAAATGATTAGAAACGACGTAACTGTTACAGTGATCTAACCTACATCATCCTATAATAGCTACAGCTCGACTGGATCCTCCAATTCCGAGCTGCTCTAACACAGTGTAACAAAGACGTGAAAGAAATTGGCATTCATAAGACAAGAAGTCTCAAAAGTTCATACATAACCAGAGTATCAGTGCTTCATTAAAACTTTACAACCGGGAGCTCTGCTCAACCATCGATGCTTACAAAATACAAAGACTGAGTCTATATACTCAGGAAGATTCACCTCACAGAGGCGTGCCTAGTCACCCCAAAGCTCAGTGTCCCTTCAATCAAACTCATACCAATATCTTTCTTTAAATGCCACCTTAACTATGCATGGCTCCTGTAAGGAGGGTAGCTGGGCCATTAAGCGCTTAGCTAGCGTGCGCAGACTTCTTTGTCGAGCTGAGGACTTCGGCATGGCCTCTCTGAGGAAAATGGTACAAAGGACCTCAGGGAGCGGACGTCTTGCCAGACTCTCCATTCCCTCATTTAATGAATGAAAGGAGGCTTCAACTACTCCTTCTTATCTTTATTTACTTCAAGCGAAAACCAGGAGTGAAATCGCTTCTGATGGCATCTGGAAATCGTGACGATGCTTTCAACGACTGAACACAACACCTTTAGGCCCCCTTCTGCTTAGCTCTTTTAATTTCTTGGGTGACCGTGGACCGTGACCCTGCTTTATTCCCATAGAGGCTTTCGGCGTTCACGAATAAGGGGAACTTCTCTTTGTGCCTCGAATTTGCGAGAGGCGAAACGCCGAGACGACTTAATCATGCGGCAGGTGTCCTTTTAGATCTTACGATTATGAACTCTTCCCATGCTGCTGTGGGCCCAGGTCCGGGATTCTCTCGGCACCTCGCACCTCGCGGTTGGGAGGAGGCTGGTCCTCGAGCTTTAAAGTCGCGATGGGCGAGAAGGCGATAGAGCCTAATCGCGCACATCGTGTCTATCCAGATCGGACGGCCTAGATTACTCTCGGTATTTTTGGGACCTGCCTAATCATGTTGTGCGTGCTGGCGCCTTTTCCTCAGGCATGTTACTCTATGACCGGGCGCCAAGACCGTGGGCCCATCATTAAAGGCTCTCGCAACTCGCAATCTCGCGAGTTGGAGGGTAGAGCCCTCGTGCTCCCCTTTCACGAAGTTTCGAGACGCGAGAGGGTGAAATAAGTATAGCTCTTTGTATTGTCAGCACCCTCCACATGTGACCGTCGGCTAGTGTTTAAGTGCTAGCGCCTTTCGCAGCTCGCGACCTCACAAGTTGGAGTGTGGAACTGTGGCATTCTCCTCTCGCGAGGTCTCGAGATGCGATGGTCAGCGAAGATTGACCCCTGAGGAAATCCGACTGCTCACTTTTTGAAAACTTCTGCGCTATACTTCGGCGCGACTCGGCTGACTGCGATTATCCATCGATCACCGATCTGCTTCGACGATGAATCCTTGCCGCTAAAACAAGAGTGCCCGCTCGCTTGGTTAAAATCCCCAAGAGGACTTCTTCTGTGCGCTGCGCTCAGGTTCTTCTCGTGTTAACTGCAGACCTGGGTGCGCTTAAGCCCGAGACAAGAAATATCGCTAACACAATGAACAACAAAGAATGAATAGAAATGAAATTATGGAATTGAAACTTACTCCGAAACGATGAATGATAGAAGCGCGGGTCGAATTGTGGGTGCAACACCTGTACCCCACAAAGTAAAAAAAAACAACTCCAACTGCGCATGCAGGACCCCAACCCTGTAAAGTTGAAGTAAACAAAACCAAGCAACAATAACCAACAGGTCCAACTGTAGGTGCAGGTCCTCAACCTTGCAAAGTTGTACCAAACAACAACAAGCAACAACTGATGAAACAACGAGCAAGAAGCACCCATCGAACCAGTAAACAATGTATGTATCTTCAACGATGACCAAATTGAATTCCAAGCATAGAATAAGTATGAAACATACAATGGCTATGCAACTAGCGGTGAACAACAATATTGTCCTAATTCACTGCAACATTGTATGGAAAAATTTGAGGAAAAATGTACTCTAAGAAGCCTATTTAGGTAAACATTTAAGGTTGTTAGGTTGTTTAAG
This sequence comes from Picea engelmannii, assembly GCA_009831015.1. Classification (NCBI taxonomy): domain Eukaryota; kingdom Viridiplantae; phylum Streptophyta; class Pinopsida; order Pinales; family Pinaceae; genus Picea; species Picea engelmannii. The sequence goes on from ML786985.1 coordinate 181,105, forward strand.
GGCCTCACGGTATGCAAACATTTAAGATTCCATGGTTGTTTAAGAACCTCGCGCTATGTAAACATTTACGTTGTTAGGCCTATTCAAGCACCTCAAAAAAGTGTCGATGCTCTAAACCTTCGGTATGTAAACATACAGTAAATGAGAATCAAGGAATAGAATAAAAGATAGTTAGAAACATGAACCTTTGCTTTTCTTCATCCATGGTTTTAATTATATAAAGTTTTTCCTGCCCAAAATATATTACAAGCCGAAAAATATTAAGAAATTGCATGGCCATAGCTGAATGATTTTGGTTTTCTGCAGCAAAGTATCCAGATATGCATTGAGACATGAAAATATAATTTTGCAGTATCTTTGATGTACATCTCATATTTCAAGTACAAGACAAATTGTATCGTGGTCACACCAGTTTTTGTACATGACAAAGAGGTTGTATTGTGATATGGGCACATTTGACCATATATGGTTAATAAGTGCGTTTTGTACATGTTTTATCTTAACAAAAAGACAATGGACATTGTAATTGCACATGTAGTTGTCCAATTATTTGTTATGCCACTATTTTGTATCATATCAACACTGAAGTATCCTAGAATGATAATGGTTTCCTCCAAATGTAAATGGTGTGATGCATTTGAGGACACATTCATTATGTTATCAATGTTGCACGCCAAACAACATAGAAACTGAATACTGCAATTTGCAATCCACGGAACACCACTCTAGCTAGCACCATCTCAGTATCCTTTTCTTCTACATGAACATTTTTCAAAGGCATGTAGGCGTGGTCTAGAGCTAGGGAAACAAATTGGAGAAAAAATTAAGAGCAGGATAGGCGGACATGTGATAGGCATCAGATATCGACTTCGCTAGACAAAACAAACAACAAAACCATAGGTCCAGTTGCAGGTGCAAGACCTGAACACCACAAAGTGCAAAAAAAACAGCTCCAACTTTTGGCACAGGCCCCAAACCCTACAAAGCCGAAGTAAACAAAATAAAACAAAAAGAAACAAACCAATGAGGAAGCACGAATAAACCCAACTGCATCCCCAAGACCTCAAACTCACAAATTTGAGCCAAACAACAACAAGCATTAACCAACGAACCAATGAACCAGTGAACAAGCAACAACCATTGAACTAGTAAACAACATATGTATCTCCAATGATTACCAAACTGCAGCCCAAGCACAAAAGGAACCCGAAACATATGACGAGCATGCCAATAGAAATAATCAAACATTCTTACTTGCAAAATGCAAATAGTGAATAACAAAGAATGAATAGAAATGAAATTATGGAATCGAAACTTACTCTGAAACGATGAACGACAGAAGCATAGGTCGAATTGTGGGTGCAACACTTGGACCCTGGAAAGTAAAAAAAAATAGCTCCAAATGAGCAAGCAGGACCCCAACCCTGCAAAGTTAAAGTAAACAAAAGCAAGCAACAAGCACTGACATGTCCAACCGCAGGTGCAGGTCCTCAACCTTGCAAAGTTGAACCAAACAACAACAAGCAACAACCGATGAAACATCGAGCAAGAACCACCCACTGAACCAGTAAACAATGTATGTATCTTCAACGATGACCAAATTGCATTCCAAGCATAGAATAGGTATGAAACATACAATGGCTATGCAACTGGCGGTGGACAACAATATTGTCCAAATTCACTGCAACATTGTATGGAAAATTTTGATGAAAAATGTACTCTGAGAAGACTATTTAGGTAAACATTTAGGTTGTTAGGTTTGTTGGAAGATTGGTTTTTGTCATTGATGTCAACCATAGTCATTGGTCTTGGACTACAAGATTGATGAAGGTATTTGGACATGAAGGAAAATGCACATGCAGATACAACACCCATAGATGGATAGTATACATCATGTTGTTTCCAGTGGTATGTGGCATGTCACGTGGATCCTCATGGTTGAGGAGAAATGAATTTTTGAAGATGACAAAGTGAATTGAAGAAGGAAGTACATTTCGTCCCTGAAGATAATTAAAGAAAATAATTACAAAATAAGAAAGTGCCAGGTCGTCTCTAATGTTAAAATAAAGTGACATAAATGGTATAATTACATATCATTATACATTCATTTTATATACAAGTCGAATTTTAGAGGAATTCATAAGTAAAGAAGGTCGAATTTCAAGGGAGGATGAAGTCTTTTGGTGATGTGTTCTAAGGTATGTTATTTACAGGTCATCTTACCATTTTTGCTATAAATGTTTTTTCTAGAATGATTCAGATGGTGAAATTGATATGGTATTGAGAAGACATATCAAGGTACCTTTGGTAAAAAAATTGTCTCTTTATTCGCTATAATTTTGGAGATACACTCTGTGGAAGATAGAGTTTTTGACCTATTCTGAAGCTAGTCATAAATATGTTTTCTGGGTAAAAAAATCATAACTTCTTCATAGAGAATCCAAATGAAGTGAGACCAATTTCATTGGAAATAGTACAGGCTGTATTTTCTTTTGTGAGAGTTTTAGAATCAGATATTAAATATTGAGCGCAGGGCATTCTGTACAACTTCGCTCTCCTGAATAAACCAGAATTGAATAAGGTCTACCATTCTCTCTATAACTTCTTTTCGGGCAGGATTCAAGGAATGAAAATTGAAGGAGTTTCAGAGAATACATTGAGTAATATTATCTATAGGATTAGAGTATTCCAAGAATTGAATAATTGCAGAAGTTGAAGAAGTCTCAGGAAACATTATCAGGTTCTATGTGATGGTTGGTTGATGGTGATGATTTAATATAAATTTTTATTATCTCTCATATATTGTTGGGTGGAGGGAAGTGGCAAGGATGGAGAGGTCATCCCTCTCTTGATATTGGAGGATTGTATCTTCCTCTTGGAGGTTTATCCCTCCCTTTATATTTGGAAGCTGTAGCTACCTTTGGAAGTCATTACTTCCCTTGAACAATAACTATTGATTATTTCTCATATATTATGCATGGTGTCTTGTGGTGTATTGGTGCAACTCTTATACTATTGTTCATTGCTCATTAGATATAATTGAATGGTTTAAGTATAAGTTGATTTTTTTTTAAATTATACTTGATACTGATTCACCCCCCTCTCAGTATAAACAGTTGGTATTAGAGTGGGTTACTTTCAGTACAGTTTAACCACTGGAAGGAAGATCCTAAGCGGAAATGGAAGAAAACATTCCAAATGGGATTCCACCATTAGATGGAAGCAATTTTGAATACTGGAGTAATAGAATGGAAACTTACTTGAAATCTTGTGGGGCAGATGTTTGGTTTTCATTTGCTTCAGGATACAATGCTTTGAAGAAACCAAAGACTACAACTCAGAAGGAAACAAAAATGAACAACAAATTGACAATAGATACCATCCTGGATGGATTGAAAGATTCAGTGAAATCCAAGGTAAGATCATGTGCATCAACAAAAGAGATTTGGGACAAGCTACACGACCTTTATGCAAGGGAAGAAGGAGAAG
>ML786985.1:192653-230370 GCA_009831015.1 Picea engelmannii
TGGGGATTTGATAAAATCATCGGGGTATAATTTAAATCTTAGGTTTGGATTGATTCATCTATTGAGATCTCGACAAGATAATTCCTATCAATCGTCTATATTAGTTCTTTTCTAGGGAACTTATATCACACGAATAGGGTAAACGATCGTTCAAAGGGCCTATAGTGATTTATCATAGGGATGAGCCGACTTGAAATTTTGGCACTATTTGAAATTTTGGCACTATAGAAGTCTTCCAATAGAAATGCTGGATTGTTTTGAATAATCCTCATTTCCTCAGCCGGTCAGGCAACGAACCATCAAGTATCTCAATATTTTCCCAATTGATATATTCGTGTCCAAAAGCATTTGCGTGTTCTTGTTCAAGCCGTATGAAGGGAAATTCTCATGTACGGTTTTCAGAGGGGGAATTTAAGTTTACCTATCTCAATAAAGTATACGATCGGTTCGAAGAGCGTCTCGAGATTCAGGCAATTGCGGATGATATAACCAGTAAATATGTTCCTCCTCATGGTAATTGATATATTTGCGGAGGAATCAGCCCACGATGCCCCTTACGCGACACATAAGGTAAGTCGGGGGGAATTGAACTCGAAACCTCATGGAACTTCATTTTCATGGCACTTGCCAATTGAGCTGCCCCCCGGGGGCTGAAAGTATTTTTTCTATTAACATATATCACAAATCTAAATTAATATCTTGGATAATTTTTTATGTTATTTATTGAGTATGTTATTTATGTTATCTTAACATTAAGAAGATATGTGTTTTCTATTTTTCTAAAAGAGAAAAAATTCATTGAATTATAAATCTAACTAAAGTTTATTGGCATCATAAATTTTTTTTTTTGTGAAGATTAGGTTTTTGGTTGGTACTAAGTTGTAATCACATTAATTTGAAACAATGTTTTTTTTTTCCAACATAATTTTTTTCAAATATATTTAAAATATATGGTGTTCTCAAAAGAGAGTACATAAGTTCAATATACATTGCTCAAAAGTGGTAAACAATAATGAATAAACATCCATCTTCAAGAGCCTTACTAAGATTCACTACAAAATCTCAAGGGAGTACATTGATATTCAACTATTTTCCTCTATCCCTTTGTAAACAATCCAAAATATGAGATAGTTTGGATAGTCCAAAAAAGAGCTAATGACGATATAACAAATAGATCCATAGATAGTCAACAATAATCATAATATACCAAATAAGTCCCAAGGACTGGCACTATTATAAATATATCCGCATAGTAAGTGGGGGCCCCTCCTGACCGTCCTGCCATTTGTTGAAGTGTATCCTCCCTTCTGAAACCTGAAGAGCCTTTTTTGAGAGAGTATCTACATCCATATTCTCTTCCCTATTATTATGATCAAATTTGATTTCTTTGAAGAGTGTAATAACGATCCTTACCTTCTCCATCTAGCCTAGGAGTGATGAAAAATGAAGATTACATTTATTATTTAACCAATCCACCACTATCTTTGAATCCCCCAATCCCTGAAGCTGATCAATACCAAGTCTATGTGCTAATTATAAGCTTGCCCATACTCCGAGAAGTTCAACCCTAGTATTTGAGCCCATTCCACAATTTAAGGTCCACCTATAGATAGTATTCCCCCCAGTCCTAATGATCCCCCCAGCTCCACAAAGTGATCCATTGTTCTGTGATGCTCCATCAAACCAACATATGTTGTGCATTATTAAATCAGGAGGTTTTTTTTTTTCTCTTTGGATCATGAAAATTAATAGTTTGGACCCTCGAAACATCCAACAAGCCTCAAATCTGGTACACAACACCCTGTACAGTGGGAGATTGGGATTCAAATAAGCACTTGTTCCTATCTAACCACAAAAACCAGCAAGTCAATGTAGGTAGAGTCCTTTGGGATTTTTCCACCGATAGCCAAGCTTCAAAACATTGAAATAAGGTTCTACCTCCCCATACAGTGTTGAAGTTGTATATAGTAGCCAAAGCATACCCAACAGATTGAGAGAAGGAACACGTAATAAAAAAATGAGTAACTGTCTCCTCATCACAGAGACATAAGGATCAAATACTCGGACCAAGCCATCCTCTCTTTCTATTATTTTCCCAATTAAGAATCTTATTCTCTAGTGCCAGGCACAGTTTTTTTTTTAACTTGTGAGACAAACCCCAATTCCAAAGCTATCTTCTCCAATCTGTGATAACAATCAACCAATATTCCTTCGCCAGAGAATTATATACACTTTTTACAGTGATATATCCCGAAAGATCACCAACAGTCCAAATCAAGGAATCTTCTCTAGTATGAAGTTGTATCCCTAAGTGAATGAGAGCCTTACAGTAAGCAATCCAGTCATTTGCCAAATTTCCAGTGATCTCTAAATATTCAATTGTTTTCCATTGATTGGTGATAAAACCCAAAGCTACCTCAGTCGTAGCTTGAAATAGATAACAAATGTTTTTTTCCTTTAGTGCTTCACGAATTTCTAGGGATAATAATGAATTGCCTCCTATCCCCAATATCTTGTCCAGACCAATCAAGATCGAGGAACCATTCCCAGGGTTCCAACTAATCCACCGAGTGATGATAGGTAAAGTTTTCAGCATGTTTTTCCAAATTTGTGAAGCTGCAGGTTGAAATGGTGAAGTCGACCAAAGCCAGGTTTCCATAGAGCAATAGGGCAGATATTTATCCTTAACCACTTTATGCCAAATACTATCTTTGAATAAAACACGCCATAACGAGTTGGCTGCTAAAGCACTATTGAAAAGGAAAAGATTCTGGAGACCCCGACCATTCAGATGTTTTGGCTTAGCAATATTCTCCCAGCTACAAAAATGTATACCTTGGATTAAACAAGAATATATATGAGTTTTCAAATAAACATAATTAACCCCTTTTAATTAAGCATGACCATAAATTAGAGAATCCATGCTTGGAATTCTCTACCCAAAGGTTGTAATAATAATTGACACAATACCTAAAAAGGAATTGATGAAACATCGAGAAGGCACAAGCCACAAGCCACAAGAAAGACATCTAAGTTACAATAACCACATTCAACGAGCCCCGTGAAATGGAGGTATATCTCCACTAAAATTGAATCTAATTCAAATTGACAAAACTACTCCACATCCATTGCTAGTAAATTGCATTCTACTACATTGGAGAAGATCATGTATGCCCACTAATATATATGGAGTATCCTTTCTATAAAGTAAGGAATAATATAAATTTAATGAGTTGATTTCTCACATCTTTTACTAGTGGATATTGGTAAAGAGACTATTTGCAAAATGATTAGAAATATTTCACTTAAATCTTTTATTTATTCAAAAATTTCAAGTATGTTGATATATTGGAATAACCTCTACACTAAATTATAATTTATTTTTTTTCGGGAAAGAAAAACTTTATATTCTATTTATTGTAATAAATACACATATTTCGATCCATTTAAGGACTGCTCCAAAATAATTTTTTCTCGTTCCTGTATTATTCAATTCCTGTATTATTCAAAAAAATTTATGATCTATTTCCTCTACATTTTCCTTTATTTTCTTCTAACATTACAAATTTATTTTTCTAAAAACATTATCCTCATTTTAATATTTTACATTTCCATCACAAATAGAAGGTCATGCCTTCCATGGATTTCCCATCGAAGAATTCCCGAAAACATAAAGTACCATCCTGCATTTCCATTGCCTCCTTAGAAAGTTTGTCTATTTCCCCATTTAACTCTCGGTATACATGTTTGCACGAGAACCATTCTAGCAGATAAAGGAAGTATAGAACCCGATCCTTTCAAGGTACTAGATAGGCCACATCCATATATCCTTTTCCTATGACCCAATCCACCACTATTCTTGAGTCACCGAACTACAATATTTTTAAAGATTTAAAGAATTAACCATGAAAAGGAGATCCCATAAAGCTGCTCATTCTGCTTTCATGTTCGAGACTCGCCTTGGAGTATAGAGGATATCATAGTATTGATTTGAATATATGAAGAGAACCTCCCCATATCCATAGTGATTTGGATGACCTTGGTTGGCCCCATCAAAGAAACCCCATGGGATTTCCTTGTCAATTATGGGCTCAATAATCCTTCTAAATTTTGGGGCTTTCTCCAAATGCATATGTTGATCTGGATTTTATGAGTAGAACGAAATGAATACATATTATTAATAGGTGCTTAACAAAAAATAACAGAGATACAGTAAAATTGGTTTTTTATTCAATAACGAAATAAGCTGAAACAAGCTTGCTGGAATGGTGGCGGCTTATCTCCGAGAAGAGATGTGACGACAACACACATTCGCAAGAAGAGGGTTACAATGAGGCTATGAAGGCCTTTTTACAATAAGAAAGAATGCCAAAAATCATAGAAATCCAAAAACCTAACCCTAGGAGATGAAGTGCCAAAAGTCATGTGGGCCCTGTTTGGGACGTAAGTTAGTACATCAACTTCCCGGGGTCATAACTTTTGCATACGATCTCCGTTTTAGGCGTGTGATAGCCCGTTGGAAAGGTATCATTGAGGAGATTCATTTTGGAGGCTCAATCATGCCTCCAACTATAATTGAGGAGATTGATCCTGAAAAACCTTCATTTAGGTCCTCAAAATGGCCCCGGAAGTTAAAACTGCTAAAAATAGTAAATTACCAAAATTGTTAGAAAACTATTTTGAGCCAGTTGGAAAAGGTGGGTGGCCACCAATATCCATTTGGATCAATCATTCCTCCTTAGGAAGCAATGGTATCCATTGCGTTGAGGTCCCCTATCAGATGAGGAAATTTCTGCTGAATTTGGCCCCGGATGAGCCACTTGCCTTGGTGCAGGAGTTGCCCTGCTTTGACGACTCGATAAAGATGGATACTTTGTTGTCGAGTGCCCTTGATATGTATGTCCACAATATGATCATTGGATGCCTGTTGTATGCAGTCGGGGTTGAGCTCTCTTGGTGTCAACTGTTCTGCTACTTCTGAGGTGTCCAATAATGGTGGGAAATAAGGGCGAAGGAGATCCACGTTGAACATTGGTTGTAGGCCAAGGAAAGGAGGAATGTTGAGCTCAAAAGAATTATCCCCCACGGCCTTGGTGATAGTGTATGACCCATAATGGAGTGGGCGAAGCTTCCGATGGGGTCCTGTAAGGCGTTCTTTTTGCAAGTGCAACCAAACTTTGTCACCCACCTAAAACTTATGAGGCAACCGATGTTGATCATGGTGTTGTTTTTACTTGTCATTGGACTTCTGTAGGATATCCTGAACCTGTTGGCGAATGTGTTGGATCCTCTCAATGAACCGGGTGGCTTTGTCAGCTTCAGTTGGAGTAGGAGATGAGTCGGTCGAGGTGACCGCAAGGGGAAGTGCAACATCTATGGGACCCAATGGTTGGAGTCCCAACCCCACTTGAAATGGGCTATGGCCGGTTGAGCTATGCAAGGCTCGGTTGTATCTATGTTGGACATAGGGAAGGCTCTCATCCCATGTGCGGGGGTGCTTTGAATTATACATGCGAAGGATATGCAAAATCATTCGATTTACAACCTTGGTTTGGCCATCGATCTGGGGGTGGAAGGCCGTGGATTTGGTGAGCTTGGTGTCCAACAGTGACCAGAGGCTCGACAAGAATGTGCTGAGAAATCGATTATCCTGATCTAATATAATGGTTTGTGGGATTCCAAAATGTACCCAGACTCGTTCAAAGAAGAGCTTGGCAGTGGCCTCTGCTGTGATGCTCTTTTTCCAGGAAACCAGAATTGCCATCTTAGAAAAGCGATCAACAACCACAAAAACACAGTCATTTCCCTGCTTGGTGGATGGGAGGCTCGACATGTAGTCCATTGAGATGGATTTCCATGGCCTGTCAGGAGTATGAAGAGGGGTGTACAATCCTTGTTTCTTAGTAGTTGTTTTGGCAATAGCGCAGGCAGTGCAGGACCTGATATACTTGCTAACCTCCTGTCGAAGTTTCGGCCAATAGAAATGTGTCTGTAGCATCGCCACTGTCTTTTCGACATTGAAGTGTCCTGCCACCCGACTGTAGTGGGCTTCCCAGATCAGCTTCGCTCGCTCACTTAATGGAACACAGATATGGCCCAGACGACACAACAACCCATATTGAAGATGGAAATTATCGACAACTGTGTTTGCACCCAACATTTGGTAGGTGGTGGTAAAGTCAGGGTTTGTCTCATAGAGTTGGGGCCATCCAGATGTCTCATGGCCGCAAGAGTCTAGCACCGTGGTGAGTGACGCGACTGGCGGTCTGCTAAGGCAATCGACGACGCGATTGGTGCTTCCTGTTTTATACTTGATGTTGGGGTGGAATTGCTACAAGTATGTGGACCACTTTTGCTAGCGGTCATTCTGGAATTTTCCCTGTGTCTGCATGAACTACAGTGGCTTATGATCAGTGTGGATTATTGTCTCCTTCCCAAGAATGTAATGTCTCCACTAGCATCATGCTTGCACAATGGAGTACATTTATTTGTCGTAAGTAGGGTACTTATAGACAATATCTGACAGTGTCTCACTATGATAGGCCATGGGGTGGCCATGCTGAGTGAGAATGACACCCACAACATAGTCTGATGCATCTGTCTTGATCTCAAAGGGATGTTGCAGGTCTGGTAGTGAAAGTACTAGGGTTGAGCACAAGCGTTGCTTCAAATCATCGAACGCTTGTTGTTGGGACCGACCCCACGCAAATTTCTCCTTACCACCACCCCTATTTATTTGGCTGAGGGCCCATGCAATATGGGAGAATCCCAACACAAACCTGCAGTAGAAATTGGCAAGGCCCAAGAAGCTCCGAAGCTCAGTGAGTGTTGTTGGGGGTGGCCAGTCACGAATGACTTGGATCTTGGTTGGATCCACATGTACGCCATGCTGATCAATGATGTATCCTAGGTAATGGACCCTGTCCATGCCGAAGGAGCATTTTTCCAAGTTGGCATATAGCTTGTGCTGTCCCAGGGTGTGCAAAACCTGCTGAATATGCTACAAGTGTTCGGCCCAAGTCTTGCTGTAAATTAGAATGTCATCCAGATACACCACTACAAAAGTATTTGTGAATGGTCACAGGATATCATCCATCATCCTCATGAAAGTGGCTAGAGAATTTTTCAAACCAAAGGGCATGACCAACCATTCAAAAAGGCCTTCCTTTGACTTGAAGGCGGTCTTCCATACATCTGTCTGTTCTATTGGGACCTGGTGGTAGCCAGACTTCAGATCAATCTTATTGAAGTATTTTCCCCCCGTGAGTTGATCAAGGAGGTCATCGATTCGGGGAATAAGGTACCGATTTCTGACTGTGATTTTATTCAGAGCATGGTAATCAATACAGAGTCTCCAGGTTCCATCTTTCTTCTATACCAGCGTGATTGGTCTCCTACAAGGTGATGAGATAGAGTGAATGTGCCCCTTGTGGAGTAGTTCTTGGATCTGTCACTTGATCTCCTCATTCTCTAACAAAGAGCGATGATAGACTGGCCCATTGGGCAGCAGTGCGCCGGGGGTTAGATCGATGGGGTGCTTGACCTGGCAATGCAGAGGTACCCTTGTAGGTGAGGAGAAGATATCTGAGTATTCTTCCACGACCTTATCTACTTGCTTCTGTTGTGTGGAGAGGTCGGTCGCAGAGACCCTGGATGTGGCTATGATCTTTTGCTTATTCTGAGAGCGAATCATGAAGAAGACAAAATTCCCCGTCTAAGAGATGACCTTCCTACATTGCTTAGTAGAGATCAAGGAAATAACATTAGGTGGGATTGCCTCGGGTATCCTGTACAATTTCCTGTTCAAAGTAGTAATAACACTATGAGGCCTAGACTCATATACATCATGATGTTTCCATAAATAAGGTTCCCGTGGCACTGGGTTCCGCGTCAATGATCCGTCTTCTCCTTTTTAGTTCTGGCTCAGAGTCAGAATCTACATCTGATTCAGAGGCTTTCACTTCGGCCACCAGTGACTACTTTGAGCGGCAGCCAACAGTGTTATGCCAAGGGCTCTTATGGAAGTCGCACCACTTTCTGGTATCTTTCTTTGTCTTTCCTATGTCCTTCTTTGCTTGCGGCTTGGTCTGGTTGTCCTGATACTGTCCATCTTTGCTCTGTCCTTTGTTTGGTGGGTTGGGGCCTCCCTTTCCTGGATTTTGTTGTGAGGGGTTCCCAGGCCCAAATTGCCGCGTCTTTTGTTTTAGCTTCTGCTCGATTTTGACGGAATATCGGTAGGCCACGCCCAAGGATGAGATGTCCAGAAATTCCATTTCGGTTTGGATGTATCTATGCAAAGCACCGTGATACTTTAGCACTAGATGTCACTTCGAATCTTTGATACCCAACTTGGTACACAAGGTATGGAAGATATTTGTGAAATCTGGCACTGCTTGGTCTCTTTCTTGCCGCAGTGTGGTCCATTTGGTATACAGGTCGTCATAACTTCCAACATGGTAGTATTGTTCCTTAATATCATCCTTGAAGGATTCCCAGGTGGTCGTGATTGAAAATAATGAGGTTTCCTCTGTTTCCTTTTGCTCATAGAACGTTTCCCACCAATCTTTGACATGGGGAACGACTTTGAGGAGTGCAAAAGTAATCTTTTCTCTATTCAAAAAGTTATGGATAGAAAAATACATTTCTAGTAGATTCAACCACTTTTCTACAACATCTGCATCTATCTGACCTTCAAATATAGGAATATCGAAGTTTATTTGTACCTTGAAGGGGGCGACGCCTCTGTTCGAAGAAGATGCATCGCCTGTTGGTATCGCCAAAGGATTTGCGCGAAACTATCCATCATCGCATTCCTCTGTTGCGTGAGAGATTCCTCAATCAACAGTTTTAAAGGATCTCCTGCCCCGTCATCTTTCTTTTCTCCTGCCATGGGAGGTCGCTTGGGCATGCAAGAGCTTCTATCCTCAAGAGAAACAAGCTCGAGACCCAACTCTTTGACTCTGACCTCGTTGGGGACATGCATTAAGACGGCAAGGAGAAGACTTCTCTGATACCATTGATCCAGATTTTATGAGCAGAACAAAATGAATGCAGATTATTAATAGGTTCTTAACACAAAATAATATAGATACAGTAAAATTGGTTTTCTATTCAATAACGAAATAAGCTGAAACTGTAAAATGCAGCGGAAACAAGCTTGTTGGAATGGTGGCGGCTTATCTCTGAGAAGAGATGTGACGACAGCACGCATTCACAAGAAGAAGGTTACAATGAGGCTCTGAAGGAATTTTTACAATAAGAAAGAATGCAAAAAACCCTAGACATCCAAAAACCTAACCCTAGGAGATGAAGCGCCAAAAGTCATGTGGGCCCCGTTTGGGTAAGTTAGTACATCAATTTCCCGGGGTCGTAACTTTTGCATACGATCTCCGTTTTAGGTGTGTGATAGCCCGTTGGAAAGGTATCATCGAAGAGATTAATTTTGGGGGCTCAATTATGCCTTTAGATATCATTGAGGAGCTCGATCCTGAAAAATATTCATTTAGGCCCTCAAAATGGCCCCATAAGTTAAAATTGCTAAAAATAGTAAATTGCCAAAATTGTCAGAAAACTGTTTTGAGCCAGTTGGAAAAGGTGGGTGGACACTGATATCCATCTGGATCATATGTTCTCTTAAGGTTTTTTGGAATAGACCAACTATTTCTTTAATAAGGTTAAACTTATTTTGGAATACACATGAATTTTGCACCCACTAGATAAAATGAAGTAGGAAAAGGGGAATTGACCTAGAATGGTTGTCCTTACCTTTCTCAAACCAACTCTGCATCCAACCACTTCAGCCATCTTCTAGAATTGTGGAACCACATTTCAGTGAAGCACACACCTCTCCATAGACATTCTACACAAACAAACATGAGACAAAAAAGTGTTTCATTGTCTCCTCATTGCTTTTGCATAGAACACACCAACTTGGACCGATACAACCACGCTTCAACCCATTGTCCCGAGTTAAAATTTTATTTTCTAGTACCATATCGGTCAAATGTTTTACCTTAATATGGTCGTTGACCTTCTGTTGGGGTCCTATGATCATAGGTAACTCAATTCTTCAACTGTTTATTTGGCATTGCTCTCGTGATGAAGACATTTGGTTTGTTGGGCTCGGTTGATTTCACTTCTTCATTCATCCATTTCACCCGATCCTTCATCACCTTGCTACACCCTCCATGCCCTCGCCCTCCCTTTCTTCACCCCCCGCCATTTTCGTCCCTACATGCATAAACAAACTTAGGATAAAAACCATTAGGTTAGTAATAAATGGTTAGTGGCATTTTTTAACACTAACTAGCATAATAATGTTAATTTAATTAAGTTAGTTTAGTTAGATTAATAAAACTACTTTAGGCTTGTTAATAATAAATTAATAATTAGTAATTAGCTTAGTTTGATTAAGTTAGAAATTAGGTTAATTTGATTAAGTTAGCAATTAGGTTAGTATATTAGAATTAAATATTAATTAAAAAATTAAACACAACACATAATATGAATTAAAAAACAATTAAAAAACAAAATATTAAGAACATATAACAAACACATATAACAAACAAAAACCATATAAAAAATAATAAAACATATAAATTAAAAAACAATTAAAAAATAACACAAATAAAGAAAAACTTAAAAATTTAAACAAAAATAAAATAAAAAAGATAAATATTATAAAACAGAAAAACAAAACACTTTAAAAAACATAAACCATAAACTAAATAAAAACATGTAAAACATTAAACATAAAACATTAATAAAAGAAATGTTAAATAAAAATAAAACAAACTTTAATAAAATTAAAACAAAATATAATAATAATAAAAAAGAAATAATAAATAAAAACAAAAAGCAAAGCGCACTATGCACACATCCCAAAAATAAAATAAATCAACGTTTGTAATTTACTCGAACCCCCCCCTTCCCCGATCATCCTAACTTTAACAAGGGGGGGTTCGAGTAAGTGGTTTACCAAAGGACACATGTCACCATATAGTGAACTCAGACCCCCCCCTGTTGGCATAGGGGTAGACCCAGGTTTCAGCTCCAAGAGCGCACCAACAAGCCCTAACTACTGGCCCTTTAGGCAACACCTGCAAAGCAGATGCAGTCTCACCCGAAGCAGTTATGAGGTGGTTGCAGGACATAGGTGTCTACAACCAAGTGAAATATCAAGTGGATCTAATACAGAAAAATACAATATACATAAATCACTTATCAACTCAGATCTACCTTGCGCAACTATCTATCAGATCTAACATAATAATGCAATAACAATAAATCCAATGGCAAGGACAAAGTATCAATCACACACGACACAAGATATACGTGGTTCACCCTCTCTCTAGGGCTACGTCCACAAAATTGTGCTATAATATACTAAGATAAAGCATATAGTTCTTGTTTTTGCTCTTAGCTAGCAGATCTTATTTCTTCCTTTCTCTTTCTCTCCCCTTCCTACGCACCCAGCTGCAGGACTTGACCTTCGCACATAGTTGAATATCTTACAATACCAGAAGGCTCTCACACTTAGCACTTCTTTCTCACATACCGACAATCACTTGCAATACAACTAGGTCGAACACTAGCAACACTAATAACACCAACCCAACCCAGGTCCTCTTGACCTTTATTTATACATTACAATAGCTCACCGACATCCTTAGGCAGAAACCTAAGTGTCAAAACCCTAGACACCAAAACCCTAGGTCAACTTGACCCACGTTTTTAGGGCTTCGCCAGCTTATCTTTCCTTCCTTCTCGCACGGTGCTCCAAAGCATCCAACGGTGGCTTTTTCTGCTTGCTGAGTTGTCCATGATCCTTATTCCTTGTTGATTTTTCATCCTTGATCTCCTCGTCCAATGGCTTGCTTCCTTTTACTTCGCTCCGTCTTTTCTGCTCTTTTGCTCACTTTGACCTAATAATAGTCACCGTGTCTTCTGCGAAGTTCACATTTTTCTTTTTCTTCCTTGATCTTCACTTGATTCCTTAACCAAGGGTCAATAGGCCCCCAACACTCACCTGTGACTCATCCCGAGGCACTCATATTTGATTCCTCTGGTTTTCTTCAACTTCAGACTGCGCAGTGCAGCCTCTACTTTCTGCTCAATGCCTCCTCTTTTTCCCTTGTGCAGACTATCTTTTATGTGTCTGGTACCCAGTTTCAACTGCACCTGGTACCTAGACCCTTTTCTTCATGCTTTTACTGAGAGCTGCGAGGTAGCTGGTTGTCGTAGTACAACTTCAGTCGACTCCCATTCACCAAACCTTCCTTCCATTCTCCATTCAATGTTTTCAATTGCACAACTCCTCCCTCCGTAACATAAGCGATCTCGTATGGTCCTAGCCAATGCATTCTGAACTTCCCAGGGTGATTTATGAACTTGTTTTCATATACCAATACTAGCTCACCTTGTTTGAATGCCTTCTTCTTGATGTGCCTGTCATGATAGGCCTTCTCTCTTTCCTTTTGAACCTGCTGATGGAATCCTACAATGAATCTGTCTTCCTCTAGTTCAACCAGCTGTGAAAGCCTCTCTTGAACAATGCTCGAGTCATCCATATCTATAAAGGCAACAATTATTAGGCTTGGTACCAAATATTCCATTGGAACAACAACTTCAAGACCATAAACCAAATTGAAAGGGGTCTGCATTGTTAATTTCTTGCAAGTGGTTCTATAGGCCCATAATACTGTTGGTACTCTTAAATCCCAATCATCCCTGTTCACACTGCAAATCTTGGTTAGTGACATTTCCAAAATCTTGTTGAATGCTTCAACTGTCCCATTTTCTTGTGGATGGTACGGCCTGCTCTTCTGATGGTGGACTGCAAATTCTTCAGTCAAGGCTTCAACTGTCTTATTGATGAAATGTGTTCCTTGATCACTCACAAGGATATTTGGGCATCCAAACCTAGTTATGATGTCATCAAATATGAAGCACGCAGCTGTAGTTGCACTACAGTCCTTAACTTCTCTTGCTTCGGCCCATCTAGTCAAGTAATTTGTCACAGTAATTATGTACCTTTCTCCTGTACGATTTCCTGGTGGTTTTATAGGTCCGAAAAATTCAATGGCCCATTTCTCAAATGCTTGTAGGGTCAGTTGTGGTGCCAATGGAATTTCATCTCTTTTGGATGGTTTCCCAACTCTTTGGCATACATCGCAGACTATGGAATAGTCTTTATCATCTCCGTGTAAGGTAGGCCACCAAAGGCCAGCTCGCAGAACCTTCTGCGCATTTTCTTTTCCTGCATAATGTCCTCCTGCGATACCTTCATGAGCTTCTGCAAGGATCAGTGGTCGTTCTACCTCCATAACACACCTTCTCAATATCTCATCAGGTCCCATCTTGTATAGATGTTCGGCTATAAGTGAGAAGTCTACAACGTGCACTACTAGTTGTTTCTTCTGAGGAATTGTGTACTCACTAGGTTCCATTCTTGTTGATAGGAACTGGACTATCTTTGCGAAGTGGTCATAGATCTTTCTAATGGACAATAGATGTGCATCCAGTAGTGCATCCTCCAAACTAGTCGGCTCTTCACCATGTTCCAACCTTGACAAGTGATCAGGACCTTTGTTCATTCTCCCTGTCTTTACTATGATCTCAAAATCATATTCCTGAAATAGAAGAAGCCATCTGCATATCCTTCTCCCCAACACTGGCTTGTTGACTAGGTAATTTAACGCAAAGTGATGAGTAAATATTTTAAAGTGTCCTCCCAACAAATAGTGGCGAAATTTATACAGTGCATACACTATGGCTAGTCCTTCTCTTTTAGTAGTGGTATAATTAATCTCAGCTGTGGATAGCTTCCTGCTAGCAAAGGCTAACAGGTGGTCGATGTCTCTTGTTCCTGGTTGTGCTAACACGACTCCCAATGTAATGGACGATGCATCGACATGCACATGAAACTGTTTGCTCCAATCTGTTGGCATTCTTCTGTCCAACTAAATTGACAATCCTTCTTCAAAATCTTCTCCATGGGTGCTATAATCTGGGCATATCCTTTGATGAGCTTCCTATAATAGCCAGTATGTCCCAGCACAGTGCACAGTTGTTTGACTAAAGTAGGAGGTGGAAAATAAACTATAATGGAAATTTTAGATGGATCAACCAACAATCCTTGCTTACATACAATATGTCCCAACAGAAATCCAAATGGTGAGAAGAAGATGCACTTCTTTAGATTCAAATCGATTTGACACTGCCTTCATTTATCCAACATTAGCCTTAGACATTCAATATGATTTTTTAACAAACTAAAAACAGTACAATCGTCAAAATATGCTTCTAGAAATTTATACAGAAATTCCTTGAATGCTTCGACCACCACCCTGGAAAAGAGGGATGGGGCATTCTTCAATCCAAATGGCATGAATGTATATTGATAGGATCCCCATTCTATTGCGAATGTGGTCTTATGGTGGTCCTCCTTGGCAATTTGGATCTGATGGTATCCTGAAAAGCCATCTGTAAAAGAATATACCTCCTGGCCTCCCACGTTATCTAACACTTCGTCAGTGAATGGTGTAGGGGAAGGGTCATGCAAGCAAGCATCGTTCAACTTTCTGAGATCTATGCAGATCCTGATATCGTCTGTCTTCTTGTCTTGCACCCCCATAGGGCTGATCCACTCCAAATCTTCGATAGGTTCTATAATCCTTGCTTGCAACATTCTCTTGAGCTCGATCTTCACTTTCTCTTTATATTTAGGGTTCAACCTTTAGGGTCGTTGTTTAACTAGTTTTGCATCTGGTTTCAAAGGTATCCTCATCTCTCCCATAGGTCCTTTGATACCCTTCATATCAGTGAACTTGGTCGAAAACAAGTCCTGATACTCGTGCAATAACTCTGTAATCTTATCAATGGTAGAGGCATCCCAATAATCTCTGACATTGGTGAGCTTCAGTGTCTCCTCTATTCCAATGTTGACTTTTTTTATTTTGATTGGTTGTCCGATAAATGGTAGCTCAACTCCTGGTCCTTCCACATATCTCTGGCCTTCTGTTTCTACGATGTTCACCTTCCTTGTATGTGCTGAGAATCGTGCTATCATTAAAGTACGACATTGTATCCAGTCTATGATATTGCTTTTGTGTGTCCCCTACCATCTTGTTGGTGTGTCTTTCAGGGCCTCATCCATTGCCAACAACCTATATTGTGTTGGTACACTCTCTTCAAATTCTGACAAGAAGGTTCCTAAAGGATTTAGACCATGAAAGGTGGGTAAGTTACATACTTTTGTGCCGATCGAGCGAACTTCTCTGGTTAATCTAGAACATATTCTGGTAGATACTTCATACGTCTGGTTTTTCCAGTTCTCCAGTGCTTCTTCTGAATATGTGGAACATGCATTGTCACTTCGCCATCTTAGATTCCCATCGGCTGTAGGATTGATATAATCCTATCGTCTGGCTGCTAGCTTGTAGATGTTTTCTAATTCATATGCGTGGTCTTCTTCTCTGATGGGTTATGTGTACAACTGACCTTCATCTGGATCTAAAGGTGCAATTACCCTAAGGCCATCTCTTTCAAAATTCATACATCTTTTCTTTAATTCAACCACAGTGGAATTATTGAAGGCCCAATCAATTCATAACAGCACAGGGTAAGGACAACTGTCATCAACTATTTCAATTACCTCAAAATCTGCAAACGTTCTTACTACGTCGATGTCCATAGGGACATGTTCTAACCTGCCAAAAGGGATTATAGCTTGTTGATTAGCCATCCTAAGCCTGATAGGGGAATAGATCCAATTCGATTTTCCCATTAGTGCCCAGGTTTTCTTCGTCATGGCATTGACCTCCGATCCTAAGTCGAGGACTGCATAATCTATCTCATACTCTCCTATTTGAGCATTCAAATGTAATTCCTTATTTGTCCTTCTCTTATTACCAATTTGGTGTGATGCCCTATTCAGTAAGGGGTCTATCTTTCCTAGCTCATACTGTCTGATTAAATTTTGTAACTCTTGTACAATGCTTTCATCCTGGATCAAAAGAGGCGAAGCAGACTGATCAAATGCCAAAGGCATTCCATATTCTCTCACTCTGGTCTTGTCTTTGATGAAGAACCTTGGTCTCCTCTGAATTCTTTTCTGGCTTCCTCAAATATTTGTCTTTCTTTCTTTATATCAAAGGTTTGGGTTTTCTCTACAACTTTCCTAATTCCTGAATCTTCTATAGTCTTCCCTTGGGCCATTCTGTCATATCCTGTAATGACGCCTCCTCTGGTTATAATAGAGACTCTAGGGTCTTCTCCGCGAGGCTCAGCATATATCAGTTGCACTTGCGGGTTCTACTGAGGTCCTCGTCTTTCTTGAATCTTAGCTAGCATCACAGGACAATCTTCTATAACATGGTCAAATGAGCTGCAGTAGATGCAAGTGGTACAAGGGTTCTAACAATCCCTTGCAAGGTGTCCTGTTTGTGCGCAGTTATAACAGATGATTTTTCCTTGGCCTCGACCCATTCCTCGTCCTCGTCCTCTTCCTCTGAATCCACGACGAGGATTGAAGTTTCCTATCCCAGGAGAGTTATACTGCGTAGTGTTTCCTTCTTGTTGTACTTTTCCTTGAAGCTTATATATGTCTCTCGACATTTCATGCATGATATCGTAAGCCCTACAATCCCTATCATTATTTCCTACGGACTTACAGAATGTACAATACAAATTTGTAGGTGTCTAAACATACTTTTGCATGTAGTATCACTCACCAGGGCAATGTCTGTTTCTGCATACCTCGCACCAAGGTAATGTGACTTGCTTCAAAGGGCTCAGAGCTCTAGAAGCCAAGTATTCATTTAATAGGGGACAATGTTCCTTGTCATGGCCTTCTGATATGCATATGACACACCAGATGTCTTCTCTTTTATCTTTTCCCTTATCTTTCTTCATATCTTCAACCTGCAGAGACAAACTAGTTAGCTGACTCAAGATTTGGCCCATACCTGAGATGGATTCTCCCATAGGGGTTGATTCTAACTCCATGGCGATCTCCAACGCCTCAGTCTGCGAAGTAATTTTCTGCTGCATCAGGGGAACTCTAATGTGTGGTAGAAGGGTAGCAATGAACCATTCCTTATTCTATTCATCTGGGATCTGAAAAGTCAATTGGCCTGTCAAGGTTTTGAATCTCTGATCAAATTCCCAAACAGGTTCGACTACCTTCTGCTTGATCTCTTTCAGCTATGTAATACATTGTGACTCCGACTTAGGTTTCTTGAACTCTACAATCAATGCGTTCTTGATCTCATTCAGTGACGTAGGCTGTGCAAGTCCTTGGATAAGCTTCATGTACCAACTCAGTGCACGATCCCTCAAAGTGGTACTAAACTGGGTTCTTTTGACAGCTTCATCAGAGACATTTTTAATATTCCACATGGCTTCACATAGGAACCAGTGCTGATCAGAATCTTGAAATCCATCTCCCCTAAAGATAGGAAGCCTCATCTCATCTGCCATAGATATTCCTAGGGTTCCTGACTGAATATGTGGTGGACTACTATTGACAGTACTCTGGATGCTCTGGTGACTGGGATTACTCTGGTTTCTTAATACTACTGAATCAACATGAGGGAAAACAATACTTACTTCGATGGTCTGTGTAGTTTCTGAGGTTTCTGGCTCTCTTCGGCGAAGCTCTTCAGCTTCTCCTTCCTCTTCCCTAGCGGGTTCTGAATGTTCTTCGTCTATCAGTTTTGCCTCTTCTCCACTGTAGAAACCCTCTTCCTTGTAGTTCTGTTCAAACAGGTTCACAAGATGAACTTCTCTGAACACCTTCCCACTACGCGTATGGCCCACTTCTGTGTCATTGTCGCTGTCCAAATTTTTGAACATTAGCCTCTTCGAATCCGATCAATCTACTGTATCTTCAAGATGTTCTTCTCATGCAATAGCATCTTGATTCTCAACTTCAGAAAATGCAAACATTTCCCTCTAGGTCCCTTGAAGAAGTATCTTTCAGCTTGGCTGTATGATTCTACTCTATCAACAAAAAAATCTATGATGTACCCTCCAATGGTGCTATTAAACCAATTATCTACTGCTCGTGACACGGTGTTATCAACCCTCTTGACCTTCTTGATCAACGCCGACATCCAAACCACAGGAGGTCTAGATCTGATCTCAAACTGGGTATCGGCTAATCTAGCTAGCCACTCATATAACTCTTGATGGATTCCCCCAAAGAAAATTTTGTGTATATCAGTAAAGATATATTTCTCCAACCAATCCTTTGAACTAAGATTAGGGTTCTTGTTCTGGTCTTCAACGAAGTTCTTTTCTTGATCCACTATCCACTTTTGAGTCTTTGTCTTTGATGGAAACCACCTTGACATTCCCTCAAGAAGATTTTGGTCCTGGCAATGAAACCATTTGTTAGCACATGGGAAGACCCAGGGTTCAGCTCTAAGAGTGCACCAACAAGCCCTAACTACTGGCCCTTTCAAAAACACCTGTGAGGCAGATGTCTCACCCGAAGCAGTTATGAGGGGGTTGCAGGACAAAGGTGTCTACAACCAAGGGAAATATCAAGTGGATCTAATACAGAACAATACAATATGCATAAATCACTTACCATCTTAGATCTACCTTGTGCAACTATCTATCAGATCTAACACAATAATGAAATAACAGTAAATCCAATGGCAAGGACAAAGTATCAATCACACACGACACAATATATATGTGGTTCACCCTCTCTCTAGGGCTACATCCACAAAACTGTGCTATAATATATTAAGATAAAGCATATAGTTCTTGTCTGCACTCTTAGCTAGCATATATTTTATCTTCCTTTCTCTTTCTCTCCCCTTCCCACGCACCCGTCTACAAGACTTGACCTTTGCACACAACTGAAGATCTTATAATACCAGAAGGTTCTCTCACTTAGCATTTCTTTCTCACATACCAACAATCACTTACAATACAACTAGGTCGAACACTAGAAACACTAATAACACCAACCCGACCTAGGTCCTTTTGACCTTTATTTATACATTACAATATCTCGCCGACATCCTTAGGACGAAACCTAAGTTTCAAAACCCTACACACTAAAACCCTAGGTGTCTAAAACCCTAGGTCAACTTGACCCGTGTTTTCAGGGCTTCGCGAGCCTGTCTTTCCTTCCTTCTCGTGTGGTGCTCCAAAGCATTCAACTGTGGATTTTTCCACTTGATGAGTTGTCCACTATCCGTATTCCTTGCTTATTTGTCATCCTTGATCTCCTCGTCCAACGACTTGCTTCCTTTTACTTCGCTCTTCCTTTTCTACTCTTTTGCTCACTTCGACCTAATAACAGTCATTGTGTCTTCCGTGAAGTTCGCATTTTTCCTTTTCTTCCTTGATCTTCACTTGCTTCCTTAACCAAGGGACAACACCCCCTTAATACCGCTTGCCACCCTAGGGGGGTACAAAAACAACTTTTCCCCCTCCAAAACCGTTTTCCCAAAATTAAAACTGCTCTTTGCCAATTTTACCAGTCCACTTCCGAGAGAAATTACGGCCAAACCAGAAGGAATTTTGAAAAATTGAGAGAGATTTTTCTCCATAATGGGCTGAAGAACTAAAACCTCTCTTAGTTTTTTCACGGGTGTCATTAGTTGGGAGAATCGAAGCCATCTATGAGCATCATTTTTTAGGTTTCTAGTTTTTCCGATTTTGTCATGTTTTTGTTGGAGTGGTTTCGACGCGATGGAGATGAATTTGGAAAAACTGAAAGAGGTTTTTTTCAGGATAGAATCATATACAATAATATCTTTCATTTTTCACACAAATATAATATTTTTTGATATACGAATGTATGAGTTGACCCCTTTTTCAGCAGTTCAACCCGTCTTTCATGACAGACATTCAAGATTTTCAGGGATTTGTTTCTATTTTTGGCCAAGGTTGTTGAATTCGACCTCCTGAGTTTGGGGGAGAGTCTATTATATATATTGTAATAAGTCAAATGTACAATGGGGGATGATTTGGGACCATGATTTAATATTGTATCAGAGCTCACAGAGCCTCCTTTTTTCAAAATTTTAGTAATACAGTTGAGACATTAACAGGATTCTTGTGTCATTTATGTTGGTGAAGTGAATTCTGCCTTTGTTTATGTTTCTCCCTTATCTGTGATAATTTTATGTGCTTCCAATATGAATTATTCAACTGAAAACTGAAGGACAAAATTTTCTTTGAAGTGCACTATGTTCCTGGCTTTGGATAATTTTGGTATTTTCTGCTAGAGTATTAGATCCAAAATTCTTAGTTCCTCTGGTACAATATTCTCTCCTCACATTTTCTTTCACATCATTCAGTAATCTCAAGAATCCAACTTATGTTCTTATCCTTCCCTATTGTGTTGTCTGTATAACCAACCCTTGATTGAAATTGGCCTCTTTAACTCCATTGCCCAGTGGTTTTTTCCCTTGTTGTTCCAACCAAACCTTTTAAAAAACCAACCTCTGTACAGTAATAACTAGCCTAAAATTCCTATCAAACAACGATATATCATACAGAGAGAGCCCTCTCTGAGTCTTGGAGGGATAGATCTAGGACTCCAAAGTGTTTTGATGTTACCTCTGTGACCGCCTCCTTTGCCTTGGGAAAATTACAGAGTGCTAACAGAGTGGCAACCATACTGGGGACCCTACCTCAGAAAAGCAGATCAAGTTCTAGATCTGATTACTGATGGTGGATAATGATCAGACACAAGAAGGTTGAATCATCCACCTGGAGACTCCAATCAGCTCCAGTTCAATTCCAATTCAAAGACTCCACTAGAGGAAGAACCTGAAACAATGACAAGACAATATGAAAAGATCAGGTATGCAAGTTGGAATTTCATCCAAGACATAATAGGTTTTATTTTAAATGATTTCCTCTCTTTTTGTGAATCTGGCCAAGACCATATTGTTGAAACTCATGTTGATCAAATTCAACCTGAGGAACCTCAAGAGATCAAGCCTAGTTTTACAACTCTTGTACATACTCCTACACCTATAAATATTCCAGATAGATACAAGCCTCTTATCTTACCCCCTATACTCCATGATTTCCCTGCCAATTATTACAAACATCTTCCCATATTTGATGGAGAACATGATAATATCACATTTGAAAAACACATACAAGGTTTTGAAAATTATCATGACCTTTTTAAGGTTGAGGAAGATGATGTCTGCATTAGGGTTTCTTCTTTATCTTTGCAAGGTAGAGCTAAGGAATGGTTCAAAATTTTGTCAGCTGCAAGCATTCCCAATCTTCAAGAGTTTGTAAAAATATTCCTTAATAAATGGTAGATCAAGAGAAATATTTTTCTCATTCTAGAAGAGTATGATCATTTGAAAAGACATCCAGGAGAAACAGTGCAGAAATTTTCAGCCAGATTCAATCAAGTTTACATTTCCATGCCTGCTGATATAAGACCACCTCCCGGTTTATCTATTTCACACTACCCAGATTCCTTTGATCCAGAGATGGAATTTCAACTAATATAAAGGAACACTACTACACTCAAGGAGATGCAAGATAGTGCAATTAGTGTGGAAGCTAATTTGCTGATCAAAAGGTCAAAGATCAAGGCATAAGAAAGGAAGAAAATAGCAAAGGAGCAGTTGAAATCTTCAGAAGATACCAGGTGGATATTGGTGCCCACTTGCCTATTCCACTTGGACCCCCACCATTGTTTCTTATAGTTTTTTAGTTTCCTTAACTGTAGCACAATTTACTATTTTTGGCAGTTTTTCGGGTCCTGAACTTCCGAGGTTGTTTTGAGGCCCTAAACGACATTTTTTGGGCATCAAAAATCTGTCAAATAATTGACTATTCCTAACACAACATATTTTATCAATAGTGTAGTCCCCGGATAGATCTTTCTAACGATGTATCATGTGCGTCAAACAAAGATAGTATGCCAAATCTACAACCCCGGGAAATTGATGTACCAATTTACCCCAACAGGGCCCATATTATGGCATTTCATCTCGTAGGGTTAGGTTTTTGGATGTTTAGGGTTTCAATTGTTTCTCAATAATATATAGGCCTTCGAGCCTCATTGTAAAACATATTTTAGAGGCTTGTAGCTGCCACATCTCTTCTCAGAGATAAGCTATCAACGTCCTAGCTAGTTTATTTCCATTCTACCTGTAAACAAATTTCAGTTCTTTGATATTAATGAAATGAAGTGTTATTTCCATTGCATCTTTGTATTCATGGTTATTTGTGTATTCTATTATGTTCCTACATAAATTCGGATCAGTGGTATCAGAGCGGTCTTCTCTTTCTTGATCCTTCTTTGCATATCCCCAATGAGGTTGGGGTATAAGGAGTTAGGGCTTGATCTGGATGAACCTTTGTAAGATAAACCTCGCAAACCTCGACGACCACCCATGGGGGGTGAAAAGAAAGACGAGGGAGCATGAGATCCTATCAAAATGTTTCTCAAGGAGGCCCTTGAAAAACAAAGGAACATGATGATAGATAATTTTTCCCAGATCCTTCAACGATTGCCCACTGGCGGCGCATCTACATCCAACAACCACTCTGGAGGCGCACACCCTTTTAAGGTACAATTAAACTTTGACATTCCCATATTTGATGGCCAAATAGATGTAGACGTCGTATATATATGGTTGAATCTATTAGAAGTACATTTCTCGGTTCATGACTTTTTTGACCGAGAGAACATTATTTTTTCATTGCTCAAAGCCCCCCCCCATGTCAAGGACTGGTGGGAAACCTACTGTGAGAAAAAAGGATGAGGACGGACCCTCTCTGTTCTCGATTGTACCCACTTGGAATTCTTTCTGAGACGTCATCAAGGAACAATATTATCCCGTGGGGAGCTATGAGGACAAGTACATACAATGGACTATGCTGCGGCAATAAAGGGATCAATATGTGCATGAGCTAATGAATCTGTTCCACACCCTGCGCACAAAGTTGGGTATCAAATATTCAGAGAAAGATTTGGTGTTGAAGTACCGCAGTTGTATGCACAGATACATTTAGGAGGAAATGGAGTTCCTCGACATATCCTTGCTTGGTATGGAATACCAGTATGCTGCCAAGATTAGGCATAAATTCAAACAGAATAAGCGAGACTTTGGATCTGTGAATCAAAAGCAAGAAAAAGGTGCCCCCAAACCATAGAAAAAAGGACAAATCCAAGGCATGGTGGCTCAAGACAACCTACCAAAGCCGCAAGCAAAGAACAACACCACGAATCCGAAGAGGGATATGAGAAAGTGGTGTGAGTTCCATAAGAGCTCCACTCACAACACAAGTGAGTGTCAGGACAAAAAGTCATTGGTGGCCGAGACGAGGGCTTCTGAATCAAATGCATGCTCTGAAATTGAATCAGAACTGGAGAAGGGAAATTATAGAGGGAAGTAGATCATCGATGCGAAATCCAATGCCACCATTGCCACCACGAAGATCCAAAAGGAAAAAATGGAAGATCCAGAGGAGGAGGAGCATCTCTTCCACTCCCATATGTGGGTAAAGGGTTCCTCGCTACAGTTCATTGTCGACAGTGGAAGCCAAAAGAACCTCTTTTCAGTAGAGGTCATGAAGCAGTTGGACTTGTCAATCACAACACACCCACAACCATACACCATCAAATGGCTTCACCAAGGACGGGATCTCCGTGTCAGCCAACAGTGTTGCCTTCCCTACAAAATCAAGCCCTTCACCGATGAGGTATTATGTGACATTGCTTCTCTTGATGTTTGTGATGTCTTATTAGGCCAACTACACTTGTGGAAGTGACATGTTCTATATGAGTCCTGACCTCACACTATTATTGTTACCTTGGGAAATATGCTGTACAAGATACCAGAGGTACCATCGAGTGTCACTATCTCTTTGGTTACTGTAAAACAATGCAGTAAGCTCATTTCCAAAATCAGGAAATTTGTTTTCCTAATGATCTGCACTTAGGGAAAGAATAATATTTTATCCATGACCTCCAGAAAGTGCTCCTCCGCATGACAAAAACAAATGGACAAGGTCGTGGGGCAGTACCAGGACATCTTCACCTCACCCGCAAGGGTGCCTATGCACTTGAAGGTCAAGCACCCCATCGATCTGACCCTAGGCGCGTCGTTGCCCAATGGAACGATCTATCGATGCTCTATTATGGAGAATGATGAAATCAAGAGGCAGATCTAGGAGCTGCTGCAAAAAGGTCACATCCGACCAAGTTCATCGCCCTGTGTGAGCCCAATCATGTTGGTGAAGAAGAAGGATGGGACTTGGAGACTCTGTATTGACTATCGGGTGTTGAACAAGATCACTGTCTGGAATAGGTACCTGATCCCACAGATTGATGATCTTATGGACCAACTAAAAGGGGAAAAATATTTATGAAAGATTGACTTGAAGTTCGAATATCACCAGGTACCAATCGAACCATTCGATGTGTGGAAGACTACCTTCAAAGCCATGGAGGGCCTTTTCGAATGGTTGGTCATGCCTTTCGGGTTGATGAATTCTCCCAAAACCTTCATGAGGTTGATGGACGACATCTTATGGCCATTCAAAAACTCATTTGTAGTAGTGTACTTGGATGACATCCTGATATTTAACCAGACTTGGGAAGAACACCTCCACCACATCCTACAGGTCCTCTAAACACTGCGAAAACAAAAGTTGTGTGCCAATTTGGAGAAGTGCACTTTTGGCATGACCCAGGTTTAGAATATGGGATACATTATTGATGAGCATGGATTACATGTGGATCCAACCAAGATCCAAGTCATTTGGGATTGGCCTTCCTTTCCCACTCTAACAGAGATTCACAACTTTCTGGGTCTTGCTAATTTCTACCACAGGTTCGTGTTGGGATTCTCTCATATCACTTGGCCCTTGAGTCAAGTCACCAAGGGAGGAGCGAAAGAAAAATGATTTTGGTCAGAATCTTCACAGAAGGTGTTCGTAGATTGAAACATCACCTCTGTTGTGCCCAAGTGCTCACATTACCAGACTTGCAACAACCATTTGAGATTGAGACAGATGCCTCTGACTATGCTATTAGGGAAGTTATTACTCAATAGAGGCATCCAGTGGCATATCATAGTTCGACATTGTTCGACACAGTCCGAAAGTATCCCACTTATGACAAAGAAATGTATCCCGTTGTGCAGGCTTGCCGACAATGGAAGCATTACATTTTGGGGAAGGAAACAATCATCCACACAGACCACCGACCCCTACAGTTCATACAGAAAAAAGGGAAGTTGCAGAATGATCACCATCAAAAGTGGTTCACATATATGCAATAGTTTTAGTTGAACATCAAGTACAAGAAGGGAAGCACCAATAATGTTGCATACTACCTCATCCAAACATTGATCGTGGCGATAATCACTGTTCTCAACTCTTGTGGGCACGAGACTTCTCATTGGCCGCTTCTATACAAGAGCGATCCAGAATTCGACCACACATACAAGACGCTCTTGGAGGGTAACCAAGTTGAAAAATTTCACCTCGATGATTCCCTACTATGTCACCTAGGACACCTTTGTGTTCCTTCAAGCGAGCATGCCAAGATGATTTGGGAAGCGCACTATATTTGGGTCACTGGGAATTTCGGGGTTGAGAAAACAATGGCAGTACTGCAAAAGTATTTCTATTGGCCAAACCTTCAATAGGATGTTAGGAAGTACATCAGATCCTGCACTTCTTGTGCCATTGCCAAATCGACCATCAAGAAGCAAGGCCTCTATACTCTGTTTCCTACCCCTAGTCTACCTTGGGAATCCATCTCCATGGATTACATGTTGGGCCTTCCTTCTACTAAGCATGGGAACGACTATGTTTTCGTGGTTGTTGATAGATTCTCGAAGATGGCCATTATGGCACCTTGCAAGAAGAATATCATAGCATAAGTCACTCCTAAACTCTTCTTTGAATGAGTGTGGTTACACTTTGGGATCCCACAGTCTATCATCTCAGATTGGGACAACAGGCTCCTCAGTACATTTTGGTCCAGCCTTTGGTCAATGTTGGACACCAAGCTCACCAAGTCTACATCTTTCCATCCCCAAACTGATGGCTAGACAGAGGTTGTCAAAAGGATGATTGTACATTTTTTTCACATGTACAACTCAAAAAATCCACGCACATGAGATTAGAGCCTCCCCTATGTACAACATAGCTATAACCAGTCCCTCCACAACTCAACCGACCACAACCCCTTTTAGGTGGGCTTGGGATTCCATTCATTATGTTCCATTGATGTAGCCATTCCCTTTGCAGCTACTCAGGCTGATTCGAATCATGTCCAATCTGAAGCTACCAAGGGGAATAGCTTCATTGAGCACATTCAACACATTCTCCAATAGGTTCATGACATATTGGACAAAGCCAATGCTAAGTACAAGTAGCGAAATGATCAACATTGGGTGCAACACAACTTCCAAGTGGGCAATAAAGTGTTGCTACATTTGCAGAAGGAGTGCCTCGTTGGACCCCACCACAAGCTTCACTCGCTCCGATATGGGCCATACACCATCACCAAGGCTATAGGGGACAATGCCTTCAAGCTCATTATTCAACCATTCCTTGGTCTGCACCCAGAGTTCAATGTAGACTTCCTTTGCCCCTACTTTCCACCTCTACTAGACACATCCGACATGGCAGAGCAACTCACACCAATAGAGTTAAATCCAGACTGCATGGAACAAGACACAACTGATCGGATTATGGAAAAACAGATCAAGAACACCCTCCAACAGAGAATCCATCTATATCGAGTTGTCAAAGTAGACCAACTCCTTCACAAGGGCAAGTGGCTCACTAGGGACCAAGTTCAGCAGAATTTTCCTCATCTCATGGAGGAACTCAATGCAATGGGGACCATTGTTTACTAAGGGGGGAGGAATGATCCAGGTGGATATTGGTGGCCACCCACCTATTCCACTTGGAAACCCACCATTGTTTCTTTCAGTTTCCTTAATTTATTTTCGGAGCTGTTTTGAGGCCCTAAACGATGTCTTTTGGGCATCAAACATCCGAGGAATACGATTTCGTTCCAGACTCGATATTCACTATCAGCAGTGTAGTTTCTAGATAGATATTTCTAACGATGTATCATGTGCGTCAAATGGAGATAGTATGCCAAAGTTACGACTCCGGGAAATTGATGTACCAATTTACCCCAACAAGGCCCATATTTAGGTGTTTCATCTCATAGGGTTAGGTTTTTGGATGTTTAGGGTTTCCATTGTTTCTCAATAATATATAGGCCTTTGAGCCTCATTGTAACACAGAGTTCAGAGGCCTGTAGCCACCACATCTCTTCTAAGAGATAAGCTACCAGCACCCTAGCTGGTTTATTTCCATTCTGTCTGTAAACAAATTTTAGTTCTTTGATATTAATGAAATGAAGTGTTATTTTCGCTGCAACTTTGTATTCATGGTTATTTGTGTATTCTGTTGCGTTCCTGCATAAATTCGAATCAGTTGTATCATAGCAGTCTTCTCTTTCTCAATCCTTCTTTTCATATCCCCAATGAGGTCGGGGTATAAGGAGTTAGGGCTCGATATGGTTGAACCTTTGTAAGATCAACCTCGCAAACCCCGACGACCGCCCATGGGGGATGAAAAGAAATATGAGTGAGAAAGAGATACTATAAACATATTTCTCGAGGAGGCCCTTGAAAAACAAAGGAACGTGATGATGGATAACTTCGCCCAGATCCTTCAACGATTGCCCACTGGCGGCGCATCTGCATCCAACAACCACTTTGGAGGCGCAAATCCTTTTAAGGTATAAGTAAAATTTGACATTCCCATATTTGATGGCCAAATAGATGCAGACACCATAGATAGATGGTTGAATATATTAGAATGATATTTCTCGGTTCATGACTTTTCTGACCGGGAGAAGATTATTTTTTCACTGCTCAAAGCCACCCCCCATGTCAAGGACTGATGGGAAACCTACTATGAGAAAAAGGACGAGGAGGAACCCTCTCTATTCTTGACCATACCCACTTGGAATTATTTCTAAGATGACATCAAGGAACAATATTATCCCGTGAGGATTTATGAGGACAAGTACATACAATGGACTACGCTGCGACAACAAATGGATCAAGATGTGCATGAGCTGACGAATTGATCTGGATTATTTTCGGCAAGAATTGAGAGCGGAGATATAATAAAGAAATGCACAGAGATATCATAGATATCCAATAATATAAAAGAAATGTATCATAGATGAAACCATAAACATATATATACAGTAATACACTATTTCTATTAATGAAATAAATGTACAAAGACTGTAAAAATATAGAGTAAAAGACTCGCTAGAATGGTGGCAGACTATCTCTGAGAAGAGATGTGATGGCTACTCGCATTCGAAATAAGATGATTACAATGAGGCTCTAAAGGCATTTTTACAATAAAACGGAATGCCAAAAACCATAGACATCCAAAAACCTAACCCTAGGAGATGAAGCGCCAAAAGTCATGTGGGCCCCATTTGGGTAAGTTAGTACATCAACTTCCCGGGGTCGTAACTTTTGCATACGATCTCCTTTTTAGGCGTATGATAGCTCGTTGGAAAGGTATCGTCAAGGAGATTCATTTTAGGGTTTCAATATTTCCTTTGGTTACCATTGAGAATATCAATCTTGAAAAACCTTCATTTAGGCCCTCAAAATAGCCCTGAAAGTTAAAACTGCTAAAAGTAGTAAATTTCCAAAATTGCTAGAAATTGTTTTGAGCTAGTTGGAAAAGGTGGGTGGCCACCGATATCGACCTGGATCACGAATATGTTCCATACTCTGCGCACAAAGTTGGGTATAAAATATTCGGAGAAACATTTGGTGTTGAAGTACCACAGGTTTCTGCACAGATACATTTAGGAGGAAATGGAGTTCCTCGACATCTCCTCACTTGGTACGACATATTGGTATGCTGCCAAGATTGAGCGTAAATTCAAATAGAAGAAGTGATACTTTGGATCTACGAATCAAAATCAAGCGAAAGGTGGCCCCAAACCATAGAACAAAGGACAAATCCAAGGCATGGTGCCTCAGGACAACCTGCCAAAGCCGCAAGCAAAGAACAACACCACAAAGCCGAAGAGGGACACGGGAAAGTGGTGTGAGTTCCATAAGAGCTCCACTCACAACACAAGTGAGTGTCGGGCCAAACAATCATTGATGGCTGAGATGAGGGCTTCTGAATCAGATGCATGCTCCGACATTGAATCAAAACCTGAGAAGGGAAATGTTAGAGGGAAGTCGATTATTGATGCGGATCCCAACGCCACCACTGCCACCACGAAGTTCCAAAAGGAAGAACTGGAAGAACTAGAGGAGGAGGATCATCTCTTCCATTCCCAAATGTGGGTAAAGGGTTCCCCACTACAATTCATTGTCGACAGTGGGAGCCAAAATAACCTCATTTCAATAGAGGTCGTGAAGCGGTTGGGCTTGCCGACCATAGCACACCCACATCCGTACACCATTGGGTGGCTTCACCAAGGAAGAGATCTCCACGTCAACCAGCAGTGCCACCTTCCCTACAACATCAAGCCCTTCACCGATGAGGTATTATGTGACATTGATCCTCTTGATGTTTGTGATGTCTTATTAGGCCAACCTGCATACTTGTGGAAGCGACATGTTGTGTATGAGTCCCGGCCTCGTGGTGTTATTGTTACCTTGGGAATTAAGTTGCACAGGATACCAGAGGTACCACCACATGCCTCTATCTCTTTGGTTACTGCAAAATAATGCAGTAAGCTCATTTTCAAAACCTGGAAATTTGTTTTCTTGATGATTCGCCTTCAAGGAAAGAAGAATATTGTGGTCATGACCTCCAGACAGGGCTCCTCTGCACGACAACAACAAATGGACAAGGTCATGGGGGAGTACTAGGACATCTTCACCTCACTCGCAATGGTGCCTCTGCACTGTCAGGTCAAGCACCCCATCGATCTGAATCCAAGCACGTTGCTGCCCAATGGACCGATCTATTGGTGCTCTGTTATGGAGAATGATGAAATCAAGAGGTAGATCCAGGAGCTGCTGCAGAAAGGTCACATACAACCAAGTTCATTGCCCAGTGGGAGCTCGATCGTGTTGGTGCAGAAGAAGGATGGGACTTGGAGACACTGTATTGACTATCAGGCACTAAACAAGATCACTATCCAGAATAGGTACCCGATCCCACAGATTGATGACCTTCTGGACCAACTCAAAGGGGAAAAATATTTTAGCAATATTGACTTGAAGTTCGAGTATCACCAGGTACCAATCAAACCATCTGATGTGTGGAATACTGCCTTCAAATCCAAGGAGGGCCTTTTCGAATCGCTGGTCATGGATTTCGGGTTGACAAATCCTCCCACAACCTTCATGAGGATGATGGAAGACATCTTGCGGACATTCACCAACTCATTTGTATTAGTGTACTTGGATGACATCCTGATCTTCAGCCAGACTTGGGAAGAGCACCTCCACCACATCCGACAGTGTAGTGTCCCCAAGGCCGAGCCTCGTTACAGATCATGATATATGCAATGAATTGTAAATGTGTTCTATAGGCTGGTGAGCCAAGTTTTTTATAATCCGGAAGGCTTATGTGTTTGTTAGGCCAGGAAGCCTAAGTGTTTGAGGGCCAGGAGAGTGTTGTTGTACTTGTATGTATGCAGAATAATCAATAAAATATAAACACCGCCAGGTGCAGATCGACCACGATGAATGAGTGAAGGGGGACTGAGCATCCACAGAGTGGGCAAGGAACTAGGGGCTGGAAGGTGGAAAAGGGGTTGAGTGTTGAGCCTAGGGGCTTAGGCCTGGAATAATATTTTAATATTATTTCCTAAAAAAAGCCATGTGCATATTATTTTATCCTAAGTTCCTAGCAAAAAGGAAAGGCGTGTACAGGGAGGCATGCGGATGGAACGCATGTAGTTCCCAGGGTGACAAATTTCCACCCTGACGCATGCAAATAAAACAGAAAGGAACAGCTGTGGGGGGGGGTCTCTTGCATTCCATTCGACCTGACTGCCCTGAGGAGGAGCTGTATGAGCCAGTCTGCAAGAGACCTCGTGTATGTCTGTTACAGAGAGGAAGCTTGTGTTGGGTTCTGAAGAATGTGTGTTTACCCTTTTTTAGAGCCGTGGAGTCTGTCTGTGAGAGAAAACTAGTGTGTGCGTTCCCTGAACGAAATGTCCATGTCAATTTCAGGGAAGAGTCTTTGTTTGCCCAGGAAAAGCTGAGCGAGCTTGTGCGTGGAGCCCTATTCTGAAATCTTGACCATGAGAACATCCTGTGACTGCTGAACCGGTTCTTGGGAAGCTTGTGTCCGTTTTCCCTGTGTTTTTTGTGGCACACAGTTCTGGACTGTGTGAGGCTTGTTGTCCTATGAGAGACTCCCTCCAGGTGAGAGAGTGCACATAGGAAGGAGAGAGCTCTTGAGGGAACCCTGTAGCTGCCACAGAACCCAGAGACTTTTGGTTCGGTCTATTCCTGTAACCCAAGGTAAGGGAGACTGGCAGCCGAAGGACTGTCCAGGTGACAGAGAAGGTGCACTCTCTTGGGGTGGAACAAGCATGTGGGGAATGAGGGTCTGTGGGCAGTGAGCGTGGGAGATTCCTGGGAGAGCATTCTTCCTGGTGGTTGTGTGTGACTGAATTCCCTGTAACCTCAACTTGAGTTTGGATTCCTTGCCCTGGGGTGGAGCTCAGTCCCAGCTCGGGGGTGACCCACTGTTGAGTTGAGGAGTAGTGCAGTCTACGGCTGGGAGGTTCGTGGAAGGCCTGCATTTGGTTGGTGGATTTCTCCACTGTCACAAGATAAGTGTTTAATTATATTTTTACCACATTTTATCATGACTGTACTGGATCTGTTATCATGTTTTCCGCTGTGTAAATGAGTTATTGTTGAAAGCTATGGATTGTCTAATTATAACAGTAACTATATGTTTATTCTGAGAATTAAAATGTATCGATTTTTTGTTGCGCATGTGATTATACAATTCTGTATGTTTTATGTAAGAGTCCATGTACAGATGGGTTAGCGAGAGGTTTTGAAATCCTCAGTAGTGAAAAGTGACACTATAATTTGGTATCAGAGCCAACGTTTCGACACTGAGCCTAGATGGGCCAGTGGAGCGGTCTTTGGACCGAGAATGCGAAGGGAAATTGAGTTGGGAGGACCAATTTTGGACCCTGGTTTGTTCCGAAGTGCCAAGGGGACACTTGACGAGTTTTTATTAAGCTCAGGAGGTATAGCGGTGCTATGAAACCGCAGCTGGTGTGGTCTATGGCCACAGAGAGACAGGTCTCTACACCAATGGTGTTAGAACCGTAGGATCTGTTCGGGAGGGAAGGCGAACCCTTGTAACCGTTAGATCTGGAGAATGTGCACAAGGTTTAAAGCCTTTGGATATTGCAAAGGGAATTGGAAAATCGCGATACGCGAAATCTCGATTTGGTTAGGAACGGTCTGAGCCGTCAGATCTCAGTCGAAAAACCCGACAGTCGTTGGATCTGTCGGGAGATGCCCGAAGGTTAAACCTTAGTATTTAGGGGCGAAAGCTCCGAAATAGCGAGAGAGAATCTGAGCTGTCCGTATAAGGAAGGACACGTGTCACGTGATCGTCCAATTCGGAGATCCAGACACCCGGACTCACGTAGGTGAGCGTTTTTGACCTTGTACCAGGCGAAGTCCTGAGATTTGATCCGAGCCATCCAACAGTTGAGACACGTGACGGAGATAGAGCGACCTGTCAGTATACAGGCTACCGGGGTTTTGAGTTGACAAAGGATTTTGTCATCGGGGAATCAAAAGTCCCGAAGTCCCGAGATTGAATCGGGACCGTCCATTCATTGAGGACGTGTGGTAGCAATCCCGGCAATCAGGGAAAGTCCCGATAGAAAAGTCGAATCGAAAATCGGGGTTCGGGGAATCGCGAATCCTGAGGACATTGTGTTTTGGCTTTGGAAAGTCCGAAACCCCAATAGGAGATAAGACTATGGTCGTGTAAGAGGAGGTCGGGTAAGCCCCGAGTCTAGCCCGGAGGGCTAACGGAAGTTAGAGCGCATCCTGAAGAGCACCACGTGCTAGCGAGTGTGAAGACAAGCGAGAGAGGTGGGACCCGATGACGTCGTTAAAATTGACATGGACCCTCCTGAACGTACCCCAGGCCACGGTGGTGAAGGGCGACAGCTGTACTGTGGGCCCGGAGAATAAAGTAATTCTTGATTTCATGGATTCGCGAGATAAGTGCATGGGAGCTTGACATTGAAACTCACGAAGTCGTGAAGTAGCGAGAACGAGAGGAGAAAAGTCAACATCACTTCTCGGGGTTTCGTGAAAGGGAGGTGCCAGGGTTGGACACCACAACTCACAAGGGTGCGAGTAGTGAAGAGTGCTCACACTTAGACTTAGACCTAGACTACGGTCATGCGTAGCAGACCCTAGCGAGGAGAGAGAGAGCCATACCCTTGTCGCATCTCGGGTATCGACATTTAGAGGAATGATTCGAAGGTTTTCGACTCACGAACTCACGAGATCGCGAGTTGCGAAAAAGGTGACTTGGGTTTCGTATATTTAATTGTCGGATCTTCGTGGACTAAGATTCTGAAGTTCTAAAGTCCCAGAAATTGCAGAGCCACACAGAGCTCAGAAAACTTTGTGAAGTTGAAATGTCTTTCATCCTTGTTCGTATTAGTTATAAATGTTGTGGATTGTTCATGAAGTTTAATGGCCTGACAAATTTCAAATTCAATTGCACAGTGCGTGTGCAGAGTTCAACAAAGGCCAGAACTCCAGTTAATCAACGCCGAGTATGGAGTGGGGAAGAGTGCAGATTACCCTTGGAATGAAAGACGAACGGGAAGGAAGGGATGTTAACCTAGGAGTCGAAGGATCGAACTCCAATGGGCATCGAGAAGAAAAGGATAAGGAAGAACACATAATGAAAATCCTTGAAGGATTGCAAAGAGAGGCCAAGGTTCACCAAGATGATAGCCGAAAGCTCATGAAAGTCAGGGACCGGCAGGGTGCATTAAACTTAAAATTTTTGAAGAGTCTGGAAAGAATAGAGAAGAAACTTGAGAAAGGAAGAGACTCAGGTATGACAGAGAGTCACAGAAATCATGGGAGAAGAAGTAGATCGAGGAGTGGTAGCCGACATCATAGTCTCTCCCAAAAACATTCAGACAGGGAGACACACAGCAGTTCGAGCCCGTCCCCTACCAGAAAACATAAAAAATCTGGAAGGGAGGAATTGAAAGGAGAGATGAATAATATTAAACCTCCAACATTCGATGGAGAACATAAGAAGGAGGAAGATGCCGAGACATGGTTGTTGGGCATGAAGAAATACTTCCAACTGCAGAATTATTCTGCCTGTGCAGAAGGTAGAATTGCAATGTACCAACTGAAAGGAAAAGCGTCCATGTGGTGGGATCAGTTTGTGCAAGTGCAACACATTAGAGAGAAAGAGGTCACGTGGAAGGAGTTTAAGAGGTATTTCGAGAAGAAATACCTGACTAAAAGATACTATGACAGAAAGATGAAGGAGTTATTCGAACTCAAGCTAGGCAGCATGACCATTGATTAGTATGAACGAAGTTTTCTGGAACTACTGATGTATGTTCCATTCATAAAAGACAAGGCTGTCAAAATTCAGAGGTATCTGAGTGGACTTCCACCTTCCATTGGTGACAAGATTCAATATGATGATCCTAAGACCATGGAAGAAACCATAAGAAGGGAGAAATGCCTATACGAACAACAAAGAGAAAAGCCTACCTTTCGGAAGGCTTGGGATGACCAGAAGAGGTTTAAGAAAGAATAGAGGCAGAAGGGAAGCAAGCATTCCTTTTTCAGAAACAGTCCTTGGGGACAGTCATCTTTTAAAGAGCCCATGAAAGTTGAAGGGAGTGAACAGATGCCAAGGCCTCCACCCATGGAGTGTTGGGGCTGTAAAGGGAATCATAGGTACAGAGACTGCCCCCACAGAAAAGACAAAGCAAGAACTGTCCATACTGTTCAACAAGCTGAAATAGTGGAGGATATGGGAAGCAGAATGTCGAGGATCTATGCAGCCCTGGAAAATAAGCAAGCATAATTTCAATCGCACATGATTGAAGTGGAAGGTATGATCAACAACCGACCACTTGTTATTTTAATTGATTCAGGGGCTAGACATAGTTATGTAGATCCTAGAGTGGTGGAAAGTTTGAGTCTAACAAGAAGAAAACATGAGAAGTCTTGGTTAGTAGAGTTAGCCACAGGGACCAAGAGGAAGGTCACTGAATTAGTTAAGTCCTGTTTAGTGGACATGAAAGAAATGAGCACTAAGGCTGAATTGAACATTCTACCTTTAGGATCATATGATTTCTTAATTGGGATGGACTGGTTGGACCAACACCATGCCCTTCTGGATTGTCGTAACAATAGATTCACATGTCTGGATGAAGAGGGAAATCAGGTAACAATCCAAGGAATTCCCAGAGCCGTGGCTGTTAGAGAAATCTCAGCCATGCAGCTGAAGAAATGTTACCGGAAAGGCTGTCAATTATTTGCAGCTCGGGTGGAAGAAGTATTCCAAGATGTGGTATCGAATTTGGAAGACCACCAAGTGCTTAAAGAATTTAAGGACGTATTTCAGGAGTTGCCTGGACTACCTCCGAAGAGGGACATCGATTTTTCTATAAATCTGATGCCCGGAGCAGCTCCAGTTTCGAAGGCTCCTTATAGAATGAGTACACCAGAGCTAAAAGAGTTGCAATTGCAGCTCGAAGAGCTACTAAATAAAGGTTAAATTTTCCCCAGCGTGTCACCGTGGGGAGCCCCGGTCCTATTTGTGAATAAGAAAGATGGGATGATGAGGCTGTGCATTGACTTTCGACAGTTGAATAAAGTCACTGTCAAGAACCAATATCCTCTGCCAAGGATTGATGATCTTTTCGATCAGTTGAAGGATGCGAAAATATTTTCGAAGATAGACCTCAGATCTGGATATCACCAAGTGAGGATAAAGGATGAGGACATCAGCAAGACCTCCTTTAGAACAAGGTATGGTCATTATGAGTTTACAGTGGTGTCGTTTGGATTGTCCAACGCGCCTGTTGTTTTCATGTGCTTAATGAATGGAGTGTTCAGAAATTATTTGGACAGGTTTGTTATAGTCTTCCTGGATGATATCTTGGTGTATTCCAAGACAGAGGAAGAGCATGAACAACACCTGAGAATGGTGCTACAGGTGTTGAGAGAACACCAGCTGTATGAAAAACTGAGCAAGTGCTCATTTTACCAAAGGCAGATCCATTACTTGGGACACATTATATCAGAGGAAGGGATCGCAGTGGACCCTGAGAAGGTACAGGCCATTCGAGAATGGCCAACGCTAAGGAATGTGGCAGAAGTTAGATCCTTTATGGGTTTGGTAGGCTATTATAGGAGGTTCATAGTCGTATTTTCAAGGATAGCTCATGCTATCACTTCCTTGCAAAGGAAGGGGAAGAAGTTCCAGTGGACTGAATAATGTGAGAGCAGCTTCCAGCGCTTGAAGAAGCTACTCACTAGTGCTCCAATCCTAAAGATTGCAGATCCAAATAAGGATTACATAGTGTGCATAGATGCGTGTAAGGAGGGGCTGGGAGGATTTCTCAGCCAAGAGGGATTTGTAATTTGTTATGAATCCCAAAAGCTGAAAGAGCATGAAAAGAATTATGCCACTCATGATTTAGAGCTGGCAGCAGTTGTCCACGCATTGAGGAAATGGAGACATTACCTCATGGGCAAGAGATTTGAATTAAGAACAGAACACAACGAACTGAAATATTTATTTGATCAACCGACCTTAAATGCCAGACAAATTAGATGGCTGGAATTTCTGTGTGAATATGACTTTGATATCAGGTATATCAAAGGGAAAGACAATAAGGTGGCTGATGCACTCAGCAGAAAAGTGCATGAATTACATGCTACAGCCATTATCATGTGCAAAACTGAGTTGAAAGACAGAATTTTGGAAGCTGCAAATGCTGATTTGCAGTACAGAGGTCTAGTAGCAAAGCTACAACAGCATGAGAGACCACAGACCAAGGAACGTTACACCTTGGGAACTGATGGTTTACTTCTGCATAAGAACATAGTATATGTACCCAATGTTCGAGAATTGAAGCTGGCAATTCTAAGAGAGATGCATAACGTGACTTATGCTGGACATCCTGGATATCAAAAAACTGTGGCAGTAGTCAAAAGCCATTATTTTTGGCTGGGTTTGAAGAAAGAAATTGCTGAATACATCACCAGATGTATGGAGTGCCAGAAGGTTAAGGCTGAGCATAGGCACCCAGCAGGGTTGTTGTAGCCTTTACCTATTCCTGAGTGGAAATGGGACGTAGTAACAATGGATTTTATCACAGGATTGCCCAGAACAAGCAAGCAGGATGATTCAATCATGGTGGTGGTGGAGAAGCTTACTAAAGTTGCCCATTTTATTCCACTGAAAACCACCCACAGAGCAGAATATGTTGCTGATATCTTTTTAAAAGAAGTTGCACGCTTGCATGGAATTCCTAAGACAACTGTGTCTGATAGAGACCCAAAATTCACTTCGAATTTCTGGAAAGGACTGTTCAAAGGATTCAGAATGAATCTGAACTTTAGAATAGCATATCATCCCAAGTCTGATGGACAGACAGAGAGAGTAAACAGAGTAATAG
>ML786985.1:231847-250310 GCA_009831015.1 Picea engelmannii
GGGGGGGGGGGGTCTCTCGCATTCCATTCAACCCGACTGCCCTGAGCAAAAGCCGTATGAGCTAGTCTGCAAGAGACCTTGTGTATGTCTGTTACAGAGAGGAAGCCTGTGTTGGGTGCTGAAGAATGCGTGTTTACCCTTGTTCAGAGCCGTGGAGTCTGTCTGTGAGAGAAAACTAGTGTGTTCATTCCCTGAATGAAATGTCCATGTCAATTTCGAGGAAGAGTCTTTGTTTGCCCAGGAAAAGCTGAGCGAGCTTGTGCGTGGAGCCCTATTATGAAATCTTGACCGTGAGAACATCCTGTGACTATTGAACCAGTTCTTGGGAAGCCTATGTCCGTTTTCCCTGTGTTTGTTGTGGCATGCAGTTATGGACTGCGTGAGGCTTGTTGGCCTGTGAGCGACTCCCTCCAGGTGAGAGAGTGCACAGAGGAAGGAGAGAGCTCTTGAGGGAACCCTGTAGCTGCCACAGAACCCGGAGACTTCCAGTCCAGTCTGTTCCTATAACCCAAGGTAAGGGAGACTGGCAGTCGAAGGAATGTCCAGGTGACAGAGAAGGTGCACTCTCCTGGGGTGGAACAGGCATGTGGGGAATGAGGGTCTGTGGGTAATGAGCATGGGAGATTCCTGGGAGAGCATTCTTCCTGGTGGTTGTGTGTGACTGAATTCCCTGTAACCTCAGCCTGAGTTTGGATTCCTTTCCCTGGGGTGGAGCTCAGTCCCAACTCGGGGGTGACCCACTGTTGAGTTGAGGAGCAGTGTGGTCTACGGCTGGGAGGTTCGTGGAAGGCCTGCATTTGGTTGGTGGATTTCTCCACTGTCACAAGATAAGTGTTTAATTATATTTTTACCACATTTTATCATGAATGTACTAGATCTGTTATCATGTTTTCTGCTGTGTAAATGAATTACTGTTGAAAGCTATGGATTGTCTAATTATAACAGTAACTATATGTTTATTCTGAGAATTAAAATGTATCGATTTGTTGTTGCGCATGTGATTATACAATTCTGTATGTTTTATGTAAGAGTCCATGTACAGATGGGTTAGCGAGAGGTTTTGAAAGCCTCGGTAGTGAAAAGTGACACTACAGACAGGTCCTCCAAACATTGCGGAAATACAAGTTGTGTGCCAATTTAGAGAAGTGCACTTTTGGCATGACCCAGGTTTAGTATCTGGGATACGTTATTGATGAGAATGGGTTGCATGTGGATCCAACCAAGATCCAAGTCATTCGGGATTGGCCAGCCCCGACCACTCTAACAGAGCTTCGCAAGTTTCTAGGTCTTGCTAATTTCTACTGTAGGTTCGTGTTGGGATTCGCTCATATCACTTGGCCCTTGAGTCAAGTCACCAAGGGAGGAGGGAAAGAAAAATTATTTTGGTCGGAATCTCAACAGAAGGAGTTAGTAGGATTGAAACATCGCCTTTGTTGTCCCACAATGCTCACATTACAAGACTTGCAACAACCATTCGAGATTGAGACATATGCCTTTGACTATATTGTTGGGGCAGTTCTTACTCAATAGAGGCATCCATTGGCATATCACAGTGTGACATTATCCGACACAGTCTGAATGTATCCCACTTATGACAAAGAAATGTATTCCATTATGCAGGCTTGCCGACAATGGAAGCATTACATTTTGGGGAAGGAAACGATCATCCACACAGACCACCGACGCCTGCAGTTCATACAGACACAAGGGAAGTTGCAGAACGATCACCATCAGAAGTGGTTCACATATCTGCAACAGTTTCATTTGAACATCAAGTAGAAAAAGGGCAGCACCAATAATGTTGCAGACTTCCTCAACCGACCACCGATCATGGTGATAACCACCGTGATCAACTCCTGTGGGCATGAGACTTCTGATTGGCCGCTTCTCTAGAAGAGCGATCCATAATTCAACCACACATACAAGATTCTCTTGGAGGGTAACCGAGTTCCAAAATTTCACCTCCAGGATGCCCTACTTTGTCACCCGGGACACCTTTGTGTTCCTTCAAGAGAGCGTGCCAAGATGATTTTGGAAGCGCACTACAGTCGGGTCACTAGGCATTTCGGGGTCGAGAAAATAGTGGCAGTACTATAGAAGTATTTCTATTGGCCAAACCTTCGACAGGATGTCGGGAAGTAAATCAAATCCTGCACTGCCCGTGTCATTGCCAAACCGATCATCAATAAGCAAGGCCTCTATACTTTGTTTCCTACCCCTATTCAACCTTGGGAATCCATCTCCATGGATTACATGTCAGGCCTTCCTTAAACTAAGCATGGAAATGACTGTTTTTTCATGGTCGTTGACAGATTCTCGAAGATGTTCATTATGGTGGCCTGCAAGAAGAATATCATAGCAGAAGCCACTACTAAAATATTCTTTGAATGAGTCTGGGTACACTTTGGGATCCCACAGTCTATCATCTTAGATCGGGACAACAGGTTCCTCAGATCATTTTGGTCCAACCTCTAGTCAATGTTGGACACCAAGCTCACGAAGTCCACAAATTTCCATCCCCAAACTAATGGCCAGATAGAGGTCATCAATAGGATGATCATACACATTTTGCGCATGTACAACTCAAAGAATCCATGCACATGGGATGAGAGCCTCCTCTATGTACAACATAACTATAACCAGGCCCTCCAGAGCTCAACCAACCATAGCCCCTTTCAGGTGGGCTTGGGATTCTAGCCACTATGTCCCATTGACGTAGCCATCCCTTTGCAACTACTCAGGATGATTCGACTTATGTCTAGTCTGGAGTTGCCACAGTGAACAGCTTCATTGAGCACATTCAACACATTCTCCAACAGGTTCATGACATATTGGACAGAGCCAACGCTAAGTCCAAGCAGGGGCATGATCAACATCGGGTGCAACACAACTTTCAGGTGGGCGATAAAGTGTGGCTATATTTGCAGAAGGAGCGCCTTGCTAGACCCCACCGCAAGCTTTGCCTGCTTCGATATGGGCAATACACCATCACCAAGGTTGTAGGGGACAATGCCTTTGAGCTCAGTATTCCACCATTCCTTGGTCTGCACTCAGTGTTCAATTTGGACCTCCTTCGGTCCTACTTTCCACCTCTACTGGACACATCTGACATGGCAGAACAACTCACACCAACAATGTTAAATCCAGACTGCATGGAACAAGCCACAACTAATCATATTATGTACACAAATATCAAGAACACCCACCAGCAGACGATCCAACTATATGGAGTTGTCAAAGAAGGCCAACTCCTTCACCAGGGCAAGTGGCTCACCAGGGACCAAGTTCAACAGAAGTTTCCTCATCTCATGGAGGAACTCAACGCAATAGGGACCATTCCTTCCTAAGGGGGGAGGAATGATCCAGGTCAATATTGGTGGCCACCAACCTATTCCACTTGGACCCCCACCATTATTTCTTTCATTTTTTCAGTTTTCTTAATTGTAGCACAATTTACTATTTTTGGTAGTTTTTGGGGTCTTGAACTTTTAGAGCCGTTTTGAGGCCCTAAACGATGTTTT
This sequence comes from Picea engelmannii, assembly GCA_009831015.1. Taxonomy (NCBI): domain Eukaryota; kingdom Viridiplantae; phylum Streptophyta; class Pinopsida; order Pinales; family Pinaceae; genus Picea; species Picea engelmannii. The sequence goes on from ML786985.1 coordinate 235,369, forward strand.
TGGGGCATCAAACATTAGGCAATTATAATTTTGTTCCGGGCTTGATATTCACTATCAGCAGTGTAGTCCTCGGATAGATATTTCTAACGATGTATCATGTGCGTCAAACAAAGATAGTATGCCAAAGTTACGACCCTGGGAAATTGATGTACCAATTTACCCCAATGGGGCCCATATTCTGGCGTTTCATATATCCTAGGGTTAGGTTGTTGGATTTTTAGGGTTTCCATTGTTTCTCAATAATAATATATAGGCCTTCGAGCCTCATTGTAACACAGAGTTCAGAGGCCTATAGCCGCCACATCTCTTCTCAGAGATAAGCTACCAACGCCCTAGCTAGTTTATTTCCATTCTGTTTGTAAACAATTTTCAGTGCTTTCATATTAATGAAATGAAGTGATATTTCCACTACATCTTTGTATTCATGGTTATCTTTCTATTCTGTTGCGTTCTTGCATAAATTTGGATGACTAAACTGGACATTTTGGCCAACACAATGAAAGAAATGATGCAGAAAGTCATCATGGGAAATGAACTTGATGTTCAAAGGCATCCTGTTCCATTGGTTACAAAGAAATAAAGGGTGATTATTCCCAAACACTTTGCACCTCACCCTTGGTATCATGGATTGGAAAATGATCATTTCATGTATTCAATTCACAACATAGTCAAAGATGAAACTCCAACTCAACTTGTAGAAGAACAATCAATGGATATGATGTGTATGTTTGATGACATTTCCTTCATGGACGATCTACCCAAGTATGATAGCTATGATGAGGATTACACCAAGGTGAATTCTTCAAAACCATCAACAACATATTGTTGGGAGGAAGAAGATCAATTACAGATCAAATATGACAATCATCTTTTGCACATCAATCATGACAACAATGAGGAAAATGCAACAAATCTCAGAGTAAGTGAAATATCTATGCCTTTATGTTTCTATTCATTTCAAATTCTGAGAGAAAATTATAAACAAGTTGTCGATAGTAAAGATGAAGAATGTTTTGATCACTCAATTGAAGATGTCATTGATGATATGGAAGTCGTTATAGACCTAGAATTGTAGCCCTTGAGCTACATTGATTTTCAAATTCCAGATGAAAGCTTAGAGCCTGAGAAACAATATGAATTAATGCATTATAAATCTATACCATTAACCTTCAATTCATTTAAGTTTTTGAAGAAAATTTTTAATCATGTCATGGATGATAAGCACATAGAAGATCAGGAACTTTCATTGGAACCAATGCAACAAACATCTCAGTTCCTACAAGACCTAATAGCTGATATGTTGGATGACTTGTGTTGTCAAAGTCATGGTTCATTGGTCAGTTACGAGCTTAAAAAAAACTATGATCAAGACATGATTAGGCAATCAGTTTCATGGACTATTTCAGCAGGAGTCTCATTTCAATGTTCAACAGAAAATTTGCAGCCATATTAAGAATTGTATAACGATGTAAAAAGCATATGTGTCATACCCAATTATGACCATAAATTTGTTGAAAGTCAAGGAATAGGTCATGTCTTTCCTGATCCTATAGAAGAATACATGGAATATTTTTTCAGCCTAAATGATCAATCATGTTTTCAATAGTGGCCATTACACTTTGCAGTTTTGACTCTGTGGAAAAAAGGTCAAGTTGTCCTTTTGATTGCACTGACAAGCAGTCAAGAAATCCACTTGTTTCAATAGCTACTTGACTGGCTTCATTGGCATTTTTGTATTAGTTGATTCAACATGATTTTCAGCAGTGTAGGGTAGGTAGCAGTTTGAATAAGATCAGTCATTTGAGCATCTTTTTCAACAGTGTGCAAATAATTTCATCTCTTTTAGCATCCCCTTCAACAATTTTTCAATTTCAAATTTCAGTTTTTAGTTTTATGTGGTATCAATTGAAATATCAAAATAGGCACAAGTTGCAGAATAAAGTTTTGGGATCAGCGCAATCGATAAATCACCGATCTGCATGTTCAGAGTTCAGTGGTTCTTGTCACCTTTTGAAAGAGCTGTCATCTGCAGGTGGAGCCTATGTTGGGGTCCTATGATCATAGGTAACTCGATTCTTCAGTTGTTTATTTGGCATTTCTCTCGTGATGAAGACACCTAGTTTGTTGGGCTCGATTGATTTCACTTCTTCATTCATCCATTTCAGCCGATCCTTCATCACCCTACTGCACCTTCCATGCCCTTGCACTCCATTTCTTCTCCCCCCCGCCATTTTTGTGCCTACATGCATAAACAAACTTAGGATAAAAAACATTAGGTTAGTAATAAATGGTTAGTGGAATTTTTTAACACTAACTAGCATAATAATGTTAATTTAATTAAGTTAGTGTAGTTAGATTAATAAAACTAGGTTAGACTTGTTAATAATAAATTAATAATTAGTAATTAGGTTAGTTTGATTAAGTTAGCAATTAGGTTAGTATATTAGAATTAAATATTAATTAAAAAATTAAACAAAACACATAATATGAATTAAAAAACAATTAAAAAATAAAATATTAAAAACATATAACAAACAAAAACCATATAAAAAATAATAAAACAAATAAATTAAAAAACAATTAAAAAATAACACAAATAAAACAAAACTTAAAAATTAAAACAAAAATAAAATAAAAAAGCTAAATATTATAAAACGGAAAAACAAAACACTTAAAAATAAATAATTAAAAACTAATAAAAAAAAAACATAAACTAAATAAATAAAAACACGTAAAACATTAAGCATAAAACATTAATAAAACAAATGTTAAATAAAAATTAAACAAACTTTAATAAAATAAAAACAAAATATAATAAAAACAAAAAAACAAATAATAAATAAAAACAAAAAGCAAAGCTCACTATGAACTCGGACCCCCCCCCCATAATACCACTTACGATCCCAGGGGGGTCCAAAAACCACTTTTTCCCCTCCAAAACCGTTTTCCCCAAAATAAAAACCACTTTTCGCCAGTTTTACCAGTCCACTTCCGAGAGCGTTTTTGGCCAAACTAGAAGGAATTTTGAAAAACCAAGAGAGGTTTTTCTCCGTAACGAGCTAAAGAACACAAAACTCTCTCATTTTTTTCACAGGTGTCATAAGTTGGGAGAATCAAAGCCATCTCTGAGCATCATTTTTCAGGTTTCCAGCTTTCCCGATTTTGTCATGTTTTTGTGGGAGATGTTTCGGCGATATGGAGATGAATTTGGAAAAGCCGAAGGATTTTTCGTTTAGGACAGACTCATAGACAATAACCTATTTCATTTTTCACACACCTATCATATTATGGGAGATACAAATGTCTGAGTTGACACCTTTGTTTCACTGTTCGGCCCGTCTTTCATGACAAACAGTTCAAGATTTTCAGGGATTTGTTTCTATTTTTGGTCGAGGTTGCTGAATTAGACCTCCTTAGCCTCGGGAGAGTTTATTCTATATATTGTAATAAGTCGAATGTACAATGGGGGATGATTTGGGACCATGATTTAATTTTGTATCAGAGCTCACAGAGCCTCCTTTTTTCAAAATTTCAGTAATACAGTTGAGACATTGAAAGGATTCTCGCGTCATTTATGTTGGTGAAGTGAATTCTACCTTTGTTTATGTTTCTCCATTCTCTGTGATAATTTAATGTGTTTCCAATTTGAATTATTCATTTGAAGGATGAAGGACATAATTTTCTTTGAAGTGCACTATGTTCCTGGCTTTGGATAATTTTTGTGTTTTCTGCTAGAGGATTAGTTCCATAATTATTAGTTGCTCTGGTACAATATTCTCTCCTCACCTTTTCTTTCACATAATTCAATAATATCAAGAATCCATAATAGGTGCTTATCCTGCCTTGTTGTGTTGTCTATATAACCAACCCTTGATTGAAATTGGCCTCTTTGAATCCATTGTCCAATGGTTTTTTCCCTTGTTGTTCCAACCAAGCCATTTAAAAAACCAACCTCTGTACAATAATAACTAGCCTAAAATTCCCATCAAACAAAGCTATATGATACAAAGAGAGCCCTCTTTGAGTCTTGGAGGGCTAGATCCAAGACTCCAAAGTGGTTTGATATTACCTCTATGACTACCTCCTCAACCTTGGGAAAATTGCAGAGTGCTAACACCTTCCACACTGGGGATAACCATGCTTTTAAATCTCCTGTGAAATATTCATCTTCCAACAACTGATATCCCAAATTTGTTGAAAAAGAACCATTTTTTTTCATTTTTATACCAACAAATTAAGTCCTCTAAATCTTCTTCAAGGCGAATAAAATTATATGATAAAACACCAATGAAGGAGTTAAAGTCTTCCTTTTTAATTTCTACCAATCCGAAGAATTCAACCCCTTTCCATGCAGTACTTCTCCCTATTCCATCTTGGTCATTTGATCGAGTGTCCCATAATGAAAAAAAATCCTTGCATATGCAAGTATTCAACCAAGGCTTCAGATAGCTTAAACCCCTATCTTGATTCAATCCATGGATTTTCTCCAATCCTTGCATACTTTCCATTGCCTATTTTCTAACATAACCAACTGTTGATCAATAGGTAGGCTTCCATCATCACCTTACATCTAATGGACCCAACTACCCTCATCTTCCTAGATGTCCTTAACCATTCTTCACTCGACTATCTTGGGAAGTATTTCACTGATGGGACCCTTCCACATATCGTCTTATTATGAATCATTCACCACATGCTTTTTGTTGCTAGGATGTTGCTAAGCCAACATGTATTTTTGACCCCCCATCCTCTGTGCTCCTTTGGTATTGCAATTTGATTCCATTTCATTGGGTGGGAACCTTTTGATTCCTTACTTCTTCTCCATAAACAATGGAAACAAGTCTTTCTTACCTTGGTCAAAATTCCTTTGGGAATTTTAGCTATTGTAGCCCAATAAATTGGGATGCTACTCAGAACTGATTTTATCAACACCAACCTGCCCCCCTTCGATAGCCATCTATGAGACCACAAGGAAATTATACCTTGAATATTTCTTATAAGATATGCCCGGTCATAAAATGAGTAGGATTTTGGCTTCAGATCAAAACCTAAGTACTTAATCCCATCATCAATACTTTTCCTTTTGAAATTGCATAGATTCCACTAGTTGTATTGTCATTTATACTTCGAAGACATTGGTGAGAACCATTGATTTTCATTTTTTATTTCCATTCTTCATGCAAGGAAAAAGGATTCCAAGATGACATTCCATGCTTTTACCTCCTGAATTGAACCTGCACCAAATATGATTATGTTATCTACAAATAACAAGTGAGTTAGAAATACAGACATGGACACATTTATTCATTTAACGATATTTCTTCGATGATCTTGAATAATTATCCCACCAAGTTCATCGACGATCAACAAAAAGATGAAGGGAGAGAGAGGGAATCCTTTACTGAGCCCCCTAGTGTTGATTAAGGTTGGTTGTCATTGATGTCAACCCTTGAAGAAATCCTTGTGGCACAAGGTTTGGGTATTGGACCCAAGATTGTTTGATGTAAAGATGACTCATTATTGTCTTGTCATAGTTGATAAGAAGTAAAAATGGATGAACTCCAAAGTGGTCCCCTTATGGTGAAAGCCATCACGGGAATATGCTTTGCGGAGTGAGAGAACCCATGCTTATTTGAGGAATAATGAGATGAAGGACAGTGAATTTGTGAGTGAAACTATCCTAGATGGATAGTGCTTGTCATGTTGTTTCGGTGGTATGTGGAACGTCACATAACTCCTCACGGTTAGAGAGTTATGACCATATGAAGTTGGACAACCCTCATGAGTCTTATAGAGGCCCCCAAGAGTCAAAGTGATTTGCAAAAAGAAATTATTTTAAATGAAGAAGCCCTAAAATAAGGAAAGTGTAAGTCTACATAAAGATATAAATAAGAGACAAAGTTCACTCATAAAAACACACTTGTACATATTGTATATCTATTTTCTTATGTAAAGCTTCTGGTAAATACTTGTGGATACATCTGAAGTGGCGAACGTCTGAGGTAGCATGAAGGGTTGATGGCGAAATTATCGGATTCACAGAAAACCCTATTTTCCGAGGAATACACATGTTGTCTGTGTATAGGGTGCGTATGTACGCGGGCTGGTTATGTACAGGGTGTGTATGTACCTGGGTTGGTTGTGTATAGGGTGAGTACATGTCGATAAAGCCATGAAACTTGAGAAGATGAAGGTGCAGAAGTTCTAGATTCTAAGATCAAGCTCCCAGGAAGGTCTAGAGTGCTCAGATACATCAGATCCATCCATTGGTTCAAAATGTATGTCTTATTTCTATGAATTGTTGGATTTTGATGTATGCATGAGGAATGGCAATGAAGATTTGAGGATTCTCCCTAGAGATACTAGTGGCTACATGGGATCTTCTGTATAAGTCAGATCTACAGAAATACAGTGCTGGTATATTTATCATTAATACTTCTTGTTGAGGCACGTCTTGTATTTCTTTGCATCTGGATAAGAGTTTTTATGGTACATGGTTGAGATATTGTATTTATTGAGGTATTGGGAAGTCAAATATCAGAAAGGGGTTGATGACTAAGATCATGTGAGGGATATTATACTTGTTCATGATTACACATAACTATATGGCACATGACTAGAGAGAGACATACTTGCCTTGAGTAGACTAGGCTATGTATGAGGATGCATGCACAGGGTACAGTTACAGTCTGGATATAGTGACAGGTTACAGATCTATGTGAAAGAAGTTACAGAGGGTCATAAGTTTTCAAGTGAAAGAAAACCCTAGTTCCAGAAGGCATACATAGGCTGCATAACAGATACGGCGCGTACATACACGGGTTGCATCACTACAGGTCGTGTATCTGTTGTATTTTTGTGGATACATGTTTAGTTCAGGTACATATTGATTACAGGGCAGTTGTAGAGATTGGATATAGGTCAGTGGCACAGGTTGATACAGTTGTACAACAATATATCTCACAATGACAGGTTGATAGTGGTTCCATCATTATACTTCTACTTCAGGGTGGTTGGACGGGGCAAGGACAGCTGGTTGTAGCCACCTTCCGGTTGTAGCTAGAGAACATAGGGGGTTGTAGTCTCCTTCTGGTTGTAGCCAAAGAATTGGGGAGTTGGAGCTTCCCTCAGGTTGTAGCCTGAGAATCTAGGGGGGCAGAGCCTCCTTCCAGTTGCAGCTGGAAAACAAAGGAAGTTGGTGCTTCCAATGAATGTAATTCTTCAAGACATATAAGAAAAAGATGTTAAGCCCTAATATTGGCTCATTACCCCTTAATTGGGGCATATTACATTAGTAATGTTATTTTATTTATGTCGGCTTTATTCAATTAGTTGTAATTATACCTCCTAGTCTCCTATATATACCAAGGAGACATTTTCATTTGGAATCATCTTGTACTTGAACATTTAAGTGGGGTAAAAGGAGGTTTTTGTTAATATTATGGTAGCTGTGGGAGGCATTTACCTCCACGTGTGACCCTGACGAGAATAGAAGACTCTGGAAAGAAAGAGAAAACCCTAATGAGTTGGCTAATAACCCTAGAAGTCTTGTTGGCTCAAGAAGATAATTAATATTAGGTTATTAGCCTCCAAGAGAAGAAGTCGGCCAGAAATAATAATAATAATAATATACTGAACATACACATATCTAGAAGGAGAAGTCGGCCCTAGCAAATCTGGCAGAACCACTATAAATAAAGGGTGCTAGTTCTCATTTGAAAGCATCTCAGAATTGCAGTTCCCAGTTTGGTGCGCACTACAGTTCTCAGTTTGGTGTGCACTTGTGGAGGAGAGCTACAGGTGCAGCTGCAGCAGCAACAAGTTTTTAGTATTGGCTTGAACATCTCTTGGCTAGGGTTTGGACTATCTGATCATTTTTTTTGTGATGCGCTATCCTTGGGGAAAGGTGCGCTACCCTTTGTTTGGCTATCTAGCCTAGGGTTTGCTTCCAGAGTAATTCTCAGTCAAGGTTAAGGTGCTCGAAGGGTGGCTTCGGCCTATGGTTGGGTGACGAGGGTATCATCAATGGTAAAACGAGAACACCATCTTCTATATTCTAACAGGTTATGGGCCCACACCTCCTTCATTCAGTCTAAACGCTGGAAGGAAACATAGCTGCTAGGATATTGAGCTCGTTGAGGAACTATTGCTAGGGTTACTAGCAGAAGCAACTTCTAGGACACTGCTGCTAGGGTTACTAGCAGGAGCAGTTGTAGAAACCCTAATCCTCTTGTTGAGGCACCTTAAGTGAATGGATTGACCTAATATTCAGATAGATCAGTGCACCCTAGCCTAACACATCTCCTGGCACTCTCAGAAGACCAAGACGTGAAGTTTGGATTTCTAGTCAAATATAGGGTTTGACCAAGTCAAGCAAGCCATGACTAACTCTATGAAGTCTAAGAATAAGTTAAATAGAGCCTCTAACTTCAGAGTGTGGAAGACAAGGATTGACCTCATCCTTGCTAAGAATAAAGTGCTGGATATTGTGAAAGGAAAGATCGTGAAGCCAGAGTTTGAAGAAGGAGAAGAGAAGGAACCACAGAACGCTGTAGCTATGGAGAAGTTCAAGGATGTTGACATCAATGCCATGAGTATCATAGTGGATTCCATAAAAGACCACTTGATACCCTACATATCCCATCTTGACTCATCGAAGAAGATGTACGATGCCCTAACAAATCTCTTCTCAATCAGAAACAATGGACAAGTTATGAGTCTGAAAAATGAGCTCCATGACATGAAGATGAATGAGGATGACATCATAACATCATACTTTGCGAGGATCTCCCAGGTAAGAGATCAACTACAAGCTATTGAAGAAATCACCTCAGAGAAGGAATTGGTGAACATAGTACTCAATGGTCTTCCCAAGACTTGGGATGCATTTGCCGCAAGCATGAACACAAGAAAGGAGTATCCGACATTTGAAGAACTTTGGACTTGCTATTCTCAAGAAGAATCAAGGATCAATGCAAAAGAGAAACCCCAAAATAAGTACGATGATCAAGCCTTCATAGCAAGATTCAAGAACTTCAGGAACAAAAGGAAGTTTGGTTCAAGGAGGAAACCAAATCAAGAGAAAGACATTTCAAAAGTACAATGCTTCAACTGTCAAAAGTACGGTCACTACAAGAATTAGTGTCTCGAGCTAAAGAAAAGGAAAGAGAAACATGAAGCATCGATTGCCGAAGAAAATGAACCTACAAAGAAGACTTAGCAGGATGGAAGAGACTTCTTCTTCTAAAAAGGTAACAACACTCTCCTTATTTCTTGTACATATCTTGTTTGCATCGTCTTGGTACATATCTTGTATATCTATCTCTTGGAAAATAATGTGTTCCAAGAAGAACTATACCTATGAAATAACAACAAGATAAGGATTAATATCATTAGATAATACACATGAAAGGATGAAATACAAATCATACGGAAGCTACTGCAAGATAAGCCGAATCAATCATGAAGAGACTTAGAAGTCAACAATCAAGAGGAATTGGAGAAAGACTTATAACGACAACTAGATGGAAGCATGGACTTTGTTAGATAGAGAGAGCCAATTATATATTACAGAAGACAATAAGGATGCAGATGGAAGCATGGACTCTATTAGACGGAGGGAGCCGATTATATGCACTCTTACATGAAGCAAGGGCTAGGAGGGAGCTAATCCTATGATCCATTGAAGATGATAAAATATATATATCCATGGTAGCAGCCATGAAAGACAGTATGTGCTCAGTTCAACCGCAGAAGAAGACTTCTTCGAAGAGAAGCCTTAAAGTATTGATGGTTGTCCATCCAGATCCGTGATCCTATGATGAAAAGAAGAAGTGGAATCTCTAGGGCATGGAATCTATAAGAAACTCCATGGACCAAAGAGCTAAAGAAAAAAATGAAGAAGAACATGAGGATTCCAAGAAAGAAAGAGGAACCAGAACAACCAGTCATTGTATCAAGAATCACAATATTACGAGCCCGATATGAACTCACTAAAAGCAATCAAGCAGAAGAACTGAAAGTCGTGATGAAGAACAGTGTATGGAAGACTTATGAATGAAAGCATTGCGAGATCCAGAACCAGAGGTTATCCTAGATGGAGGGAGAAGACTATGATGATTACTTGTTCCAGTACACCAGACATATCACTACATAAGTCATTATATCATCCGCAACATCCATGAGTTGGAGTTCTACATCAGATGAAAGCAAAGAATGTTCTCCAGAAAAATTGAATAAAGAACATATGAAGATAAATCTCAAGACTTTGAGGCATACCAGAAAGAAACTCTTGTCTGAAGATAAGAAGAAGACAACTTGGTGAAGAACCTCCAGTGCACAGCAGAAGCATGGTGAAGATTTCCTATAAACATCAAGATGACTACTCAGTAGAGATCAGATCTCATGATGACAAAAGAAGTGCCACATGGATATGTTCCAGGTTTCCAACTATGATATACTCTCGTTCAGATATACATGAAGCCTTCACAGTGTTCCAGACTAAATAACATTTGAAATAAAGCATTACATTATCCATGATGAAGTCCAGAAAGGAGAAAATGGTTCTCCAATACATATCTCCACAGATGAGCATACAAGCAGACATTTTGGTAAAACTTCTATCCAAGATGACAGAGTTTGCGTACTCAAGATAGAGCTTGTGGAAACAACTTCCTTATTATTGGAAAAGGAAGAAATGACTCTCCAAGTTAGGAGGGAGCACTGAAAACATTATTGAAAACATTCATTCTTCAAAATTGAAAAATAGTCCATCTTGGACAGGTGCTTTCCTGTTCGGAAAGTGGATTGAGATTTCTGAGGGACGGTCACTTTCTATTGTGGTTAACATGGAAAGTAGTATGATTGCTGATGTATCATAGACAACGACTTCCCATTGTGGTTAACATGGGGAGTGGTATAGGGCAATCACTCTTCTTGAGGGTTACTCAAGAAGAATGGCCCGCCTCGTCGGACAACGATTTCTCATTGTGGTTAACATGAGGAATGGTCCATTTTGGAGGTTGATACAGGATAATCTTTTCCTCTTGTGGTTAACAGAGGAAATGGTCTGGACAGTCATTCCTTAGGGTTATACATTCTCTCCAGGGCACACTTTGATTAGTGTAGGAGGAATGGCCCAGGGTGGGGAATGGTCCAGGCTCAACAATCAGGGACAAACATTCCTTAGGGTTATACATTCTCTCCAGGGCGCACTTTGATAAGTGTAGGAGGAATGGCCTAGGGTGGGGAATGGTCCATGGCAGAAATTCCTTAGGGTTTATACATTCTCTCCAGGGCACACTTTGATAAGTGTAGGATGAATGGCCCAGCGTGGGGAATGGTCCAGACTCAAGCATTCCTTAGGGTTTATACATTATGTCCAGGGTGCACTTTTATTAGTGTAGGAAGAATGGCCCAGGGTGAGGAATGGTCCATGCTCAGAAATCAGAAACAATCCTTCTTCCTTCTTTGAGAAGAATCGGGCAGATAGCCCATTGCTGATGAGGGTAGATATTCTTTCAAATCTCACAAACGTGAGTGAAAGATTGGCCCAAATGATTCAATTTATATTTAACAATATTTTTCTGTGCAGGATGGCATCAGATGATTGTTATGGAGACTACCTGTCTCCAAACAGTAGAGATAGACTATTGTGGTGGATGTGTTCCACTGTTCGTGAGGCAGATATTATTTCAGAGCTCACAGATGTGAGTGAAAGATTGGCCCAAATAATTCAATATATATCATAACATTGTTTCTATGCAGGTTGCTATCAGATGTTTGTTATGAAGACTGTATGGCAGACGATGAGGACTACTGTGGTGGATATGTTCCACTGTTCGTAACCATACGTTGTTGATCGAGTACTTGTGTGTTACTTGGTGTGGTAGTGAACCACTGGATTGTAGTTATGTACTACTATGGATAGACACAGTTGTGTTCTATTTCTGTTCTAACTGCCTTGAAGATTATCAATAGTTTATTGAAAATAATCACCATCTAGATGAATGATGAACAAAGATTTTCCAGACGGAAATTGGTTTAGAGCATTTACTCCTCTAGATTATAAAAGTGGCTCTTGTATCACTCTATGGTATGAGTGACTTATCCAGCATCATGTCTAATCACTCAGATGAAGTATGGTTCCGAGAGATGATGCAGTTGATGGTGATGGTGATGCTCATGATATAGTCATGAAATAGTCTAGACAACTATATTGATGCTATTGGGTAAATGGTATGTTTTTGTGCTCAAGTCCATTACCTGTAATACCTCCCTAGCTAGGAGGGAGTGTTAATATTATGGTAGCTGTGGGAGGTATTTACCTCCATGTGTGAACCTGAAATGAATAGAAGACTCTGGAAAGCAAGAGAAAACCCTAATGAGTTGGCTAATAACCCTAGAAGTCTTGTCGGCTCAAGAAGATAATTAATATTAGGTTATTAGCTTCCAAGAGAAGAAGTCGGCCAGAAATAATAATAATATACTGAACAGACACATATCCAAAAGGAGAAGTCGGCCCCAACAAATTTGGCAGAACCACTATAAATACAGGGCACCAATTCTCATTTGACAACATCTTAGAATTTCAGTTCCCAGTTTGGTGTGCACTGCAGTTCCCATTTTGGTGCACACGTGTGGAGGAGAGTTGTAGGTGTAGCTGCAGCAGCAACAAATTTTCAGTATTGGCTTGAATATCTCTTGGCTAGGGTTTGGACTATTTGATCAGTTTTTTTATGATGCGTTATCCTTGGGGAAAGGTGTGCTACCCTTTGTTTGGCTATCTAGCCTAGGGTTTTCTTCCATAGTAATTCTCAGACAAGGTTAAGGTGTTTGGAGGGTGGATTCAACCTATGGTTGGGTGATGAGGGTATCGTCAATGGTAAAACGAGCACACCATCTTCTATATTCTAACAGTTTCCCCCTTGAACAAACTTATTATCTGAAATTATCTTTTTTTCAAGGCGTTGAGTAGTTTTTCTGAGGTTTTTCTATGCTATATTGATATTTGGTTCTTAACATATGGTATCAGAGCTCAAGGTCTTGGGGTTTCGCTGCTACATTTGATACACCTTGGAATTTTCAGTATAACTTTTTTTCTACATTGTTTCAGAAGGAACGTCTTGGAGGTCATTTAGTAGACAGATCAAGGTACGTTTGGTTAAAATTTTAGCTCTTAAGGCCTTATACTTTCGGAGATACATCTTGTACAAGATAGGGTTCTGGAATCATTCTGAACTGAGGCATTGCGGAATTTTCGCTATAAAATTTTTTCTGTAATGTTTTAGACCCTAAACTCCAGAGGCTATTCACAGAAATTAGTAAGGTATCTGTGGTAAAATGTTTATCTTCTGGGTCATCTTAAATTTGTAGATACACCCTGTGTAAGATAGGGTATCTGACTAGTCCTATTGATTTGTCTCAAGAAGGTGTTCCGGGTAAAACAATCATAAATTCTTCCTAGAGTATCCAAATTGAGTAGGACTAGTTTCATTGGATCATGGACAGTGTGTAGTATTTTTGGTACGAGTTTTAGAATTTTATATCAATTATTTTGTGTGGGGGCACGCTATAAAAGGTAGATCTCTTGGAAAGGCCAAAAATCGGCAAGTTGTGGGGAAGTTACCATAAATTCCACTTGGCACATCCAATTTTGATCAGACCTGTGGAATTGCAGAGAAGAAATATCAGAGAACTACATAAAATAAAGTTTCATACCTAGAAGGGACAAAACTTGGGAGATACAACATAAGAAATATTTTCTATAAGAACCTCCTCAAAATCAAGGTTCAAAAGTGATACTTGGCCAACATGCCACCCAAAAAGGGAACTTCTACACCAAATAAGCCTCCAGACAATCCTACTTGGACTCTTGATGAAGGTGAAGAAATGCGTAGGGACATAAATGATTTACAAAAGAATATAGTAACAAAATATGAACTACAAGAGATGGAAGCTAAGTTGGAGGCAAAGATGGATGGTTTAAAACAGGAGATCATGGAAGTATTGAAAAATTTTGTAACAGAGAAGACACCTGAAAGTGAAAATGCATCCTAGGAAATTCATGATGAGGACACAAGGAAGGTGAATCAAGGATGGAGAAACTCCAACTTTGGGTTGAAGACCAACCACGTTCCTAAGATCAATATGAGGAAGTTTGATGGCAAGGACCCAATCACATGGATACTTCAGATGGAGAAATTCTTTGATCTACATAATATGCCACATACACAAAAGGTATGAATTGCTTCTTTATATTTAGAACCTAATCAATTTGTATGGTATCGATGGCTTTGTTCTCGCAAATCTCTCGTCACTCAGACAATTTTCATGGAAGAAATGATAACACACTATGAGGATACAAGGAGCAATACCTTCTTTAGCCAATTGATAAATCTCAAGCAAAAGGGTTCAGTTACCGATCACATTGAGAACTTCCAAATATTGAATATAAAGGTAACTGATATTCCAGATGAGCACTTGATTGATGTATTCATAGGAACTTTAAAGGATAAAATTCAACATGAGGTTTGCCTTTGGGAAACCAAATCATTGGAGAATGCATTTAAGGTGGCAAGAAATGTTGAAAGTAAAAATATGGCTATGGCTACTAGAAGGCCCAATCCTAACATCTATAGAGAGAACAATGCTCCTTCTTCTAAAACACCTCAACCTACAAGGTTGTCACCTCAACAATTGGAGGAAAGAAAATAAAAAGGTTTATGTTTTAATTGTGACAGAAAGTACAGTAAGGGACATAAGTGTGGTGAGAAGAAATTATTCTACATAGATTGTGCTGAGGAAGAAGAACAAGAACAAGAACCATCTCAAGATGAAAACGTAGAAGCAATTTCATCTGAAGAGTTGACTCCCACGATATCGTGTAATGCATTGGCTAGAATTAGCACTCCTCAAACCCTCAAGATCAAAGGATACATCAA
>ML786985.1:252743-274481 GCA_009831015.1 Picea engelmannii
AATGGTGGTATAACACTTCCTTTCATACTGCAAAAAAAATGACACCATTTATGGCACTTTATGGATACCACCCTCCTTCCATCACTTCTTCTCTAAAATAAAAATCTAAGGTTCAAGTAGTGGAAGATCACATCGAGAATCAAAAACAAGTTCTCCAAATCTTAAAGGACAGCCCGACCATGGCACAGAATCACATGAAACAACAAGTAGATCAACATCATAGTGAAAGAAGTTTTGCAGTAGGGGATTGGGTGTTTTTAAGACTACAACCATACAAATAGATGTCCCTCAAGCAAGCCAAGAAGGATAATAAATTATCACCAAAGTACTATGGCCCTTATAAGGTGTTGCAAAAGATTGGTACTATGGCATACAAATTGGAGTTGCCTGCATCTTCACGAGTACATCCAGTTTTCCATGTTTCATGCTTAAAGAAGGTTATAAGCGACAAGATCCCAGTTCAAACTATATTGCCAGAACTTGACGAGGAAGGGAAAATCATATTGGAGCTTGAAGCCATCACTGACACAAGAATTCGCCAGCTGAGGAATAGATCCATTTCAGAGTATCTCATTAAATGGAGGAAACTATTGGCTGAAGATTCCACTTGGGAAGATGAGTCTTTTATACAGAAGCATCCAAAGTTACTCAAGCATTGTGGACAACACTTGTCTCAAGGGGAGGGGTATGTTAAGCCCTAATATTGGTTCATTACCCCTTAATTGGGGCATATTACATTAGTAATGTTATTTTATTTATGTCGGCTTTATTCCATCAGTCGTAATTATACCTCCTAGTCTCCTATATATACCAAGGAGACATTTTCATTTGGAATCATCTTGTACTTGAACATTTAAGTAGGGTAAAAGGAGGTTGCCCCCTCGAAGAGGATTATTATCTGAAATTATCTCTTTTTCAAGGCGTTGAGTACTTTTTCTAAGGTTTTTCTATGCTATATTGATATTTGGTTCTTAACAGAAGCATTCCATGATTTTCTCCCGATTTGAGTTTCCGCGTAAAACACTGGTGTACTGTTTATGTCTGTGATTGTTCATTTCTTATTGCTCATTATTGGATAATAATACTACATTGATATAACACTTGGATCAATTTGGATAAAAAGGATTATAATTGCACTATTACTGATTCACCCCCCCCTCTTAGTAATCCAACAATTGGTATCAGAGCGGGCTCCTTCATAAATCAATTTAATGACTGAAAGGTAGATCATGGAGAGTACCAACTCATATAAAAATGGAATACCACAATTTGATGGACAAAAGTATGCTTTTTGGAGCATAAGGATGAAGACATATATACAGGCACAGGGATTTCAAGTTTGGAAATCAATTGTAGATGGATACACAACACCAACAGTTCCACCAACAAATGAAAAAGCAGTAAAACTCGGTGAAAATAATTCCAAAGCCACAAATGCACTTTTGAATAGTCTCAGTGATGCGGTATTCACCAAAGTTGCACACTGTAAATCCGCTAAAGAGATTTGGGACAAGCTTTGAAATATTTATGAAGGAGATACAAAATTCAAAGCAGCAAAGCTTCAAACTTATAGAGGTCAGTTCAAACAACTAAAAATGAAGGAAGATGAAGATATCACAACCTACTTCTTATGAGTCGATGAAACAATGAATGCAATCGTAGGATTGGGAGAAGAAATTGAAGAATCTGTAATTGTTCAAAAGATACTAAGATCTCTTCCTACGAGATTCAACCCTAAGATATCAGCACTAGAAGAAAGATCGGATCTAGACTCAATAAGCATGGATGAACTACATGGAATCTTCACAACATATGAAATGAGAACTGAACAGGAAAATCCAGATATAAAAGAAGCAACCTTCAAAGCATCCAAAAGATCAAAGCAAAAGAAAAGGGAACACGAAGAATATAGCAGCAGAAGTGACATCTCGGAAGATGATGACGAAGTGTCCAACTTCGTCAAAAGACTGAACAAGGGAACCAACGATAGGTATAGAGGTAAGCTACCTTTAATTTGTTTTAATTGTGATGGTATTGATCATTTTTCTAACAAATGTCCTCATAAGAAAAAGAGAAATGATGAAGGTTACTCAAAAGGAAAACACATATATAAAGGCAAAAGAACTACAAAGAAAGTTTTCAAGAAAATATTATACACCAAAGAAGACATCTCATCATCAGATGAAGATGAAGTCACTGACAGTGAGACATAAAGAGTTCTATTCATGGCAGTAAAAGACTCTGACAAAGAAGACTCCGAAGAAGAATATGAAGAAGCTGAAGAAGAATGTGAAGAAGTCAAAGAAGAAATTGAAGAGGCAAAAGTTGACTATCGAGAAGAATTAATGTGTACCATAGAAGTTATCAGAAGAGAAAATAAGAAAAAACAAAAAACTACAAGCAGAACTAGACAAGAAAAAGGACACTCGAGAACTAGAACAAATGATCACAAAATTGAAGGTTGAAATCGAAGAAGATAAAAGAATTGAAGAAGCACTCAAAGAACAACTAGAAGAAAATGACAATATCATTGAAAACTTGGAAGCAAAGATTGTCACACTAAGAAAGGATATTCAACAGAAAAATATGCAGAATAGCTCAAAAGTTCTGGATGACATTATTAGCGGTAAAAAATCTCATCTTGACAAGTCCGGACTTGGATACAATCAGACAGAAAATGGATCAAGCTATAAAAAAGTAGAGAAAGAAACAAATCCAAAGAGCTATGCAGAAACAATCAAAGAGGATAGGAAGATATACAAGGAAGATTATAGGGACACTCCTCCACCAATAAGATTCAGATTTCAGAATCAACAACAAACAAATAGGTCTCAAGAAGAAGAAGGATTCATAAGAGAACCTCCTTTCAGAAGATCTTCAACTCCCAGGTATCAAACTATATTTTTTGGTTTATGTTATGCATGTAATAATTTTGGATATAAAGCTATGAATTGCATAGCAAACAACATGAACAATAACAACTTTGAGAGTCATACACAAAGGGATTATTCAAGAAGACCTAGTGAAACACAAAGAAGAAGTTACAAAAATTTTGAATCTTTTAGCACTGAAGTGGAATGTTACAAATGTAAAATTTTTGGACACATGGCCAAAGATTTCATAATGACGGTCCCTCCTAAAGAACCTCAACAGAATAACAACAGTCACAGACAAGAACCTCATAAAACGACATGGATAAGAAAACAAGATCAGTATATCAATGAAGAATGCGTAGTCGCTCTACAAGATAAGCAAAATAAACACGATTTGTATGTTGACAGTGGGTGTTCAAAACACATGACAGGTGATAAAGACAAATTTCTTACATTACGAAAAGAAAAAAATGGATCAGTCTCCTTCGAAAATGATAATTCATCCAAAATCATTGGAGAAGGCACAGTCTGAATTGGGAACAAGAATGAAAAGACACAAAATGTTCTACTGGTAGAAGATATGAAACCTAATCTTCTAAGTGTGAGTCAAATGTGTGACCAAGGTCATAAAGTTACTTTTGATTCACAAAAGTGTGAGATAAGAAAAGAAGGTTTAGGGAAATTGGTCGGTACAGCTGCAAGAACTTCAAACAACATATATGTGTTAAGTGAAATTGGAAATGAAAAGTGTTGTCTAGGAAAGGAAGATGAAAGTTGGCCATGGCATAGAATATTGGGTCACATGAATTTTGATAACCTTATCAAAGTCAGCAAAAGAGAAGTAGTCAGAGAAATGCCCCAGATCACGAAACCAACCAACACTTTATGCAAGCATTGTCAACAAGGAAAGAAAACAAAGACCATGTTCAAATCAAAGGAATATTCAACAATAAGACCACTAGAAATTGTGCACACTGATCTAGTTGGACCAACTACAACAAAAGGCTTAAAAGGTGAGAGATACTTTATGTTATTAGTTGATGATTATACAAGAATGACTGCAGTTTGCTTTCTCAAGAACAAGTCAGAAGCTTTTGAAAACTTCAAGATCTACAAGGAAATGGTTGAAAATGAGATGGATTCAAGAATCAAATGCTTGAGATATGATAATGGAGGAGATTTCCTTTCAAAGAAATTTATGGACTACTGTAGCAGTCATGGAATAAAAATACAATTCTTCATTGCTAAGACACCTCAACATAATGGAGTTGTTGAAAGAAAGAACAGGACAATATAGGAAATGTCTCGAACAATGATAATGGATTCCAAATTGACAGATACATTTTGGACACATGCAGTGCATACAACAGTTCACATTCAAAATAGAGTAATGATCAGAAACAACACTGATAAAACTCCCTACGAGCTATGGAAAGGAAGACCAACAAATGTGAAGAACTTCAGAGTTTTTGGAAGCAAATGCTACATCAAAAGAGAAGATGGCAGAATGGGAAAGTTTGACTCTCGTGTGGATAAAAGAACACTTGTTGGTTAATCAAGTACAAGGAAAGCATACAAGTGTTACAATCTAAGATTGAACAAAGTTGTGGAAAGCATCAACGTAACAATTGATGAAATAGGCAGACCAGAATCAAAGGAAGAAGAAAACAAATCAATGGAACAACTTTTCGAAGATGATTAAAAAGAAGTAGAAGAGGAAGAGGAATATGAATAGGAAGAGTATCTGACAGAAGAAAAATAGCAAGTTCAGCAAGTGTCTCCAAAGACACCCAGTAAATGAGTACAAAAGAATCATCCTTTAGATCAAATTATCGGGAACAAAGATGCAGGAGTTGAGACTAGAAGAAGAATCTGTTCTCCAGAACAAACACACCTGACACTCTTATCTACAATTGAACCAAACTATTTTGAAGAATCCAACAAGGATGAATTTTGGAATAAGGCCATGGATGAAGAATTGGATCAAATAGAGAAAAACGACACTTGGGAATTGGTTCCGAGACCATAAGAATGTGATCAACACAAAATGGGTTTTTAGGAATAAATTGAATGAAGATGGACAGGTTACAAGGAACAAATCTAGATTGGTATGTAAAGGATATGCACAGATTGAAGGAATCGAATTTGAAGAGACATTTTCCCCAGTTGCCAAAATGGAAGCAATTCGTTTGTTTTTTTCTTATGCATGCTCCAAAAATGTTAAAGTACATCATATGGACGTAAAATAAACTTTTCTGAATGGGGAACTTGAAGAAGAAGTCTACATTGAACAACTAGAAGGATTTCAGTTGTCAGAAAACACAGATTATGTGTGTAAATTAAACAAGGCCTTGTATGGTCTAAAACAGGCTCCTAGAGCATGGTACTTCAGACTGGATAAGTATCTGTAGTAGACAGGGTTCAGAAAAGGAAGTGTAGACAACAACCTCTACATCAAGGTAACTCAAGGTAATATTTTATTAATTGAAGTTTATGTTGATGATATTATTTTTGGTAGTGATGATGACAGGTTAAGGCAGAAATTTGCAAAAGATATGCAAAATGAATTTGAAATGTTGTTACTTGGAGAACTATCCTTCTTTGTGGGACTTCAGATACGTCAAAGCAGCCAAGGAATTTTTATTTCTCAAACCAAGTATATCAGAGAAATGCTAAAGAGGTTCGAAATGGAAGATTGCAAACCAGTTACCACTCCCATGCAAACTAGTTGTAAGTTGAGCAAAGATGATGATTCGAAGTCTACAGATCAAAGGAAATATAGGTCAATGATTGACAACCTATTATATGTGACAACATCCAGACCAGATGTAATGCAGGAAGTTGGACAGGTGGCAGTATTTCAAGCATCACCAAAGGAATCACATGTATTAGCAGTAAAGAGGATTTTCAGATATTTCAAAGGAACAAAAGAGTTTGGATTATGGCATCCAAAAGGAAAATATCTATCACTTATTGCCTACACAGATGCATATTGGGCATGTTGAATTGATGACCGACGAAGCACTAGTGGAGCAACGTTCTACTTAGGTGAGTGTTTGGTATCATGGCTAAGCAAGAAACAATCATCTGTATCTTTATCTATAGCCGAGGCAGAGTATATTGCAAAAGCATCATGTTGTACACAGGTTCTTTGGATGAAACAAAATCTGACAGATATACTGGTTGATTATGATGATCCCATTCCAATCTATTGTGATAATACAAGCACCATCAGTATCTCGAAGAACCTGATGATGCACTCCAAGACGAAGCACATTCCAATCAAGTATCACTTTCTAATGGAGCAGGTTGTAGAAAAGAACATCAAAGTAGAGTATGTGGGCACAAAAGAACAATTGGAAGACATATTCACAAAACCACTTCCACGAGAATCCTTTGAATATCTTTGCCAAAGACTTGGAGTTATTTCTACTCCAAAATGAATGCTTATATTATATATCTTAGATTTACACGAGGAAGCACCATAAGAGGACAGTTCAGTTAGGGGGAGAAATCCTAGATGGAAAAATACCTTTTCCATTGATGACAAAGGCAGAGAGATTTATCAGATGCAGAGGATAGAGACAGAGGACAAAGGCATGGTTCCAGGGGGAGCAGATTTATCAGATATAGAGGATAGAGGCATGGTTCCAGGGGGAGCATGAGTGATATAATTTTAGTATTGCATCAGAGTGTTGCCATCAATGTGAAAGGGAGAGATTGTTGATTAAGGTTGGTTGTCATTGATGTCAACCCTTGAAGAAATCCTCGTGGCACAAGGTTTGGGTATTGGACCCAATATTTTTGATGTAAAGATGACTCATTATTGTGTTGTCATGGTTGATAAGAAGTAAAAATGGATGAACTCCAAAGTGGTCCCCTTATGGTGAAAGCCATCACGAGAAGATGCTTTGCGGAGTGAGAGAACCCATGCTTATTTGAGGAATAATGAGATGAAGGACAATATATTTGTGAGTGAAACTATCCTAAATGGATAGTGCTTGTCATGCCATTTCCAGTGGTATTTGGAACGTCACATAAATCCTCACGGTTGGAGAGTTATGACCATATGAAGTTGGAGAACCCTCATGAGTCTTATAGAAGCCCCCAAGAGTCAAAGTGCTTTGCAAAAATAAATTATTTTAAATGAAGAAGCCCTAAAATAAGGAAAGTGCAAGGCTACATGAAAATATAAATAAGAGACAAAGTTCACTCATAAAAACACACTTGTACATATTGTATATCTATTTTCTTGTGTAAAGCTTCTTGTAAATACTTGTGGATACATCTGAAGTGGTGAACATCTGAGGTAGCACGAAGGGTTGACGACGAAATTCTCGGATTCACAGAAAACCCTATTTTCTGAGGCATATGCAAACTGTTTGTGTATAGGGTGCGTATGTACGCGGGTTGGTTGTGTATAGGGTGCATATGTATGCGGGTTGGTTGTGTATAGGGTGAGTACATGTTGATAAAGCCATGAAACTTGACAAGATGAAGGTGCAGAGGTTCTAGATTCTGAGATCAAGCTCCCAGAAAGGTCTAGAGTGTTCAGATACATCAGATCCATCCATTGGTTAAAAAGGCATGTCTTATTTCTATGAATAGTTGGATTTTGATGTATGCATGAGGAATGGCAATGGAGATTTGAGGATTCTCCCTAGAGAGACTAGTGGCTACATGGGATCTTCTGTATAAGTCAGATCTACAGAAATACAGTGCGGGTATATTTATCATTGATACTTCTTGTTGAGGCACATCTTGTATTTCTTGGCATATGGCTAAGAGGTTTTATGGTACATGGTTGAGATCTTGTATTTATTGATGTATTGAGAAGTCGAATATCAGAAAGGGGTCGATGACTAAGATCATGTGAGGGATATTATACGTGTTCATGATTACACATACCTATATGGCACATGACTAGAGAGAGAGACACTTGCCTTGAGTAGAGGCTATGTATGAGGATGCATGCACAGGGTATATTTATAGTCTGGATACAGTGACAGGTTACAGATCTATGTGAAAGAAGTTACAGAGGGTCATAAGTTTTCAAGTGAAAGGAACCCTAGTTTCAGAAGGCATATGCAGGCTGCATAACAGATAGGGCGGGTACATATGTAGGCTGCATCACTGTAGGTCACGTATCTTTGTACTTTTGTGGATACATGTTCAATTTAGGTACAGATTGATTATAGGGTAGTTGTACAGATTGGATACAGGTCAGTGGCACATGTTGATACAGTTGTACAACAATATATCTCATAGTGACAGGTTGACAGTGGTTCCATCATTATACTTCTACTTCAGGGCATTTGGACAGGGCAAGGACAGGTGGTTGTAGCCACCTTCCGGTTGTAGGTGGAGAACATAGGGGGTTGTAGCCTCCATCTGGTTGTAGCCAGAGAATTGGGGAGTTGGATCTTCCCTAAGGTTGTAGCTTGAGAATATAGGGGGTTGGAGCCTCCTTCCAGCTGCAGTTGGAAAACAAAGGAAGTTGGTGCTTCCAATGAATGTAATTCTTCAAGACATATAAGAAAAAGCATTCTGTGGTTTTCTCCCGATTTGGGTTTCCACGTAAAACACCGGTGTACTTTGTATGTGTGTGATTGTTAATTTCTTATTGCTCATTATTGGATAATAATACTACATTGATATAACACTTGGATCAATTTGGATAAAAAGGATTATAATTGCACTATTACTGATTCACCCCCCCCCCCTCTCTCAATAATCCAACACCTAGATGGTCGAAAGAAGGGGGAAGGGTAACCATTCATGAGAACTGCAAGAGAGGAGGACTCAATGCACGCCATTATCTAGTTAAGGGTCATGAGATTGATCCCCATATGAATAAGGTCAGGAATAGTTGTGAAAAAACTTTGTGTAGCCATATCCCTATTTTAACCAAATGGACTTACTTTTTAAATTCCCTTTGGTTTCCTCATAGGCCAAGAGCTCCTTCCTTTTCTGCATCAAATTGCTGAGTATAATTCTTTTCTCTTCTGCTAAATGGTCTACTCTTCCTTCAATCAAAATTTGACTCAAATGGGATTCTATTTGACGCATTTTCCCATAACCGTTATCATTGAATTCCTTATCCCATTTTTCGGTAGCACGAGTCACTTTTGAAATGTTTAAGGAAAATTGGCACATAAAAGAGAAGCCAAAATATTTAACTAGTGGGGTCCAAAAGTCCTTAATTAGGCACTTGTAGTCTTCCTCACCTAGCCAAGCATGGTCGAATTTCAAAGGAGATGGAGGGAGCGAAGATTCGTTGTCTATTTCCAATATGATAAGCATGTGGTTCAAAATATCTCCAACCATAACCTTGGAATTTATCCTCCAATTCAAAACCAATACATTTTCTGATAATAAAATTTATCAAGTATTTTTTCCACTACTCCTTGACCTCTATGCATGTTTTTCAATGTTTGGGAGATTTTGGAGGGCTTTATATCAATCAACTTGTTCTTTTCTATTCATTCTATAAAGAAACCTTATTTCTATTCCTGTCTAGGCCTCACCCCCCACACCTCTCTTAATGAGATGGTAAAATTCAAATCTCCACCTAGAATTATGTTTGAGGACACTAGTATCCCTTAATGGTCCATACTTTCCCAGAAAGGGATTCTTTCTTAATAGGGTCCCTAGACATTGATTAGCCTGGGAGAGAAATTCAGCATTCGATCCTATAAATCAACAACAATAATTGAAGGGATTGTCTCTACTTGCACATATTTTATTTTTGGACTCCAAGCAAAAATGAGTCCCCTTGCGAAACCCATAGAGTCAATTGCACAAAAAGACCATTCCCAAAGAAAACTGCTAAAAACTTCCTTTTCTTTTACAACACTGCACATTTTGTTTTGTACCATAATAATATCCAGTTTACTTACCAAGACCAACCTTTCGAGGGGTTGAATATTTGGAGCACCCCCTACTACAATATAATTAAATGAGAGAACTTTCATTTTTGAACTTGTTCCTAGGCTTTACCCACTCTAAGGGTCTGATCAATGTCCTCTTTAATCTACAATGATTAATGATTTCGCTTCATTCATATGGTATATTCCCGCTTCTTTGGTCGGCATATGAATTCATATGGTATATTCTCGCTTCTTTGGTCGGCATACAAATCTATATAAGCATTTTCTTTGCATTGATGGATTAAATCTTCAGAGCTAAACATGATAGAAAATCTAAAAACTGGTTATCACAACACGCACAGATTCTTTATACCTTCTTGGCTTTCAAAAATGTCCAATTACTCTTCCAGATTGCATGATCCTACAAGGAAAAGATTATCCCATTCTGAATTTAACTCCATGTCTGGCTCGTCTCCTCCAACGATGCATGATCCTACAAGGAAACGATTATCCCATTCTAAATGTAACTCCATGTCTGGCTTGTCTCCTCCAACAACTGATATTCCATTATTTTATTTTTTTTGCAAGAGACTCTGACAATAACAAATCAACCTCCAAGTATGTTTCGTGGAATACCTCAAACAGTTCAATGGGATCAATATCATTGCACAGTGGAATATTATTCAGGCCATTGTTAATCCCTTGGTT
Source organism: Picea engelmannii (assembly GCA_009831015.1). Taxonomy (NCBI): domain Eukaryota; kingdom Viridiplantae; phylum Streptophyta; class Pinopsida; order Pinales; family Pinaceae; genus Picea; species Picea engelmannii. The sequence continues at coordinate 263,194 of ML786985.1, forward strand.
TCTAGCCATTGTATGTTCTTGAAAATTTTCCAGAAATGTGAAAGGACGAAGCTCAGCAGGTGGACGACTGTCATAAGGAAGTTGTGCCCACTGTGACGATCCATCGTAAGGAAGCTATGCCCACTGTGACAATCCATCGTAAGGAAGTTGTGACCAGGTTCCCAGCTGTTCCCCATGGTCTCTCTGAAATGTGTTGTAGGTTCCTCCTATAATTGTCATTGGCTTGCAATAACTATTTGAAGAAGCTGGTGCATGCAATGTCCATTGATCACATGAACTCCTACAAGGAGGAGAAGCAAGAAAAATGTTGGGAGGGCATGGCCTCTTATATGGAGGAGAAGCAATAAAAATGTTGGGAGGGCATGGCCTCTTAGACGATATACTAGCTCTTGAAGGCAGGTGTAAGGAAGTGCTATACAAATTTTCACCCAGAGTGAAGTATTTTCCACACCTGTCACAACAATATCTTGGTTGCATCTTCTTAGCACAACCCTTGTTGTTCATATACCTAAACCTACAGTATTCCCAAGACTTACATATGGGACATATGGCCTTCGTTTGCCTAAAAATCTTCTCCTCCATGTCCATGTTGCACTATTATTGAAACAGAATTAACATGTTATGAAATATGTAAAAGTATTATGTGCAGAGATGAACAAAAGATGTAAAAGTATTATGTCTAGAGATGAACCAATAACCCATTATAAACCAGTAGGCAGAAATGTGAAAGGACCAAGCTCATATAATGTGAAAGGACCGAGCTCATATACTGTGCACATACCAGACTTTTATATTTAGTAACATTTTGAAATCGCAATTCCATGGTATGTGCAAACAAAACAAGCAAACAATTTATACACCAAACCATCTTGATCCTCCATTTCTCAAATATTGGCAATACATTATGCATTCGTTATGGAATTTATAAAGTAGCACCATTTAACATGTTTTTGCAATGACATCCTCAAGGAAGCAACATTAGCATCTATAGTGTGGTTGAGAGATTTTCAATTGACCTTCTTTTAGAAGCACTAGATAGCCATCATACCTTTCCCTTTCTACCTCTCTTAAGACCCCTATATCTTCCACTACCCAATATACTTGAGGGAAATTATCTAATATTTTAAAGTACAAGGCTAGAATGTATGAATATCATAGGATGTGGTTAAATAGGAATGACGTGAGCGATTTACAAATTTTGAAATAAGATTTCATGACCTTGTTTATTCACCCTAGAGTTGATGAACACCCTCTTGTGACAAAGAAGCATGCTTTCATGGATTGGTGAACATACCAACCATTTAACCATTTATGAGCAATTGGATGGATAGGTTCTTTATGGTTTCTGAAAAACCTCCTTGCAATAACATGGAGGTGCTAGTGTATTTTCTCAATAAAAATATGGGTCGAATGTTTTTTAGGTCTCCATGTCAAGTACTTTGATATTGGTGAATTACAAGGTGTAGGATGTGGGTATATGCAAGATCAACAATATGTTATGCATAAACTAATTATAGGGTTGTGCTCTCCTAGGTGGATCACGATTAACCCCCTAGCTATTATCCTTGGATTTTATACAAGATCCATGAGACCCAAATATTTATTTCCATCATGACCCATAGTTTACTTTTGCACAACACATTTGTCACTTTATCTCCTTAGGAGGTATCTTCAAATAATATGTGTAGTAAGAATTTGTATATAAAGATATGGATTTGCTACAATGTGTAACCTAACAATGGAGAAACATGGGTTGGGCATTCAAGCCATTAAATTGAGTCTAGTTAGATGGGGCCATCTAGACAAATTAGGAATTTTAATCATACTTCATGTGATATTGATCCATGCTCAAGTTGTAGGTGGACTTGCTATAGCTAGATGGAGTCTTTTGTATAGGAAATTTTCATTGATGAGGTTAGTATGAGATCATGTAATTAATTAGTTATATATATAATTACAAATGACAAGTGTTCTATGTAGTTGATTGTTATTTTTCTTAATTATCTAATTATTTGGCCGATGTATATTTTCTACAATTTGATGCTCATGCGTTGCCTTGGTATGAATTAATCACTTATGTCACTCATGCGATAGTTGTAGTGTCTTTCTCTATGGGGATACCTCACATGCAAGTATTGTGGATCTATAATTTTGTTTAAGTATGGTATTTTAGAGATTTATGTTTCTTTTCATTGTTTTAACAATATCAATTTCGATAACATTATTAACTTTTTCAATGACATATGGACTATTTTTATGACATTGTACTTTTTACATAACCTATATCGTCCCTAAGCAAATGTCATACTAATACTTGGATAAGTGAGCCACCCTTGACCCTTACTAATAGTTACCACCCATCTAGCAGTTATAGTTGATATAATAATATCTCTAGTTTTTTTTTTGATACTAGTAACAATGGCCACCCCTCACATATATGATTAGTTAAACATTAATATGTGTTGGAATTTATGATCATTTTTGTCTTTACTATGTCATCAATATAAAGGTTGCGTATTTCACAATTTACCAAGTTTATTCATATTTCACAATTTTCTTTCCCAAGAATAAGCAAGTTGCAAAATTGGTTATTATATAATTTTTCATTATGTTTATGGGATTTAACTACATTATGGGTTTATAGTTCGACCACTCTAAACTGATATTGTAGTTACAACAACTATGAAATATTACATCAATTTAATGGATATTTTCCTATAGTATCATGAAAGATGTTGCGCATGTGAAATAAATTATAGGTTAAACATCATAAACTTGAGGAAAACATTATAAGATAATATGTATGTTTTCTTTGTCTCAAATTTGAATTTTCACATCCTTAAATCTCACAACGTAGTCTTCAATGCAATCAAATCCATAGGTCAATTGATTAAGTTCCCTATTGATTTGCACCATAGGGTTATCATTGAGACAATACATGTGTCATATATATCTAGATGTGAAAGAGAATATGGTATTCAATAGCCATTCTAATAATCCTTTGAGCTTCCTTATCCCTAATTAAAACCTTCAACATTGTATGGTCATGCAAGGAAAATATTATCTAATTCAAGATATAAATACATGCCTTCTCCAAAAATATTAGTGTTGGTACCTACAATCTCCTCATCTTGTAGCTCTTCTCCTCTAGTGACCGATATTCCATTTGTGGATTTTTCTACAAGATATTATGACAACAAAAAATCAACATCTGAATCTATTTCTAGTATAATACCTCAAATAGTTCCATTGTCTCAATATTATTGAATAATGGAATATTATTCAATTAGTTGTTAATCCCTTGGTTTCACGCCTTCACATCTTCTTGAGAATTTTGCAAAAATTATAAAGGAATGAACTCAAACACTAAACAACCACATAAGGATGAAAACATGTTGTGTCATAAATCTAAGATGATCCATGTAGAGTCCCCCACTACTAAACTTGACAATTTAAAATTTTTTGATATCAATTAAATCAAATTCACACATGCTAAAAATGTCCAAGCAGTAACCAACATACTTAAAAAATGAATGCAACTAAATTAGCATTCGAACAACAAAACACAACTCCTTAAAACTGAGAGTAAGAATTAAATAGCCATTCTAAAAACCCTTTCCTTCAAACTATTATGAATCTTAAAATTTGGAACTCACACTGCCTTTGAATTTTTTTCCCATTACATGTGCATGCATAGTAAAACCAAATCTATTCATATTCACCAATTCTCTTGCTCAATGTGCATGCATAGTAGAACCAAGTTTATTCATATTTCACAATTTTCTTTCCGAAGAATAAGCAAGTTGCAAAATTGGTTACTATATAATTTTTCATTATGTTTATGGGATTTAACTACATTATGGGTTTCTAGTTAGACCACTCTAAACACATATTGTAGTTACAACAACTATAAAATATTACGAATCCTAAGACCATTCCACATGTTTCTAGCGGCACCACATCACATATTATGTCATCCACATACTTAGATGTAATTGCAAACTTTATGATACATTGCTTTGTTATGGGAAATTTTTTATCTTTTCTTATCCAATTTAGTGAATAAGGTTTGTGATGCATCTTAGTGTTTAATCCCAATTTCTTAACCACTTCTTCTGAAATTAAGTTAGATTGAGATCCGCTATCTATCAATGTGTCAATATTAGTATGTTTAATTATGACCCTTATATGAAACAATTTACTTCTTGAATCAAAACCATCACCAATTTTACCTGTCAAACCAACTGTTGTAATCTTAGACTTATCACCTGAATCTGACCCCAAGTCTATTGGTCGTGTTGTTGTTACAATTGTTTGCCTCCCTTTCCTCTCTTTGAACCACTTCAGTCTGTTCATTGGGTGCAATTGTCGACAATGCTCATCATTGTTCCATTCTTTCTTGCAATGCTTGCAAGAGAGCTTCTCTTATTTCACTGTTGCTGAATTTTCTTTCTTCCTATTCCCCTTTCCTTTTCCATCCTTCTTTGAAAATGATTCCCATGATACACCAACTCCAATTTTCCCTGCTTCAATATACATTGCTTGGATAGAACCTCATCAAGATTAGTAGGTCCAAACAAAAATACAATACTACGAATATAAGAAGGAAAACCTCCTATATACTTCATCAGAGTTTCTTGTGTAGTCAATGGAAAATATAACATCAAAGTCATCTTAAGAAATTCATCTATATATTCTTGCCCATATTGTCCTTTTCTTAGCTTAATACTTTTCCATTCAATTAAATATTTTTCCTTATACCCCAAAGGATAGAATTATTTTCTAAGTGTAGAAAAAAAATAATGCCATGTTGGAAAATTCTTACCAAGTTGTTGAGTACCATGTTGCATCTTACTTTGCAATGAGATGAGAGTTGTGCCTTCAAGACTAAGCGGTGCCAATATGATTTTGGTTCCCTCATATTTGTTTTGCTGCAAATTACAATATACCTCCATCTTTCTAACCCAATTATCAAGTTTCTCAACATTAACTTCACCATCATACATAGGAAAAACAAATTTTACGTCAAGTTTAAGTAATGGCATATCATGCTTATGTTTATGAGAATGTTTTCTTGAAGAGGTAGTATCTGAACTTGTACTTGAAGAAGAAGAAGAAGATGGAGATGAAGGAGGTGAAGGAGGAGGTTTTTGAGGGTCTTCTCCTTCTTCACTTTTGTCTTGCTTTGAAGATTCCCCTTGAACTGGTCTCTTTCGTTCCAAGTAATCATCATACAACACTTTTACCATCTCCAACATGGAAAATAAAGTTCTTTGGAACTCTCTTTCATTTTGAGAAAGTCTTTGTTCCATTGCTATTTTATCACTTTGAGGTATCCTCTTGCTTGATCCAATCTCTGGATCTCCTTCTACAAGCTCTCCTTCACCACGACTTAGCTTTTCCCTAGTAATCATGCAAACTGAAACAACCAACTGTCAACTTGCTCTCATACCACTTGATCCAAAATTGATCTTTTAAAGACTATGGTTAAGTTTATGCATGAGTTGTTTTACCATTTAGGAATTAAGAGAGAAGAAAAAGATGCTTAATAAAATAATTATGCAGCCATCATAAAGAATTCAGAACAATAAATATACTATAAGAACATCAAACCATAATGCCAAAGATGGATAACGGAGTTCGACACAAATTTGGCTACGTGTCTGGGCCTTTGTCTTCAGTGGGAGGCTTCTTATTAATATTTAATGCTTAAAACGAATACCAAGATAGGCTTACATAACAACTCTTGAAACCACCTTTCATATCTGCAACTTCTGGACAGAAACAAACATCACCAATGGTTGTAATAGGTAATTATGAGACTTTTGAGTATGAACTCGGCTATGCTTGGCTCGACATATTAGGCTCTGGAGGCACTTTTCTGTTCGACTACTCAGATGCAAAAATAGAAGCCATATTCGAACTCCCCTCGAAATTATGCAACTTTTGAGTATAAAGTCGACCTACTTCTAAACAGGCCCTCGAGACTTCCCCTCGACAAAAATACCAATGTTGTGCCTTGTCAGATCCATACAATCTCGAACTTCATTCCAAAACTCCTTTGTCTTGATTTCCATGCTCGGCTAAATAACCGAGATTCCGCCAAAGTTAGCGACAGTTAGCCAAACTTAGCAGGATTTTACCAGATTTGGAGGATTCCCACCAGATTTGGAGGAAACCGCCAAACCATTTTGATATACTAGGAGGTGCCACATGGTACCTCCTCATTGGGCCATGTGTCACCTCGTTATTGCCCTGAGCCACATCAGCATGTCACGTCAGTCTGCCTAGCCAGCTGCCACATCATAATCGATACAGTGCCATTTCATCGTCCGTATAGTGCCACATCATCATCCATACAACACCACATCATCGTCCATACAATGCCACATCATCATTTGTACAACACCACATCATCGTTCGTACAACACCACGTCATTGTCCATACAATTTCAAGTGTCACTTTTTTACTGGTTCGAATCACCCCTGAAAATGCCAAAAATGACTGACACATGGCATGTCCTGGTGTTGCCACATGTCATGCTAATGTCAGCATGACATACTACTGACATCATTTTCCACATCAGTTGTACGACCTTTGACGAGTTGACTTTGACCTTTGACTTTTTGCATGTTTGGGGAAAAGTTCATAACGCGATAACTTTCACATATGATGTCCATTTTTGGAAAACAATATACTGTCGGAATCGACACGACGAGCCCTATGTGATGGCGCTGGTTTCGTTAGATTTTGAGAACTTTGGAATTTTGGCCTTCCTGGATCCATTTGGATCACTTTTGTAGGAGATTTTTCATGAATATCTTCATGCTCCTTCTCTCTTGTAGATGATTGAGTCTCCAACTGAATTTGTTGAGTTTGTGATACTTCCACCTGTTTCACTTCAACATCTATATCTGATTTTATGAGTGACAATTCATCAAATATAACATCTTTATTAATGGTTATTTTGTGGGTAGTAGGATCCCACAATCTATATCCCTTAACTCCATCACCATACCCAACAAAGATAAACCTTTTTGATTTGGGATCAAACTTAGAACGTTGATCCTTTGGAATAAGAGCATAGGCCTTACAACCAAAAATTTTAAGATTTGAATAATCACAAGGGTCACATGTCCATACCTCTTCTGGAACCTTACAATATATTTCAGCTGACGGTGATTGATTTACTGGATAACATGCTATAAAAACTGCTTCTACCCACAATTCATATTGTAACTTGGAATTAGTGAGCATGGTCCTTGCTTTCTCTAGAAGAGTCCTATTCATGTGTTCAACAACACCGTTTTGCTGAGGAGTATAAACCATGGTTTTATGTCTTTCGATCCCAACTTTCTTGCAATAATTTTTGAATTCCTTAGAAGTAAACTCACCTCCATTATCTGTTCTGAAACACTTGATTGACCTATGAGAGCTCTTTTCAACCAAAGCTCTAAATTGCTTAAAATCATTAAACACATAAAATTTTCTTTTAAGTAAATAAATCCACATCTATCTAGAGTAATCGTCTATAAATGTTACAAAATATGATGATCCTCCAAAAGAAACTTTAGGAGATGGTCCCAAAAGTATGTAATATTCCAGCTACTATTTTTGGTGTTTTTTTGTGGGGTTTTGGTATATACGTTTTCACAAATAGTTTTATGATTATTTGGTCTTGGCACCTTTGCCAATAGTTTCACAAATAGTTCACTACAGTTTGGCTTATACAAGTGCTGAGTTTCATTCAAAACACCCAAAGTAAAGGGAAACAACAATTCCAATACTGCAAATTTATTATTTTAACCCAAATACTACAACAACAAATTATACTTCAACAATAACTGCAATATCACACATAATAAATCTGGTCTGATTTAATTTAAGAGGTTATGAACTATGGGTATAGTCTAGACAAAATGTAAGAACAACTCTCCACTTAATACCTTCACAATTGCCTCACAACCTCCCAAAGGTAGAGAACATCCTCTTCAAGGTGAAATACAACTTCAACAATACAAGGGTGACCCCAACAATGTGTAACTCAACTCTTGTAATGAAATATATAACCCAACGTTGAACAGGAACAACCTGATCTTGTGACTCGTTCCAGATGCGAGGAATCTAAGGATAAATGCCCCCAGACTCAGAGTAAACACACCCAACCTGAAAGAAATTGTGACCAATCTCAATATGAAGTGCCCAACAAGGTAAATCTTATTTTTACTTCAGTAATTTGTGCTCTAACCCCAAAATCGTGCCCCTCTGTCTTCAAATATGGACCCAACATCTGTTATTCTTCCTCTCTTGCATAATATATGTGCCCAGACTATGAAATAAGTGCTCCTGTGGAAGAAATTTGGTTGTTAGTGTGGAAACCAGTCCCCAGGATACTCCACGCAATCCCTGACTAAGTATTTTGGCCAGCACAAAGGAAAATTTGTGTCACCAAGAGAAAAATCGACCCACGAAGAAGAGAACTCAATCACCACATAACAAACCCAACCACAAACCAAATAAAATCCACTGTCAAAAGAAAAAATCAACTGTAAGTAATTTCAATGAGGAGATCTGCGTGATTTCCTCCCAAATCTATCTAGGGTGTATCATTGCAACACTGAAACTAGTAAGCAATGAAGGGTTTTCTCAAACCCTGGAATCTTCTCTAGGAGCTTCCCAAAATATTTTTCTCAATTGAGAAAACACAAGAAATGATGATAGACTCCTCCTATCCCCTTTTTTTTATAATTCTAACTTGAGCTTTTCTTTCCTTCTCTTATTTTTTTGGGATAATAACCCCACTTGAATTTTTTTGTCATTCTTCATGTTCCCTTGATTATTTTCCTCCCCAACTCACGTGAACTAAATTAGGTTAGCATAATTATCTCTTAGAGAGATTAGGTAGATGGGTACTTTACAGTCCTCCCCACCCAATATTACTTTCCCTCAAGAAATTTGGATCCTGGATGTTGGAGTACCTAATCTCCTTCCCATGTAGTTTCCTTGATAGGAAAATACTTCCATTTGAAAAGGTACTCCCTGACAATTCGATTCCTTAGATTCTGCCCCTTGATCTCCAAAATCACCTCAAGAATCAAAATCAACTGCCCCTCTTTATCCAGTGGTGGTAACTCAGTAGAGGTAGCAATATGTTGTCCCAATGCCTTCTTGAGACATGAAACATGGAAGACATTATGTATTTTTCATCCCTATGGAAGCTCTAGCTCATATACCACCTCTCCTATGCGCCTCAAAATCATGTAGGATCTGTAGAATTTGGGTTTCAATTTTTCTTCCCCCCTCACCTTAAGTGGCGACTTCCTATAAGGTTACAAATGTAGGTATACCAATTCCCTGACCTCAAAGATCCATTCCACCTAATGCCCATCTGCATAGACCTTCTACTAATTCTGAGCCATCTGCAAATTTTTCTTAAGGGTCCATAGAATATCCTGGATTTCCTGAACCCAATATTTATCTTTAATTTCTCTGCTATCTCCAAACAACTGATCCACAAATGTAGGCGCATCATATCCATACAAGGCTCGAACAGGTGTCATCCCAATAGACATGTGATAGGTTGTATTATAGCAGTTCTATCCCAAGTGTAGTCACTTTATCTAACCTTTTTGTTGGCCTGACACATAATTCTTAGATAGCCTTCAAGCCATTTATTCACAATCTCGGTCTGCTTGTTCTTTTGAGGATGGTAGTTCGTGCTAGGTGTCAGTTTTGTCCCAACTAACTTGAAAATATCCTACCAAAATAGCCCTATGAACCTGTTATATTTGTCGCTGACAATAGATTTTTGAAGCATGTGCAATCAGACTACCTCTATGAAGAACAAATCCACTACCTATGCTACAAAATATTTGGAGGGTATGGAAAAAAATGTGCAAACTTCATGAGGCTATCGACCACCACATAAATACAATATTTCCGCTACACCCGGGGAAACCCTGTGATGAAGTCCATAGAGATGCTTTCCCATTTTTTTTCTGGGATGGGAAGTGGATGAAGTAATCTGGTTGGTTGAGTATGCTCCAGTTTATTCTATTGGAAGACTTTTCATTCCCTCAAGATATCAACACTTCTGTCTTGAGGCCTTTCCATGTAAATATTTCCTTGATCTTCTTGTAGGTTTTCAAGTACCCAGGGTGTCCCGCTAGAGGTGAACTATGTGTTCCCTGCATGATTTTTTCCTTTAGCTAAGATTCTGGTACTAAATAGATCATGTCTTTGTAATAAATGATGTCATCCATAACTCGGTACCGACTATCCTAGATTCGACCGTCTAGTATTTCACAAACAAATCTATCCTTGGAGTATTCTACCAACATGGGATTATTCTACCAACATGAGATCTTTCCAATCAACTAAAATATCCATGAGGGAGAGAGTGGATGGTAGTCTAGAAAAGGAATCGACCACCACATTGTTATTTCCCTTCACGTATTCAATATCGAAATCATATGATTGAATTTTATTGATCCACTTTTGTTGCCTCTCACTCAATTCTTTCTGCTCCATGAGGAACCTCAGGCTATTATGATCTATATTCACTTTGAAATTGTTCCCCACCAAGTAATGTATGATTTTTTCCAATGCATGCATAATGGCCAACATCTCCTTGTAATATATTTAATAATTCCGCTCATACTCCCTAAGTTTGCAGCTCTCAAAAGAAATGCAATGATTGTTTTGCATCAACACGACTCCTATCCCTATCCCTGAAGCATCACACTTAAGCACAAATGGATGAGTGAAATATGGTAAGGTTGACACAAGGCATGAACTCATTCCCAGTTTAATTTTCTCAAATTTCATTTGCGCCTCATCTGTCCAAATGAAATCTCCTTTATTAGTGAGATATGTAAGAGGTGTTGTCAACTGTGAGAACCCATTAACAAATTTCCTGTAATAAGTCTAAATCCCTAGGAAGATTTCCAGTTCTGTGAAATTTATGGGTGTAGGACACTCTATAACTTCCCTTATTTTCTCCTGGTGGACCTAGACATCGTTTTCCCTGATCACATGCCCTAATACCTCATCCAAATGCCTGAGATGATCCTCCCAAGTCCTTCTATAAATGATAATATCATCAAAGAATACCCACAATTTTTTTCTCAATTGTTTATTGAACACATGGTTCATGTAGGATTGGAATGTAGCAGGGGCATTGGTTAGCCCAAACGACATAACCAAGAACTCATAATTCCCATAATGGCATCAGAAGATAGTCTTTTGAATGTGCTGCTCTCAAACTCGAATCTGGTGGTACCTTGAA
>ML786985.1:281453-292600 GCA_009831015.1 Picea engelmannii
TGAATCTATTTCTAGTATAATACCTCAAATAGTTCCATTGTCTCAATATTATTGAATAATGGAATATTATTCAATTAGTTGTTAATCCCTTGGTTTCACGCCTTCACATCTTCTTGAGAATTTTGCAAAAATTATAAAGGAATGAACTCAAACACTAAACAACCACATAAGGATGAAAACATGTTGTGTCATAAATCTAAGATGATCCATGTAGAGTCCCCCACTACTAAACTTGACAATTTAAAATTTTTTGATATCAATTAAATCAAATTCACACATGCTAAAAATGTCCAAGCAGTAACCAACATACTTAAAAAATGAATGCAACTAAATTAGCATTCGAACAACAAAACACAACTCCTTAAAACTGAGAGTAAGAATTAAATAGCCATTCTAAAAACCCTTTCCTTCAAACTATTATGAATCTTAAAATTTGGAACTCACACTGCCTTTGAATTTTTTTCCCATTACATGTGCATGCATAGTAAAACCAAATCTATTCATATTCACCAATTCTCTTGCTCAATGTGCATGCATAGTAGAACCAAGTTTATTCATATTTCACAATTTTCTTTCCGAAGAATAAGCAAGTTGCAAAATTGGTTACTATATAATTTTTCATTATGTTTATGGGATTTAACTACATTATGGGTTTCTAGTTAGACCACTCTAAACACATATTGTAGTTACAACAACTATAAAATATTACGAATCCTAAGACCATTCCACATGTTTCTAGCGGCACCACATCACATATTATGTCATCCACATACTTAGATGTAATTGCAAACTTTATGATACATTGCTTTGTTATGGGAAATTTTTTATCTTTTCTTATCCAATTTAGTGAATAAGGTTTGTGATGCATCTTAGTGTTTAATCCCAATTTCTTAACCACTTCTTCTGAAATTAAGTTAGATTGAGATCCGCTATCTATCAATGTGTCAATATTAGTATGTTTAATTATGACCCTTATATGAAACAATTTACTTCTTGAATCAAAACCATCACCAATTTTACCTGTCAAACCAACTGTTGTAATCTTAGACTTATCACCTGAATCTGACCCCAAGTCTATTGGTCGTGTTGTTGTTACAATTGTTTGCCTCCCTTTCCTCTCTTTGAACCACTTCAGTCTGTTCATTGGGTGCAATTGTCGACAATGCTCATCATTGTTCCATTCTTTCTTGCAATGCTTGCAAGAGAGCTTCTCTTATTTCACTGTTGCTGAATTTTCTTTCTTCCTATTCCCCTTTCCTTTTCCATCCTTCTTTGAAAATGATTCCCATGATACACCAACTCCAATTTTCCCTGCTTCAATATACATTGCTTGGATAGAACCTCATCAAGATTAGTAGGTCCAAACAAAAATACAATACTACGAATATAAGAAGGAAAACCTCCTATATACTTCATCAGAGTTTCTTGTGTAGTCAATGGAAAATATAACATCAAAGTCATCTTAAGAAATTCATCTATATATTCTTGCCCATATTGTCCTTTTCTTAGCTTAATACTTTTCCATTCAATTAAATATTTTTCCTTATACCCCAAAGGATAGAATTATTTTCTAAGTGTAGAAAAAAAATAATGCCATGTTGGAAAATTCTTACCAAGTTGTTGAGTACCATGTTGCATCTTACTTTGCAATGAGATGAGAGTTGTGCCTTCAAGACTAAGCGGTGCCAATATGATTTTGGTTCCCTCATATTTGTTTTGCTGCAAATTACAATATACCTCCATCTTTCTAACCCAATTATCAAGTTTCTCAACATTAACTTCACCATCATACATAGGAAAAACAAATTTTACGTCAAGTTTAAGTAATGGCATATCATGCTTATGTTTATGAGAATGTTTTCTTGAAGAGGTAGTATCTGAACTTGTACTTGAAGAAGAAGAAGAAGATGGAGATGAAGGAGGTGAAGGAGGAGGTTTTTGAGGGTCTTCTCCTTCTTCACTTTTGTCTTGCTTTGAAGATTCCCCTTGAACTGGTCTCTTTCGTTCCAAGTAATCATCATACAACACTTTTACCATCTCCAACATGGAAAATAAAGTTCTTTGGAACTCTCTTTCATTTTGAGAAAGTCTTTGTTCCATTGCTATTTTATCACTTTGAGGTATCCTCTTGCTTGATCCAATCTCTGGATCTCCTTCTACAAGCTCTCCTTCACCACGACTTAGCTTTTCCCTAGTAATCATGCAAACTGAAACAACCAACTGTCAACTTGCTCTCATACCACTTGATCCAAAATTGATCTTTTAAAGACTATGGTTAAGTTTATGCATGAGTTGTTTTACCATTTAGGAATTAAGAGAGAAGAAAAAGATGCTTAATAAAATAATTATGCAGCCATCATAAAGAATTCAGAACAATAAATATACTATAAGAACATCAAACCATAATGCCAAAGATGGATAACGGAGTTCGACACAAATTTGGCTACGTGTCTGGGCCTTTGTCTTCAGTGGGAGGCTTCTTATTAATATTTAATGCTTAAAACGAATACCAAGATAGGCTTACATAACAACTCTTGAAACCACCTTTCATATCTGCAACTTCTGGACAGAAACAAACATCACCAATGGTTGTAATAGGTAATTATGAGACTTTTGAGTATGAACTCGGCTATGCTTGGCTCGACATATTAGGCTCTGGAGGCACTTTTCTGTTCGACTACTCAGATGCAAAAATAGAAGCCATATTCGAACTCCCCTCGAAATTATGCAACTTTTGAGTATAAAGTCGACCTACTTCTAAACAGGCCCTCGAGACTTCCCCTCGACAAAAATACCAATGTTGTGCCTTGTCAGATCCATACAATCTCGAACTTCATTCCAAAACTCCTTTGTCTTGATTTCCATGCTCGGCTAAATAACCGAGATTCCGCCAAAGTTAGCGACAGTTAGCCAAACTTAGCAGGATTTTACCAGATTTGGAGGATTCCCACCAGATTTGGAGGAAACCGCCAAACCATTTTGATATACTAGGAGGTGCCACATGGTACCTCCTCATTGGGCCATGTGTCACCTCGTTATTGCCCTGAGCCACATCAGCATGTCACGTCAGTCTGCCTAGCCAGCTGCCACATCATAATCGATACAGTGCCATTTCATCGTCCGTATAGTGCCACATCATCATCCATACAACACCACATCATCGTCCATACAATGCCACATCATCATTTGTACAACACCACATCATCGTTCGTACAACACCACGTCATTGTCCATACAATTTCAAGTGTCACTTTTTTACTGGTTCGAATCACCCCTGAAAATGCCAAAAATGACTGACACATGGCATGTCCTGGTGTTGCCACATGTCATGCTAATGTCAGCATGACATACTACTGACATCATTTTCCACATCAGTTGTACGACCTTTGACGAGTTGACTTTGACCTTTGACTTTTTGCATGTTTGGGGAAAAGTTCATAACGCGATAACTTTCACATATGATGTCCATTTTTGGAAAACAATATACTGTCGGAATCGACACGACGAGCCCTATGTGATGGCGCTGGTTTCGTTAGATTTTGAGAACTTTGGAATTTTGGCCTTCCTGGATCCATTTGGATCACTTTTGTAGGAGATTTTTCATGAATATCTTCATGCTCCTTCTCTCTTGTAGATGATTGAGTCTCCAACTGAATTTGTTGAGTTTGTGATACTTCCACCTGTTTCACTTCAACATCTATATCTGATTTTATGAGTGACAATTCATCAAATATAACATCTTTATTAATGGTTATTTTGTGGGTAGTAGGATCCCACAATCTATATCCCTTAACTCCATCACCATACCCAACAAAGATAAACCTTTTTGATTTGGGATCAAACTTAGAACGTTGATCCTTTGGAATAAGAGCATAGGCCTTACAACCAAAAATTTTAAGATTTGAATAATCACAAGGGTCACATGTCCATACCTCTTCTGGAACCTTACAATATATTTCAGCTGACGGTGATTGATTTACTGGATAACATGCTATAAAAACTGCTTCTACCCACAATTCATATTGTAACTTGGAATTAGTGAGCATGGTCCTTGCTTTCTCTAGAAGAGTCCTATTCATGTGTTCAACAACACCGTTTTGCTGAGGAGTATAAACCATGGTTTTATGTCTTTCGATCCCAACTTTCTTGCAATAATTTTTGAATTCCTTAGAAGTAAACTCACCTCCATTATCTGTTCTGAAACACTTGATTGACCTATGAGAGCTCTTTTCAACCAAAGCTCTAAATTGCTTAAAATCATTAAACACATAAAATTTTCTTTTAAGTAAATAAATCCACATCTATCTAGAGTAATCGTCTATAAATGTTACAAAATATGATGATCCTCCAAAAGAAACTTTAGGAGATGGTCCCAAAAGTATGTAATATTCCAGCTACTATTTTTGGTGTTTTTTTGTGGGGTTTTGGTATATACGTTTTCACAAATAGTTTTATGATTATTTGGTCTTGGCACCTTTGCCAATAGTTTCACAAATAGTTCACTACAGTTTGGCTTATACAAGTGCTGAGTTTCATTCAAAACACCCAAAGTAAAGGGAAACAACAATTCCAATACTGCAAATTTATTATTTTAACCCAAATACTACAACAACAAATTATACTTCAACAATAACTGCAATATCACACATAATAAATCTGGTCTGATTTAATTTAAGAGGTTATGAACTATGGGTATAGTCTAGACAAAATGTAAGAACAACTCTCCACTTAATACCTTCACAATTGCCTCACAACCTCCCAAAGGTAGAGAACATCCTCTTCAAGGTGAAATACAACTTCAACAATACAAGGGTGACCCCAACAATGTGTAACTCAACTCTTGTAATGAAATATATAACCCAACGTTGAACAGGAACAACCTGATCTTGTGACTCGTTCCAGATGCGAGGAATCTAAGGATAAATGCCCCCAGACTCAGAGTAAACACACCCAACCTGAAAGAAATTGTGACCAATCTCAATATGAAGTGCCCAACAAGGTAAATCTTATTTTTACTTCAGTAATTTGTGCTCTAACCCCAAAATCGTGCCCCTCTGTCTTCAAATATGGACCCAACATCTGTTATTCTTCCTCTCTTGCATAATATATGTGCCCAGACTATGAAATAAGTGCTCCTGTGGAAGAAATTTGGTTGTTAGTGTGGAAACCAGTCCCCAGGATACTCCACGCAATCCCTGACTAAGTATTTTGGCCAGCACAAAGGAAAATTTGTGTCACCAAGAGAAAAATCGACCCACGAAGAAGAGAACTCAATCACCACATAACAAACCCAACCACAAACCAAATAAAATCCACTGTCAAAAGAAAAAATCAACTGTAAGTAATTTCAATGAGGAGATCTGCGTGATTTCCTCCCAAATCTATCTAGGGTGTATCATTGCAACACTGAAACTAGTAAGCAATGAAGGGTTTTCTCAAACCCTGGAATCTTCTCTAGGAGCTTCCCAAAATATTTTTCTCAATTGAGAAAACACAAGAAATGATGATAGACTCCTCCTATCCCCTTTTTTTTATAATTCTAACTTGAGCTTTTCTTTCCTTCTCTTATTTTTTTGGGATAATAACCCCACTTGAATTTTTTTGTCATTCTTCATGTTCCCTTGATTATTTTCCTCCCCAACTCACGTGAACTAAATTAGGTTAGCATAATTATCTCTTAGAGAGATTAGGTAGATGGGTACTTTACAGTCCTCCCCACCCAATATTACTTTCCCTCAAGAAATTTGGATCCTGGATGTTGGAGTACCTAATCTCCTTCCCATGTAGTTTCCTTGATAGGAAAATACTTCCATTTGAAAAGGTACTCCCTGACAATTCGATTCCTTAGATTCTGCCCCTTGATCTCCAAAATCACCTCAAGAATCAAAATCAACTGCCCCTCTTTATCCAGTGGTGGTAACTCAGTAGAGGTAGCAATATGTTGTCCCAATGCCTTCTTGAGACATGAAACATGGAAGACATTATGTATTTTTCATCCCTATGGAAGCTCTAGCTCATATACCACCTCTCCTATGCGCCTCAAAATCATGTAGGATCTGTAGAATTTGGGTTTCAATTTTTCTTCCCCCCTCACCTTAAGTGGCGACTTCCTATAAGGTTACAAATGTAGGTATACCAATTCCCTGACCTCAAAGATCCATTCCACCTAATGCCCATCTGCATAGACCTTCTACTAATTCTGAGCCATCTGCAAATTTTTCTTAAGGGTCCATAGAATATCCTGGATTTCCTGAACCCAATATTTATCTTTAATTTCTCTGCTATCTCCAAACAACTGATCCACAAATGTAGGCGCATCATATCCATACAAGGCTCGAACAGGTGTCATCCCAATAGACATGTGATAGGTTGTATTATAGCAGTTCTATCCCAAGTGTAGTCACTTTATCTAACCTTTTTGTTGGCCTGACACATAATTCTTAGATAGCCTTCAAGCCATTTATTCACAATCTCGGTCTGCTTGTTCTTTTGAGGATGGTAGTTCGTGCTAGGTGTCAGTTTTGTCCCAACTAACTTGAAAATATCCTACCAAAATAGCCCTATGAACCTGTTATATTTGTCGCTGACAATAGATTTTTGAAGCATGTGCAATCAGACTACCTCTATGAAGAACAAATCCACTACCTATGCTACAAAATATTTGGAGGGTATGGAAAAAAATGTGCAAACTTCATGAGGCTATCGACCACCACATAAATACAATATTTCCGCTACACCCGGGGAAACCCTGTGATGAAGTCCATAGAGATGCTTTCCCATTTTTTTTCTGGGATGGGAAGTGGATGAAGTAATCTGGTTGGTTGAGTATGCTCCAGTTTATTCTATTGGAAGACTTTTCATTCCCTCAAGATATCAACACTTCTGTCTTGAGGCCTTTCCATGTAAATATTTCCTTGATCTTCTTGTAGGTTTTCAAGTACCCAGGGTGTCCCGCTAGAGGTGAACTATGTGTTCCCTGCATGATTTTTTCCTTTAGCTAAGATTCTGGTACTAAATAGATCATGTCTTTGTAATAAATGATGTCATCCATAACTCGGTACCGACTATCCTAGATTCGACCGTCTAGTATTTCACAAACAAATCTATCCTTGGAGTATTCTACCAACATGGGATTATTCTACCAACATGAGATCTTTCCAATCAACTAAAATATCCATGAGGGAGAGAGTGGATGGTAGTCTAGAAAAGGAATCGACCACCACATTGTTATTTCCCTTCACGTATTCAATATCGAAATCATATGATTGAATTTTATTGATCCACTTTTGTTGCCTCTCACTCAATTCTTTCTGCTCCATGAGGAACCTCAGGCTATTATGATCTATATTCACTTTGAAATTGTTCCCCACCAAGTAATGTATGATTTTTTCCAATGCATGCATAATGGCCAACATCTCCTTGTAATATATTTAATAATTCCGCTCATACTCCCTAAGTTTGCAGCTCTCAAAAGAAATGCAATGATTGTTTTGCATCAACACGACTCCTATCCCTATCCCTGAAGCATCACACTTAAGCACAAATGGATGAGTGAAATATGGTAAGGTTGACACAAGGCATGAACTCATTCCCAGTTTAATTTTCTCAAATTTCATTTGCGCCTCATCTGTCCAAATGAAATCTCCTTTATTAGTGAGATATGTAAGAGGTGTTGTCAACTGTGAGAACCCATTAACAAATTTCCTGTAATAAGTCTAAATCCCTAGGAAGATTTCCAGTTCTGTGAAATTTATGGGTGTAGGACACTCTATAACTTCCCTTATTTTCTCCTGGTGGACCTAGACATCGTTTTCCCTGATCACATGCCCTAATACCTCATCCAAATGCCTGAGATGATCCTCCCAAGTCCTTCTATAAATGATAATATCATCAAAGAATACCCACAATTTTTTTCTCAATTGTTTATTGAACACATGGTTCATGTAGGATTGGAATGTAGCAGGGGCATTGGTTAGCCCAAACGACATAACCAAGAACTCATAATTCCCATAATGGCATCAGAAGATAGTCTTTTGAATGTGCTGCTCTCAAACTCGAATCTGGTGGTACCTTGAATGAAGATCAATCTTCGTGAAATATTTTGCTCCCCTCAAATAATCCATCAATTCATCGATCCTCGAAATTGGGTACCTGTTATATATGGTTTTCTTGTTAATTGATCGGTATTGAATGCACATCCTCATGGAACCATCCTTTTTCTTAATGAATACCACCGCAGAGGAAAAAGGGATAGAACTAGGCTGAATGTGACCAATCTTTAACAAACCCTTGATGGTTTTTTCTATCTCATCTTTGTACATCTTGGGATGGTGGTAAGGATTGGTTATGAGAGCTTGAACCCCTTCTTCTAATTCTATAATATGTTAAAATCCTCTATCTGGGGGTACTCCTGGAGGAATGTCATAAAAAAACTTCTGATTTCTGCGAAGCAATACCTGGATATCATCTGGATACTGTCGAGGATGATCTAGTGGCTCTTTGTAAAAAATGTAGCACTCAACTTCCCACTCTATGTCTCCACGCTACATCATTTCCTCCATACTGTGAGATGATATGATCTTGGGTGGATATTGGTGGATAGCCCGTAAAACCACATTTTTTCCATCTGGTCCCATGAACTCTATTTCCATAGTCCTCTAATCAGTAGTGTATTTCCCAATGGAGTATAACAACTGGACTCCAAGCACCACATTAGTGTCTGGCGCATCCACCACAAAGAAATCATCTGTCAACGTATAATTCCAAATGGTTTTTTTCAACTTGGGGATCCATCAAGTGCACTCCATCTGATAGCCTCTAGGTATGATCACAGTGAATCCCTCAAAGTCCTCCGTCGAAATCTCTCGCCTGTCCACCAAAGTTGCATCTATAAAATTATGGGATGCCCCACTATCAATCAACACGATCACCTTTTTCCCCTGTAAGACCCCTATGAATCTGAATGTGTGGTACCTACGAAGTCTCGACATGGATTCCATAAAAGGAATCTTGGTTCCAGTTTATGATGTCTCCTCACGTGTGGTCTGGTGTCCCTGTTCCTGTTCTTGAACTTCATCCTCCTCATCACTGTCACTATCAAAATAAACATCAATATAATGGGCCTTACCTACATTGTCCCTCCCCGAACACCTATGCTCTGGTACCTAAGGATCTTGACAACCGAAACACAAATTTTTCTTCCTCATCTCACTCCTGGTATCCTAATCCATTTTTGGTTTTCCTACCCATTCTTTCTGAAATGGTTTAGTTTCCTTGCCTTTCTAGGGGAAGGTTGATTTAGGAGGAAATCTGCTTTTAAGAACAACATCCTACATGTCCCTAGTTTTTCTGATTGTGTCATGTAGGGTAGAAGGATTATAAGTCTTGACCTAGCCACACAAGGGCTCTGCTAATCCCTAAAAAAACACCATCACTAGGTGTACCTCCAATATGTCTGTGGCCATCATGTTGGGTATGGGTTATATTCTTTGCACGAATAGAATTAGTGTTTGCTACGTTGCGTTGGGCATGCGCGCATTGGGGNTTCCTCATTTTTCCTGTCTCCTCGATTTCTGTGTCCATTGTTGGGCAGTTTTTTGGCACATGGTTTTTTTCGACGGTTTTCTATTTCCGATTAAGGAATTAGGGTTGTTGAATAATACATGTCACTAGGTTAGGGTTTTGGATGCCTTTGGCTCCTATATGAATATTCTATTGTAAACAATGTATTGCAATGAATGAATATAGAATATGTTGGTTTTCCTAGTTTGGGTTTCTAGGGTAAACATCTCTATGTGATGTGTGTATTTGCCATTGTATCTTTTCTGTTCTTTTATTGAAAATATGCTTGCAGTAAAATCTACTTTCGGTTTGTATAAGGTTAAAATCTACTTTCGGTATCATAGCTTTGTTGGCTTCAAGGGGATGCCTTTGTGGTCAAGGGTTTGGCTCGGGACTGTGATAAGCCTTGTTACAGTGGGAGATCTGTGGTATTGATTTCTCAGGTGAAAATAAATGGCAAACAATTCAAAAATGGATATCCAGAAGTTTAATGGGAAAAATTTTGAGTCGTGGAAGCTCAAGATGGAAGATTTGTTGGTGGACATAGATCAATGGATCGTAGTGGATCCAGGTACTGCACCTACAAGAACTTCAACAAATGACTAGAAAAAGTTGTATCAGAAGGCGAAGAGCACAATCTGATTGTGTCTCCTAGATTCAATATTACTGAATGTGTTAGAGAAAGCTACAACCAAAGATTTATGGGATAAGTTGGGGAAGTTGTATCAGTCTAAGTCCCTAGTAAATAAACTATTCATGAGAAATAAGTTGCATAACCCGAGGATGAGAAATGGAGACTCAGTGGGAGAGCATTTAAATGCCTTCAATACTGTGGTAAGTCAGTTAGTATCTATTGAGATTAAAATTCCAGATGAAGATAAGTGTATAAGTTTATCGTGCTCTATACCAAACTCATGCGATAGTCTGGTTGTGGCCATAGGTAGTGTTAGCACTCAAAAACGCACCGGCATTTTTGAAGGAAATATGCCTAATCTTGCAGGGAAAATTTGACTTTCTTCCTGAGCTCCAAATGAAGATCTGAAAGCACCGTTGGAAATTTCAGGATTTGTAGATGTCGATCGACTATTTAAACATGCAAAACGGACTCTCCATGACTGAGACATTCGATTTTGAAAAAATATGCACTTTCACCAGCGCAGAAGGCAGAATTTTGACTAGTTAGTTGTGGAAAGTAGCGACTTTCAACAGCGCAGGAGCAGATTTTTCAGGCAAGTGCGCTGTTGAAAGCTGTCACGGCCAGAATAGCCAAATTTTCGCCCAGATCAAGAATTTTTGGGTTTGAATGGTTTGAATCATTCTTCAATAAGCTGGTTATGAATTATCAAATCAAAATTTGAAGGCCATTATTGGAGATGAAAGTCAAAACAACATTTTTTGACTAGATTTAGTGATTTTCAAGGGCAAAATGATAGGGATTTTTTTCACACATCATCAAATTCGAATTCCACTTTCAAAGGAACAGATCAAAGAGCCTTGGAAGGCTAGGATACACTTCATCAACTTTCAACCAATGTTTGAAGACCAAAAGATAGAGGTTGACCTCATCTTGAGGATCTCTCCTTATC
>ML786985.1:298587-345568 GCA_009831015.1 Picea engelmannii
ATTATCTGTGTTTTCAAGCTTTGAATGGTTGTTATCCCATTGTTTAGCTCATAGCCTGATAATAGGTTTCTTGATTGTCTCTTAGACCCTACATAGTACTGGTTTAGCTTCAATCTGTTCTTCACCCATTTAAAAGTTATTTGATGATTAATCAATCTTTGAGAGCATTGTCTATTCGTTTACCATTTTGATGTTTGAATGTCATAGGCTGAATTGAGTTATCCCATTGATCCACATTTACAAAATACAAAAATATTAATTTCTTAAGTTACCAAGCACCTTTGGTCTGCAACCACAAAGGGTTTCTTGGAGTGATAACAGGTAGTAATACAACTGCCTTGAAGTTTGATGAAGTGGTCTCATCCTTGTTTTCAGAGGAGATGAGATGGAAGAACATGGAAGGACAGAGCACAAATGAATTATTTGCAAGAGGATGATCCCAGGAAAGAAATAGATCTAAGTCCTCAAGTGGGAGATCTAATTCTAAGGGAATATCTAAGTCTCTTGGAAATTTTGTAAAGGTATGCTAGAGATGTGGAAAATAAGTGCAATACAAGAAGCAATATAGATCGAAAGTTGAGAAAAAAAAGGGATATGAAGAATCTCCTTCTATAGAATAAAAGACCTCCAAGGAAGAAGGAGGGGATGTGTACCTGGCTTCTTCAAGCACACATGTAGATCATGAGGCACGGTTGGTTGAATCAGGTGCATCCTCTCATATGACTCCCCACAGAGAGTGGTTCTATGAATATGAAAGGTATGATGGAGGTAATGTTTTCCTAGGTGATGACTCGACAACCCTAATCATCGGTTGAGGAAAAGTCAAGTTAAGGCTCATAGATGGAAGGATTAGAACACTAACTAGTGTTTTTCACATCCTAGGATTGGCCATAAATTTGATTTATGTAAGAAAAATGGACGATGCAGGGGTAAAAACAATATTTGAAAAGGAAACCTGCAAGATGGTTCGAGGAGCAATGGTGCTACTGAAGGGAGTTCGGTTTGGAAATCTGTATAAGCTACAAGGAAGAACTATTAGTGATGGGTTTAATAGTTCCATTGGTCTTGACATTGGATTTGAAGAAGAAAGAACTCCTACAGTCTTTGGATAAAAGGTTATGCTATGGAATCAAAGATTGGGGAATATCGGAGAGAAGGGTTTTCGACTACTACAAGGTAAAAGTATGGTTGAAGTTATGTCTAAATTCTCTCTGGATTTTGATTTCTGTGAACATTGTGTATATGGGAAAAATAATCAGGTAAGATTCCCCTTTGGTGCAACAAGGGCAGAAGGAATTTTACAGCTAGTTCACAATGATGTGTTTGGACCTGTGTCAGTTCCATCATTGGGAAAATATGTGTACTATGTCTCATTTATAGATAACTTCTAGAGGAATACTTAGATATATTTTACCAGGAAGAAATTTGAAGTCTTTGACAGGGTTAAAGAGGTTAAGGATCTTGTTGAGAATCAAACTGAGAAAATAATTAAGGTGTTGATGACACATAATGGCAGAGAGTTCTGCAAGAATGAATTTGAATAATTCTATAAG
Organism: Picea engelmannii; assembly: GCA_009831015.1. NCBI lineage: Eukaryota > Viridiplantae > Streptophyta > Pinopsida > Pinales > Pinaceae > Picea > Picea engelmannii. Next base: position 300,141 of record ML786985.1, read on the forward strand.
AAGTGCGGTATAGAAAGGTAGAAGACTACTCCATATACACCTTAGCAGAATGAAGTTGTTGAAAGGATGAACATGATGTTGATGGAAAAAGCAAGGTGCATGCTCAGTGGTGCCGGGTTAGGGAAAAAATTATGGGCAGAGGCAATGGGTAGTGCATGTTACCCGGTCAACATATCACCCTCATCGACGCTGGATGACAAGACTCCAAAAGAGGTATGGACTGGTAAGAAACCTTCTCTCACACATCTCAAGGTATTTAGATGTGAGGCCTATGTTCATGTTCCAAAGGAAAACAAGAGTAAGCTAGATAAGAAGGTTGAAAAGTGTACCTTTATTGGGTATAAAGATGGTCTCAAAGGCTATAAGATTTGGAACCCAGAAACTAAGAAGGTTGTATATAGTGGAGATGTGGTATTTAGAAAAATGAAGGATGTTTTTAAACATCAAGTCCTACCAAGTAAGGAAGAACCATAGAAAATAGAGTTTGATTTAAATGATGATGAATCAAACTCTATAGAAGAACAAGAATCAAAATAAGAATATCCTCATACTCTAATATTGAGGAGATCGGTTCGAGAAAGAAGGCTACCAAAAAGATATACTCCATTTGATTTCCGTTCAATTTTTTTCTTTGTTTATTATTGATCATGATCCTAGAAATGTCAGGGAGGTAGTGGATTCAAAGGATGAAAAACTATGGAAAAAGACCATGGATGAAGAAATGGCAGCCTTGGATAAGAATGAGGCTTGGGATCTAGTGGAGTTATTGACTGGAAGAAATCACATTGGCAAAAAATGGGTATTTAAAAAGAAGTTGAATGCAGAAGGAAAAGTGGAGAAATGCAAAGCTCGGTTAGTAGAAAAGGGTTATTCCTAGGTTGAGGGAATTGATTTTGGTGAGATTTTTCTCGTGTTGCCAAGTTAACTTCTATAAGATTTCTATTTTCTATTTCTGTTGCATTTGATTTTGAAGTAGAATAGGTGTATGTGAACACAACATTCCTACATGGGGATCTGGAAGAATAAATCTATATGAAACAGCCAGAAGGCTTTGCTATGAAGGGAAAGAAGGAGCTGGTATGCAAGCTGAAAAAGTACATGTATGGTTTAAAACAATCACCAGGGATGCGGTATCAAAAATTTGATACTTATATGCTGGGATTTGGCTTCACAAGAAGCAAAGAGGATCACTATGTGTTTTAAATTAATTGGTGATCATTTGATTTATTTGGTCTTATATGTGGATGACATGTTACTGATAGGAAACAACAAGGAGATTATCCAGGATGTGAAAACTTAGTTGTCCTCTAAATTTGACATGAAGGATATTGGTGCTGCGAATTTCATTTTGAGCATGGAAATTAAAAGAGATCGGAAAAAGAGGAAATTATGGTTAAATCAGAGAAAATATGTCAAGAAAATATTACAGAGGTTTAATATGCAGGAATGTAAACCATTCAAGGTCTCTATTCATGTTGGTGTAAAGTTATCTGCGAATCAAAGTCCCAAGACACGAGAAGAGGAGGAGTACATGTATCATATTCCACATATGAGTGTAGTTGGCACTTTGATGTATGCAATGGTCTGTACTAGACCGCACATTGCACATGTAGTGGGAATTTTGAGCAGGTATATGTCAAAAACATGGAAGGAGCATTAGACAACAATAAAAAGGTTTTCAGGTATTTGAGTGGCACTTCTAGCTATGGATTATGCTACCAAGGAAGACCAGGATTTGACAGAGTGTTGGACATACAAGGATTTGTGGATGCAGTCTGGGCTGGAGATCTGGATCGTAGAAGATCTATAAGTGGGTATGTGTTTAACCTGTTTGGAGGAGAAATTAGTTGGATGAGAAAAATATAAGCTATAGTGGAACTTTCAACTACAGAAGTTGAATACATGGCAACCACTCATGCAAATAAGGAAACAATATGGTTACAAATATTTTGTTTAGGTATTGGGTTGATTCAACAAGTTGTAAGGATAGATTGTGATAGTCAGAGTGCAATTTTTATAGCGAAGAACTCGACTTATCATTCAAAGACAAAGCATATTGATATTCAATATCATTTTGTGAGAGACATGGTTGAAGAAAATAAAGTTTTGTTGATGAAGGTGGACTGTAACATCCTGCTCTTGCGCGCACTGTGCAGATTTATTCTTTGAGGACACTTGTGTGCAAGTGATCTGGGTCATTATACTATTGGTTGTTTTGATTATGATTATGAGATATTATGGATTTGATGATATTTTTTTTTGTTGTATTTACATCGACAGGTGTTATTGATTGGGTTCTCCTGAGTGTACAGGACTCTGGATGCTAGAGGATGTTGAGGCATCAATGAAACTCCTTCGACTCTGGATCGAGTCAGGGAGTGGATTGTTATGGTTTAACTATTTTTGATATTACAGATGTGACGTATGAGTAGATACTATGATGTTGTTTGTTATAGCTAACACATTTCGTTGATGGATGCAGGATGATGGTAGCATGCTAACCAGACTCACATAGGAGTAAAGGGGTCACGCATGACAACCAGAGACATTGAGGGAGAGGTGTGGCAGCAGCCCTACCACAACCTACTAGCACTCTCGTCGTGGCTCGAACTGTGGGTTAATGATTACCTAGTTCGAGAAGAACCACGATGCCGTGAGGGAAGACTGTGACAGTCACTCGTGATGATTCTAAGGGGCGCGCAATAAGGCATGATCCTTATTCCTTAGAGGCTCTTAGTCTCCCAAAAGATCACCTGATGAAGTATTGACTCCAGGGGTTTGACGTCTACCAAATCCATTCAAGAGGCGAGTGGCACCCTTGGAGCACGTAGTACGTCTTGAAGGGCACATTGTGCGAATAAACCAGAAAGAAGCAAGTAACACCCTTGGAGCACGTAGTGATTTTAACTATGGTAAGTTAATAAATCTAATGCCTAGAAAACTATGCCTCCTTAGGACCTAGTCGACCTTAAAATGAATGGTGTGATGAGTAAATTTTGATAACAAATTTTTTCCCTTAAGAACTGTTGCCAAGCCTAGTGAATTGAAAACCTAGGTCTGAGTAGAACCTTTCAACAACAAAAAAACTAATTAGACATGTAACAAGAAGGGGGTAAAGAAACTTCAAGCGTTAATAATTAAAGTGGAAATTTTAATAAATGTTTAATTAATAAAAGGGGTGATTGGTTGTTTTTGTCTAAACCTTTTAATTCTGAACTAGTTATAAAAAGGGGAAACTTAAGAAAAGGGGAAACTTAAAAAAAGAGGAAAACTTAAGGAAAATGAGAAACTTAAAGAAAAAGGGGAATGTCTAACTTAGTAGGGAATCTGGTCTTTGAAACTTTCTAATTATGAACTCAACTAGGATTTAAGTAAGGCGTAAGTCATTTAAGAATTGTAATGGAATAATGAGACATCGATGAGCGTTTTTAGGAACGCTTTTAGGTGGGTGAGGGAAATAGGCAAATTTAATTAATTGATAAATTGATTTTCTGGTGCAACTATGGGATCGGGCGACATGTGTATGGGGGGGATTTTTCCTAATTAAATAAATAAAAAATGAATTTAATGAGAATTTGGGGAAACTAATCACTTGAAAATTATATAAAAATGTTGACGGAGGAGGAGTATGGATGACGCTTGGTTTTGCGTAAGGTTACGCTGCCAGAATTTTATCTTGACTGTATTTATCTTGTGGGAGTTGGGATACTCAACTCGGGTAACGAGTCGTAGCTCGACCTTGCGAGGCGAGCTGGGAGATAGCATTCTTTGGGATTGTGTGCATAGCCCGTTTGAGACTCGGGGGGATCAGGGGGAAGAAGAGTACCCCTAGCGTTGACTGTGAGGTACTGGTGAGGTCTCATCAACTAGCGAGCAAGAGCTAGACGAAGCGCAAGCACGGGACGACGACTCTGGGTTCTTCGCCTTCGGTGACGGTACGCGTGTGTAATTGAATTGTAAATTAGTTCTTATTTTATATGGAAACCGATTAATGTTTACTATATGTTATTCCTTGCACGATATTTGATGAATCTAGATGATATTGTTTCTTCTAAAATGTTCCGAATGTTTGGCTTCGATGTTCAGATTGTTTGTTTCATATGTTCAGTGCTTAGCTTCAAAATGGTCAGATTGTTTCTAAAAAGCTCAAATTGAAGAACTTTCTCATCGTCGTTTCCATGGCCTTGAACGCAATTATTCAGGTGCTTTTTATAAGATTCTGGTCCGTACGATAGGTGTGTTTGTCGGTGTGGCTTCATGATTCGCCCACAGTAGTTTCCCTTGCTTAATTTTGTTTTCTGTAGCGCTTCCATAAATGACCATTGATTTTACACGCCTATATTTTATTTTATGTTATTGCGCTGCAATGGAAATGTCTGGAACACTATTTCACTGTGTTTATGTATGTTGGTTGCGCTGCAGTAAAAGGGCCTTGAACTTTATTTTCGCTGTGTGATAGTATGCTTCCTTTCTTCGTTGAGTTCAGTGAGGTTTTATTGGGTCTTGAAGGTTGACATTATTGTGAAGGAATCTGTTCTTAGCTACCCACCAATTGTTTCATTTTCTCAAAAATATTAACTTGAACTTAACCCTTGGAACCCATATCCTTCCACAAGGTTTGGACAATAGTTACCGGTCTTAACTTTTCACCATGTTCCGACCCCATGAAGAGACGACGTGTTGAATTCAATCCTGAATTTTTTTTGGAGTTTCACCGGTCGCTTTTAACCTCTAGCATCCTTTCCTTTTGGTGTTGGCGCCTGGACATGCTAGGACAAATTTTACTTTGCTGGAAGCCAAGGTGGCCTCGGCCCTTTTTGCAATGCTTCAACTTAATTATCCTTTACTTCCCTGCTAAATTAACGACTTTCCATCTTGCACCGTGTCTGGTCGCTCAGCGTTCCACCCCCTTGCCCAACGTTTCCTTCACACCGAAGCTCCGCCTCCTTCCCCAGTTTGCTGCATATCATCGCTTCATTACCTTCAGCGAACGCCAAAATTTAATCATGCGTTCTGCTTGTTCCACCATGCAAAATTTGTGGTTGGTTTCTCTGCGAATTTTGGAATGTTATGCCTGAGTTTTGCTGGTCGATTCCTGCAAAATTTGTGGCTAGATCCTCTACGTTTTGAGGATTAAAACCCCGATGTTTTTACCGGGTGCTCCCAGCGTTTTGGTTGTTGATCCCCTCGGCGTATTAGGGGGGTGATAACCTCCGCGTTCACTTGTTCCTTCAGCGAAATTTTCGCTGGTGCCTTCTACGCCTTCCCCTGGAGTCTGTTAGACGGATCACTCATTTGTTTCTGGTATGGTGATGTAGATTGGTTGATCCCCCTTGTCCCCTTTTAATTGGATATTTTAGAAATTTAGTTAATTGATGGTTAATTCGTAGGTTGATTAATAGTAGCAGTGGCTAATTCGTCGACGAATTTAGTGGCAACGTTTTAGACAGTGGTGCTTAAGACAGCGGTGTGTGGATTTAATTAACAATTTAGTGTTATAACCGTTACAGTCAATGATGGTAGATGGGATTTTAAGTGTGGTGATAGATGGGTCGATTCTACAGTTTTGGATTTATTGTGAGACTGGCGCCTGCCCCTTATACGGTTTAATTATATTAATGTGTTTTTGCTGCTGATAGTTCACCCATCTGCAACAGTCATAATGGTAAATTTATTAATGTGATGTCACAATTGATAGTTCGGCAGTTGCAGTTCGCAGCGTAGCGTAATCGTTCACTCGTTGCGACTGTCATAATGGTTTGAATTACATTAATGTGTTGTCCAAGTTCGGTAGATCACTCATTGTGCAAAAATCATAAAGGTTAAATTATATTAATGAGTTCACTCGTTTTAACATGTCATAATGGTTTAATTGGATTATTGTGTCACCGCCTTATAATCGATTACTCTCTCTTACAACAGTCTTAATGACTAATTATAATTATGTGCTATCACCTTATCACAGTTCAATTGCTTTAAAATAGCCTTAATTGTTTAATTGTAATTAATATGATTATCGCTTATAGCATTTAATTTAATTGTTTTCACAACATGGAGCTAAATAAGGACTCATTGAATCCTTGAGGTTCTTAAAGGAATCCTTGCATGGAATTTGTAATTATTTACTTTGAGTTATTGGCCAAAAATTTAACCCTGTATTGAATGACGTTACATTGCGCGTTGCTATCTTGTTTGAATAGAGTGCTCTCGTTATATATTTCATTAAGGTATGACAATTAAGTTTGTGGGGTCCCTGGAGTTGGGTTATTGTATCTTGATTTTAAGTATTTGTGACTATTTAATTTGCGCCTTAGTTACAATTGCGTTTGTCGCGCAGTGGTGGCATGACTCCTTATGATTGGATCATTGCGTGCATTGATCGATATGGGCATATGATAACATGGGCTTGGGTTTTGGGTTGTCCCGTTGATGTTGGTATTTATTAGAACTGATGTTTTGTCCCTTGCTCTGTAACGTTTTATTGTCACTGTTTCTCGCTCGTCGGGAAGGTTCTAACTACTTGTGTCGTTGAAGCTGTGGTGTTGGGATTGATTGATGTTTCCCTTTTAGCTTAGTAGTTGTGGTATTTCTTGTGTCCGATGGGATATAGACACCTCCTTGTTCCTCAGAACAGTCGCCAACCTTGAGACCTTGAATGGTCAAAATTGATGGGAACCCGGGCTTGAGCGTTGCTTATGTGTCCTAGAGGTCCTAACCTTGCAAGGTAGGATGGGTGGGTAGTCGTTTTTATTTTTGTCTGATTGATTTTGGTATGTTGCATCCAGCTGCATGATGTGCTAGTACGCTATGTCGTTATGTTGTCTGTTGCCTGAATCTCGTGCATTGTGTTCGTTGTCAATTTTCATTGATTAACTGTTTTCGTTGTTACTTTCTTTCTTTAAAAAAAAAAATGCACTTGTTATGCACCACATGTTGTCGTAACGACGGGGGTCGTTACATAAAATTTTATAGATTCATTAACAAAATATATGAGCATTGAGAAGTTCTCTTGGTGTAAAGGATCCATGGGCATTGCTTCCCTGGATTGTTGACTATGTAACCCTGTAACCCCATGTATGCAAAGAAAACAACAAGTGGGAGAATGTTGAGTATGTGTTATATTATTTGCACCACTAGAATTATTGTTTGCTACGTTGCGCTGGGCATGCAGGGGGGGGGGGGGTGTTGAGGTGGGGCTGCACCCCCGAAAAACGATTTTTCGGCACATGGTTTTTGCCGATGGTTTTCTATTTACAATTAAGGAATTAGGGTTGTTGACTGATCCAGGTCATTGGGTTAGGGTTTTGGATTCCGGCTCCTATATGTATATTGTATTGTAAACAATGTATCACAATGAATGAATATAAAATATGTTGGTTCTCGTGGTTTGTGTTTCCAGGGGGGAAATCTCTATGTAATGTGTGTATTTTCCATTGTAACTTTTCTGGTCTTTTATTGAAAATCTGTTTGCAGTGAAATATTGTACAAGGTTAAAATATACACATCACTTCTAGCCTCTAAAACTCTGAAATATAGGAGTCTAGACTAGTTGTCTGCTTGAGTTGTGACAATTCTCTGAAGTGGATCTCTGGGTCCTTCTTCTCTCGATAAGTCTCTGAGTGAAATCAATGTATGATGTAATACCTGCAAGCCCCAATTTCACCAACCCATGGTACCACGGCTCATGTGATTCTTTGTCCAAATGCAAGGTGGCAAGCTTAATAACATCAACTTCAACCATTTTGTTTAGCTGGAAATAACTGTCCAAATTCTGCACCCATGCTCTAGCAGTGCATTTTGACTACCCATAAAATTTTGGAATGGTCACTTTCCCAATGTGCACTGTAACTCTGTGTTTTGGAACATCGCCCCCTTGCCCCCCCTAGGCTTGCTATTTCTTTTTAAGTGGAAAAAATCATGAAAGGACATGGCATCTTGAAAATCATCTCCCAATCTTCGGTACTCCTCCAAATAAGATCCAAATGGTATATCCTAATCAGTCTGTTCCATCCGTTTTGATGTATCATTATCAAGGAATTGAGGCATGGTAGGCCTAGGTGTCCTGGTGTACAAATGGGGGTGGCTATGCATGGTGGTGCGAGAATGGATTCTTTCCCCATTATTAGTATCCCTTTCACCATTATGATTTTTCTTGTATTGACTCCCCATGGTGTTAAATTCCATCTGCCCCATCAAATCCATCATTGATTTCTGGCCCTTGGATAAATCATTCAATGTGCTGAGAAGACTGTTGAAATCATGTTTATCTTTGTCACTCATGATGTCTTTACGCTTATCTACCTTATTTACCTTCGGCTGAACTTCTAATTCCTAAATTGGTTCTTCCCTGTCTAATAGAGATTCTCAACTCTGGTATCTCTTCCTTATGTGGGTGACATTCTGCCTATCCTCCCTATTCATTTACTGCCCAATTATTTAAACTTTCAGATCCCCATGACCGAGCGAGGAACATGCTCTGATACCACTGTAATATTCCAACTACTATTTTTGGTGTTTTTTTGTGGGGTTTTGGTATATATGTTTTTACAAACATTTTTTTGATTATTTAGTCTTGGCACATTTTCCAACAACTAGTTCACTACAGTTTGGCTTATATAAGTGTCGACTTGCATTCAAAACACCCAAAGTAAAGGGAAACAATAATTACAATACTGCAAATTTATTATTTTAATTATCAAAGACTACAATAACAATTTAAACTTCAACAATAACTACAATATCACATATAATAAATCTGGTCTGATTTAATTTAAGAGGTTATGACTTGTGAGTAAAGTCTAGACAACATGTAAGAACAAATCTTCGCTTAATACCTTCACAATTGCCTCACGACCTCCCAAAGTTAGAGAACATTCTCTTCAAGGTGAAATACAACTTCAACAATACAAGGGAGACCCCAACAATGTGTAACTCAACTCCCGTAATGAAATATATAACCTAGTGTTGAAGAGGAATGACCTGCTCTTGTGACTCGTTCTAGCTGCCAGGAATCTAAGGATAAATGCACCCAGACTGAGAGGAAATACACCCATTTTGAAAGAAAATGTGCCCAATCTCAATATGAAGTGCCCAACAAGGTAAATCTTCTTTTTACTTCAATAATCTGTGCTCTAACCCCAAAATCTTGCCCCTCTATCTTCAAATATGCACCCAACAACTGTTATTCTACCTCTCCTACATGATATATGTGCCCAAGCTATGAAATAAGTGTTCCTATGGAAGAAATTCAGTCCCTAGTGTGGAAAACAATCCCTGGGATACTCCATGCAATCCCCAACTAAGTATTTTGGCCAGGACTAAGGAAAATTTGTCTCGCTAAGAGAAAACATGACCCACCAAGAAGGGAACTCAACCACCACATAACAAACCCAACCACAAATCCAAGAAACTCCATTGTCAAAAGTAAAACTCAGGTGTAAAGCAGTTCAAAGAGGAGATCTGCGTGATTTCCTCCCAAAACTAGCCAGGGTGTATCGTTGCAACACCGAAACCAGTAAGCAATGAAGGTTTTTCTCAAACCCTAGACTCTTCTCCAAGAGCTCCCCAATTTGTTTTTCTCAATTGAGAAAACACAAGAAATGATGATAGATTCCTCCTATCCCCTTTTTTTTTATACTTCTAACTTGATCTTTTCTTTCTTTCTCTTATGAATGTGGGATAATAACCCCACTTGACTTTTTTTTTCTGTTCTTCATGTTCCCTTGATTATTTTCCGCCCTATCCCATGGGAACTCAAGTATTCTAGAAAAATCATCTCTTAGAGAGATTAGGCAGATGAGGACATTACAACGTATCAATGTATATAATCAAGGATAACTTTACTAATATGTCTTTCTGTTTTAAATTCTTTCTAGACTATTTTCCATAAATACAATGCTTACACAAATTCAAATTCATAGATTTTAAGTTTGGAAGTAACTTACGGTCTAAAAATACATTAAGCTCTTTCTTGCTCATATGGCCCAAGCGTTGTTTCCATAAACAAGTAGAGTCACTTGTACCTTCAGATACTATCACTGCTTGATTTGATTTAGTTCTTCCTTCTAGTTGATAAATGTTCCCAATATTTTTATCCTTCATGACTACTAATATGCATTTGGACCCCTTTAATACTCCACCTTGAACTGTAGATTTATAACCACTAGAATCTAGAACTCCGAAAGATATGAATATCTTTCTAAGTTCGGGTACATGTCTCACATATGTTAACATTCTTATAGTACTATGTATTCTTGAAAGTGAAGGCCAACAGAAGTTCCTTGAAGTTGGGAAATTGTTCAAAGTTGGCAGCTCGCTATTGTGGGTCGTTTGAAATCCTAGAGAGGATTGGTCCAGTAGCTTATATTATTGCATTGCCTGCATCTATGATTGTTAATAATGTATTCCATGTATCATTTCTCAAGAAATATATACATTATGCTAATCATGTTATTGATTGGAATGTGATTCAGGTGGAGCAAGAAAGCACTTTCCAAGTCCATCTGGTCCACATTCTGGACTGAAAAATCAAACAGCTTCGGAATCGATCCATAGGGTTTGTAAAGGTCCAATGGACCTGGTACGATCCCGAGGACATTACTTGGGAGCATGAGGATGCAATGCGGGCAGAATACCCACATATTTTTGGGGATTTTTGAAAATTTTGTTGTATATGTATACATGATGCACTGAGGACAGTGCATAAATAAGGGGAGGGGATTGTAATATCCCTAGGCCAAACCCAATTGTAAATGTAAATGAAAATGCACTTAAGCTGGTGAGTTATTTGATATCATTTTGTATGCATCTTTCATGGCATAGTGCGTGCATGTACTGTGCAGTAAAATGATGAAGTGTGCACATTCTTGGATACCGCACGCAACAACTTAAGTGTACGCGATTTTGCGGTCAATGAGCCTTTATGTATATGATGTGTTTTATAGGCTGGTGAGACAGTTATTATAATCTAGGATGCTTATGTTTTGATTAGACCAGAGAGCCTAGATGTTAAAGGCCAGTGAGCTTATTTTTGTATATATCTCATAATTAATATAAAATACATCATTATGCGCAGACCGGTCATGATAAAAGAGTATGGGGGACTAAAATCCACTAGTTAGGGAAAATGAGGGGTAAAAGTTCAGGAAAGGGGATAAGCTAGGGATTTTAAGCCAAAAAGGAATATTATATTAATATTTATTAAAGTATAAAGTATGGATAATTATTTTATCCTAAGTTCCAAAGTTGGGGACAAGTGGGCCAAAGTAGCTCCCAACATGACAAGTGTCAAGTTGGGGACATGCATACATAGTTCATTTCCGAAATTCTTTCCATCATTCAGCCATTCCATGAAAATTCACACCCATTGAGCTATCCTTTGTACCTTCATGACTGTACCTGAACCTGTATCCATAGCCATTATGTTTGTGTATCTGGTCAGCTTGGGAGTTGGACTGAAGAAGTGGGTTGTCAGACCGTGGGATATTGAAGAGGCGAGTTGTCAATCCTGTGAGAAATATCTTTATGGGTGAGAGAATTTTTGGGAATTGATTTCTTGAAGGTGCTAAACTACAGCTATAGTGCTCTGAGACTTCCTATTCGACCTGTTGTTGAAGCCCGAAAAAGAAGTGGGGCAGCCGAAGGACTGTTGAGCAGAGAAGGGGCACACTTCCTCGGGTGGGACATGCATGTGAGGAATGAGGGATTGTAGGTTGTTAGTTGAGTTGGCACCTGTGATGGAGTCTTTCCTGTTGTCTATGAGCCATTAGCCTGGTTAGGAATCCCTTTACCCGAGTGGAGTTTAGTCCCATCTCAGGGGTGACCCACTGTTGAGAGTGATGAGCAGTGTGGTCTAAGGCTGGGAGGTTCGTGGAAGGTCTGCACACAGTTGGTGATATTCTTACCAAGATAAGTGTCAACTGTGTGACAAAATTACATGTTGCATTGTTATTATGTGTTTATTTTTATGGGTTTATCCTATGTGTGGTTATAACTGTATTTATATTTATGGGTATTTCTTGTATATGCTGCATGTATACGTTTACTATTATTTCAGTGTGAATCCATGCATTTACATATGTATTTGTATGTTTACTTTTTATATATAGATTTCCGCAAGAGTTATGTGTGTATATATTTTAATTGCATGCAATTCGAAAATTTTGATGTGGCATAGCTCAGTTGGATGTTGGGTATGTTACAGTATGTTCCACAGAGAGAATGAAAGTGTTCTCTCGTGTATCATGGTTCGACATGGGTGTTTGGGGACATTACACAACATGTGCAAAATAGACGCGCATGCAGAAGAGGAAGGCATGTGAGGCACACATGCAAGAAGTCCTAGCCAGGATAGGATTAGGGTTTTGGTAAGAGAATGTAATGGTTTCTAAGACGAAAATATTTATAAGTAGGTACCTAGGAGGTCTATGTCGGGGGTTGGTGTTGGTTGGGGGTTTTTGGTTGGTGTTGGTTGGGGATTTTTGGATGGTTGGTTGTTGTATTCAAGAGAGTTATGAGGTGCAGAGTCAGAGGTCATGTTGTTTGTCATTTTTATCATATTGTTACTACGATCTAGGTTTGTAAGTTGTTGAGTTGGGGAGGGGGAATAAGGGGGATATTGAGGGTTAGATCATAGGCTGAGGAGCATGTTGTGAGCTAGTCTATCGCATTGTAATATCTCAACATGTTTTGATGGAGAATTGTAATGCGTGCAACGTTGTAGTGTTGGACCAAATATAATAAAAGAGAAGAATAGCCAAATCTTTGTGGACGTACCCTAGGAGGGGTGAACCACATTAGAACATGCGCTATGTGACTGAATGTTATGTATCTTCTTTGGTGTTTATGATTAGATGTTATATAAATGAATGAATTGGTTAGATCGGATATTTTACATGCATGAGTAAGAATAACATATTAATAAAGATAAGTTGCATGTTAGATTAAATAAATGTAGACTACAGAGCTTAGTCGCAGATCACCACTCATTTCCCAGGCTGCAAGAACCTAAGCATTGCAGCCACCCATAAGGACTACCTCGAGTGAGACTGCACAGTGCATCCTGTGCACTGTGTTTCCTTCTGGTTTACCAGGAGGGATGATATTTTTATGGAGGTTTTGTTGGAAACCAAAGAGGACCTGAACCTAGGTCAGCCCAAGAATGGTAGCAGGAGTAACCGATAAAAACCCAACAATAAGAACATATTTTCTTTTTGTAAACAAACTACCCTATACATATTCTCCTTGAAATCTTTGAAAAGATAAAATCTAAGTGGTCTCCTCACAAGAAAATGCATAAGAGTCATGAAAGCCATTGGTTCACTAGCATCATGTCACTTTTCATCCATTTGTTTTCCTTTTTCTCAAGGATGTGAACAAGGATACAAATTATGGATTTCAATGACTTGTGTGCATTATCTTAGAGGCATGGAATCCATGATATGAATTCTAAGCCCAAGTATCAAGAGTTCCAAACCCATAAAATTTTGCATGCACGAAAACAACAAATGAGACTCTAAAATTTTGTCATAAAAGATTGAATTCAAAGGGAAAACTAAAAATATTTAGAAGATTTTAAAATTTGCCCAGAAAATGAAGCCATTTTCCCTATGATTTTAGGGAAGAATCCATAGCAAATACATGTTAAATGGTGCTAACTTATATATTCCACAATCAATTCATAACATATGGCCAAGATTTGACAGAGTGACTATCAAGATGGCTTGGTGTATAAATTTTTTTCTTGTGTTCTTCGCACACACCATGAAATCACAGTTTCAAAATGTTACTAGATATAACAAGGCATGGATGGTATGTGTGATCTGTATGGGAAAGAACAACAATGACATTGAAAAATGTATGTATGTGCACACAACAAGAAGTCCTAAGAGAGGGAGGGTAGTTCAAGTAAGTGAGAGAAAAATATGATGGAGGATCAAGTAACGAAAATTGATGATAGATATATTGATAGAAAAAATGTCATTGTCTAAACAAACATAAATATAAACGTAAATAGACTCTTGAGTAGTTGTCTGTCTTTTCTAAAGAAGAAATGTTTAGATACCAAGCCTACTTGGTGTATTTATTCCTGTTTAAACAAGTTGGTAATTTAGAGCACATGGGATTGAAGAAGGTAAATGACATGGATGATAGAAATCCTATTACAAAATGGACTCCATCAATAAGGTTACATTCTCATAATGTAGGATTTAGAGATTATATTGATAAATTCATGTATAGTGTTTTTTGCTTGATGAGAGTCCTTAGATGCCTATGGAATGTATGAAGATCCTACAATTATATGAGAAATTGAAAGTCGGTGATTGGTTTATGTCCAAAGATTACATAATGATTAGAGTTTATGGAGTGGAATTCATACCCTACATATTACCTCTCTTCCTAACCCCAAGGATATTTTCCTTAGAATATGATAGACAAATGTTCAATGTAGATGAATTACACTTCTATCCCAATCATTAGAAGCTTTATTTTCCATTTCCCTTCAAATTTTCATTTTGTGTACTTAATACTTTGAAGTAAACATACCATTTCAAAAACATTTAGGGATCCTATGGTTTTCAGTAATATGACTTATGGAGATATGATCCTCATCATATCATCTTAGACAAAGGGGCATCCTTTGGGTCCAAATTCTATCTCCATGAAGAAAATCCAAATATATAGAAATTAAGAAATAAACTTAGTTGGTAGGAGGTTCAACATATTATAGAAGGGTTAGTGCAACAGTCAGGGAAATCCATTTAACAAGTCATGCAAATTAAGAAGTTTGGGACAAAAATATCATGGTATTTCAATTTCTATAGAAAAGAGGAGGTTTTCTTGTTCAACTTAAACATTGAATTTGTTGCTCTGGCTACAGAAAAATCTAGTCAAGTGATGTAGGAGCATCGCCCACGTCAAGCGAGACAGCGCAAAAGTAGGAGACAGCTGGACCAACCAGCAAAATTTCTTTTTGGATTTCACTTTGAGATTGTTGCGTGAGTCTTTAATGAAGACATTTATGAAAGCGCACTTTGTATATTGTAATGGACCTTGAGCGGATATCTCACGTCCTTAGGTAGATGAGGCATTTAATAGATTTAATGTAGTTAGATAGGAATTTAATTCTAGATTTGATAGCTTTAGAGCTCGAGAGGGAAACGAGATATAGACACCCTCATTGTACATTGTAATATTATTCTTGAGCAAGCAGAAGATGAGAGCAAGCAGAGAAGTGTATGAGAAACATCCATGTACAGATATTGAGTTAATATAAAAGCTTTGATTCAATTCCATGGTTGTGTTACTCTCTGTGTATTGTTGATATTATGCTCATGAATGTTTGTTTCGTGTCATACATTTGCTTTTATATGCTGTGTATGTGATTTCATGATTGAATTGAAGTCTGTGAGAACAAGAAGTTAGTTTCAATTGTTTCTCTATCTTGAACCAGAGAATTCCTGCAAGGAGTGTAGTTGAATCGTCTGCAAGGAGTGCGTTGACAGAAGGGTTCAGATAGAGATAAATTTTGTTCTAAGTTCTCAGGAAGACAGGTGGCGTAAACCGTCGGAGGTTCGGCATCTCGGGCATTGGGAGTCGACCGAGAATTCATTTGGCCTCGCAAATAGCGAAGTTGCGAGGTAGCGATATTTCGAGAATCGACGCCTCGGGCTTCGGGAGTCGAGGTAGGAGTCGTTTGAGCTCGCGAGTGGTGAAGTCGCGAGGGAGCGAGATCGTGAGTCTCGGCCTTTCGGCGTTTCGTGTATCGGGTTTCAAAAAACCGAACGCTTGGTGCCGCGAGTTGCGAAGATGCGATAGCGCGAAGTTCCGACCCGGCGAGAGAAGGTCAGTGTGACTGACACATCAGGTATCGAGGATTCGAGAGCCCAGTCTATCGACAGAGAACTTGCGAAGCTGCGAGTTCCGATCCTATGATAAGAAAGAAAAGAGGATCACGAGACGAGAACTGTGGGTGCAGATCTTCCGATTGGGAGATAGAAGAGCATTGACGCTCTTCGGGCCAAGAAGAAAGAAGGTCCTGTGAGCGGGCGAGGAGTTATCGGAGGAGATAGCTCGATTAGCCTTGCGTCAGAGTGGTATTAGAGCGGGGATTCTTTTCTTTCTATAGCAGAGAAGGAGAATTCTCCATGTCGCCCAGAAGAGAAAGACAGTCACCGGACCCAGAAGATAGGGAGGTGCAAAGAAGAGGCAGGCCAACAGGAAATCCAGAAATGGAGCGGCAGATGAGAGATCTCCGAGCAAGGCTCGAAGAGATAGAGACAACTCAGAGACGTGGAGTCGGTGCAGGGCATCTTAGTGATTCCGAGGTTGAAGAGGAAGCTGGACATGAAGAAGAGGTCACAACAGAAGATGCATCAACCGAGCAGTTGATCAAAGCCATCGCAAGGATGGGTTCGAAAATGAAAATGGACATTCCCGTCTATGAGGGGAATCTAGATGCAGAGGAGCTACTAGATTGGATTAGAGCTCTTGACACCTACTTCGATTATGAGGATATCGAAGAGGACAAAAAGGTAAGGCATGCTGTCACAAAATTGAAAGGACATGCAACATTGTGGTGGGACGAGGTACAAGCAGATAGACGTTCCAAAGGCAAGAAAAAGATTAAAAGTTGGGATTGAATGATCACGAAGATGAAGGCGAAGTTCATCCCAAGAGACTACCAAATCACACTGTTCAGGCGAATGCAGAACCTGAGGCAGAAGCTGATGACAGTGAAAGAATACATTGAAGAATTCTATCGACTGAACATCAGAGCAGGTCATCGGGAGAGCGATGATGAGAAGGTCGCGAGATATCTGAATGGTCTGAGATATGACATTCAGGATGAATTAAGCATGCTAACCATCCGAACTGTGGAGGATGCGTATCAGATGGCTCTGAAAGCCGAGGAGAAGCTGAGCCGAAAACAAGGTCAGCGAGGGCGAGGCAGAAGCCATCCAAGAGGCAAGGCAGTTGCCCAAGATAAATACCAGAAGCCCAAAGAGGAATGGAAGAAACCTCAGGGTAAGGTTGAAAGAGGCGGAACCTCACAGAGGCAGCCATATGTTGAACAAAGAGGACAACAAAATGATCAGCGAGGAGATTATGCTGATGCAAATGCTCTTCCTCGTACTAGAGGTCGAGGTAGAGGAAGAGGTGGAGTAATCACATGTTTTACATGTGGGAAGAATGGGCACAAGTCGTACGAGTGTCCAGAGAAAAAGAAGGACATGGGAGAAGCTCACATCATTGAAGCGCAGAGGCGTGATGCTAAGACCGAAGATGCAGAAGGCGGAAGATCGCTTGGGATGCATAAAGTCCTTTTGACACCTGAGAAAGAGGTAGAAAGTCCAGTTCAAAGGACCAGACTGTTCAGAACAGCTTGCAAAACCAAGGACAGGGTATGCAAGGTTATCGTAGACAGTGGTAGCACGGATAACCTCATTTCAACCGAGATGGTAGAGAAGTTGGAGCTGGAGACGACTGATCATTCCAGTCCATACAGAGTTTCGTGGCTACAGAAAGGACACCAGGTGAGTGTTACTAAACAGTGCTTGGTTGAATTCAAAATAGGAGGATACAATGATGAGATTCTGTGTGATGTTATTCCCATGGATGTATGTCATTTATTGCTAGGAATACCATGGCAATATGACAGAAATGTGATTCATGATGGGAGAATGAACACCTATACTCTGGAGAAGAATGGGAGAACCCATATGTTGCTTCCGATAAAGGATAAGGAGGTAAAGCTGGAAGTAAACAACACAATACTTCTCATGAGTGGGAAGGAGCTTCTTTCAAAAGTGGAGAAGAATGAAGATCCACAATTCTTTGTGGTCAGAAAGCCGAGGATTGTTCTGACTAGCACGAGAGTGGATGATTTACCAGATGAAATTAAAGAACTGCTAGAAGAGTTCGTTGATATCATAGTGGACGAGTTACCTCATTCGTTGCCACTAGTGAGAAGTGTGAGTCATCACATAGACCTCATACCAGGAGCAAGTTTACCGAATAAAGCTGCGTACAGGTTGACGCCGCAAGAAAATGAGGAGGTCAAGAAGCAGGTCCAAGATTTGATGGACAAAGGGTTGGTTAGGGAAAGCTTGAGTCCATGTGTTGTTCCAATAGTACTCAGTCCGAAGAAAGATGGGGGCTGGAGGATGTGTATTGACTCGAGAGCGATCAACAAGATAACCATCAGGTACAGGTTTCCACTGCCGAGAATGGATGATCTGATGGATTGCCTGAGCGGGGCAAGGTATTTTTCAAAGATTGATCTGAAAAGCAGATACCACCAAATTCGCATGAGGGAAGGCGATGAGTGGAAGACAACCTTCAAAACAAATGAAGGATTATATGAGTGGCTAGTCATGCCGTTTGGCTTGACGAATGCGCCAAGTACTTTTATGAGGCTGATGAATGAAGTCCTGCGGGAATTCATCGGAAAGTTCGTCATCGTGTATTTGGACGACATACTGATTTACAGTAAGTCAGAGGCTGAACACCTGAAGCATTTGGCCATTGTGATGAGGAAGCTACAGCAGGAGAAACTGTTGATCAATATGAAGAAGTCCTCATTTATGCAGACACAACTCATTTACTTGGGTTTTGTTATTTCAGCAAATGAGTTGAGGATGGATCCGGATAAAGTGGAAGTGATCAAGAATTGGCCATCACCGAGAAATATTTTCGAGGTGAGAAGTTTCCATGGCTTGGCTAGTTTCTACCGGAAATTCATCAGAAATTTCAGTGGAATTAGCGCAACAATGATGGACACAGTGAAGAAGCGACATAAGTTTTTTCAGTGGACAACTGAGGCTGAGGAGAGCTTCAATTTGTTGAAGCGAAAGATCACAGAGCAACCAGTGTTGGTGTTGCCAGATTTTCAGAAGACGTTCCAGGTGAAATGTGATTCCAGTGGGTATGCCATAGGAGCGGACTTGAGTCAGGAGGACAGACCAGTTGCATATTTCAGTGAGAAGCTGGATGACGCAAAGCTGAAATACTCCACGTATGATAAGGAGTTTTACGCCATCATACAGGCGTTGAAGAAGTGGAGGCATTACTTGATCCCGAAGGAATTTGTTTTGTACAGTGACAATCATGCATTATAGTTTGTGACTCAACAGGAGAAGTTGAATCAGAAACATGCAAAATGGGTAGAGTATATGCAGAATTTCAAGTTTGTGATCAAACATATTTCGGGTACTGCTAACAAAGTGGCTGATGCTTTGAGTAGAAAATGTTTGTTGCTGCAGGAGTTTCAAGTCAAAACCTTGGGTTTTGAAAATCTCAGGGATATGTACGCAAAAGATGCAGACTTTGGAGAGGCGTATGAAGCAGCTGAGAATCCAGTTCTTAGAGACAGAAGCCTGTGGATGGATTATATGATCCAGGAAGGATTGTTGTTTAGAGGCAATCAACTGTGTATTCCAAAATTATCCATGAGGGAGAACTTGTTGAAAGAGAAGCACAGTGGTGGATTGGCAGGGCATTTTGGCCACGACAAGACATTTGCAAACCTGAGCGAAGCATACTTTTGGCCAGGGATGCGGTCGGAAGTCAAAAATTTTGTCGACATATGCCGCGTTTGCCAGCATTCAAAGGGAAGAAAGCAGAATGAAGGGTTTTATCAGCCATTGCCCATACCAGAGAGACCATGGGAGGCGATCAACATGGATTTTGTATTGGGATTATCGAGGATGCAAAGGGGTGTTGATTCCATCTTTGTGGTCGTGGACAGGTTTTCAAAGAAGGCACATTTCATTCCATGCCAGAAGACCAGCGATGCGACTCACATCGCAAATTTGTTTTCAAAGAGATCGTTAGACTTCATGGATTGCCGAAAAGTATTGTTTCGGACAGAGACACCAAATTTATAGGGCATTTTTGGAGGACGCTATGGAAGAAGCTAGGAACTAATATGGAGTTTAGTTCTGCTTATCATCCTCAGACAGACGGACAAACGGAATTCGTCAACAGAAGTCTGGGAGACTTGTTGAGAAGCTTGGTGACGGAGCACCATAGCAGTTGGGATAGCATATTGCCATAGGCTGAGTTTGCATACAATGATTCACTGAATCGGAGTACAGGTAGAAGTCCATTTCAGGTTGTATATGGAATGCAGCCGAGAGGGGTTTCTGAATTACGAGATTCAGAACAGACTGCAACTAGCAGTGCTAGTGCAGAAGAATTCACTGAGGCGATGCAGGAACTTCACAGTCAGGTGAAGCAGCGGCTACAAAATTCAAATCAGGAGTATAAGCGCAGAGAAGACCAGCATCGAAGACAACTTCAGTTTGAAGTTGGTGATCTAGTTCTGGCGCACCTAAGAAAAGAAAGGTTCCCAAGGGGAACATACAATAAACTCAAAATGAAGAAAATCGGACCATGCAAGGTCTTGAGAAAATTCAGAGAGAATGCATATGAGATTGAGTTGTCGGATGGTATCGGGATATCTTCGATATTTAATGTTGCAGATTTATATCCATACAGGCCAGGAGAAGTAGAGACTGGAACTGAGGAACCAGTGGTCCAGTGGATGAAACAATTACCAGTAGCAGAGAAGCCACAGATGGAATGCATACTGGACAAGAGAGTGGGTAAGAAGACCAGAAGAAAAGAATACTTCGAGTATCTGGTCAAGTGGAAGAATCATCCAGTGGAGGATGCCAGCTGGGAGACTGAAGCAGAGATTCAAAAGCATGGATAGACCGTGCAGGAGCTCATGGACAGGAGCCCATGAAAATTTTCAAGCGAGGGAGTATGATGCAGGAGCATCGCCCACGTCAAGCGAGCCAGCGCGAAAGTAGGAGACAGCTGGACCAGCCAGCAAAATTTCTTTTTGGATTTCACTTTGAGATTGTTGCGCGAGTCTTTAATGAATACATTTATGAAAGCGCACTTTGTATATTGTAATGGACCTTGAGCGGATAGCTCACGTCCTTAGGTAGATGAGGCATTTAATAGATTTAATGTAGTTAGATAGGAATTTAATTCTAGATTTGATAGCTTTAGAGCTCGAGAGGGAAACATGATATAGACACCCTCATTGTACATTGTAATATTATTCTTGAGAAAGCAAAAGAGGAGAGCAAGCAGAGAAGTGTATGAGAAACATCCATGTACATATATTGAGTTAATAGAAAAGCTTTGATTCAATTCCATGGTTGTGTTACTCTCTGTGTATTGTTGATATTATGCTCATGAATGTTTGCTTCTTGTCATACATTTTCTTTTATATGCTGTGTATGTGATTTCATGATTGAATTGAAGTCTGTGAGAACAAGAAGTTAGTTTCAATTGTTTCTCTATCTTGAACCAGAGAATTCCTGCAAGGAGTGTAGTTGAATCGTCCGCAAGGAGTGCGTTGACAGAAGGGTTCAGATAGAGATAACTTTTGTTCTAAGTTCTTAGGAGTGCAGATTGGGCATCAGAGCCGTGCAAGGCATGCGCAGGCTGGACGAAGACTCAGAGTTGTGATTCTGAGCAAAGGGATTGAAGGTTTCTGCTGCAGGAGTGCGCAGGATCGAAGACTTCAACACTTAGTCGTGTTTGAAGGTTTTCCGCAAGGAGTGCGTGCAAGAGTTTTCCTGAGGGACTCGAAGTCATGAAGCTCAAGAAGGATAGGCCTTTGAATTCATTGAAGGACAAGGGCAGAAGTTGTGCGTGAACAGGTTGAGGGAAGAACACAGGTTGGCAAACAAGCCTCGTGGAGAGATACGTCTTGTTCGTGGATTGCGCAAGAAGAAGAAACGGACGGACAAAATTCTCTAGGGAGATTTCGCGAAGTTCTATAGGGCGTTGGATCTTGTGGAGGAGCAAGAAAGGTTACAGCGCAAGTGAGGAAAGGATCGAAGCTCATGGGAGCAGGAGCGTCGATTGGGGTCACGAGGAGCGTTGATTCTACTCGTGGATCCACAGATCGGAAGTTCGTGAGGTAAGACTCCAACTTTACGCAACGGAAGTTTCAAGAGTGAGAGGTGCGACATTCCGACAGTCATGTAAACAGTGTGGGCCACAAGTGATAGTGGAAGACAGGTGGTGTAAACCGTCAGAGGTTCGGCATCTCGGGCATCGGGAGTCGACCAATAATTCATTTGGCCTCGCGAATAGCGAAGTTGCGAGGTAGCGATATTTCGGGAATCGGCGCCTCGGGCTTCGGGAGTCGAGGTAGGAGTCGTTTGAGCTCGTGAGTGGCGAAGTCACGAGGGAGCGAGATCGTGAGTCTTGGCCTTTCGGCGTTTCGTGTATCGGGTTTCGAAAAACCGAATGCTTGGTAATGCGAGTCACGAAGACGCGATAGCGCGAAGTTTCGACCCGGCGAGAGAAGGTCAGCGTGACTGACACATCGGGTCTCGGGGATTCAAGATCCTAGTCTATCGATAGAGAACTTGTGAATATGCGAGTTCCGATCCTCCGATAAGAAATAAAAGAGGATCGCGAGACAAGAACTGTAGGTGCAGATATTTCGATTGGGAGATAGAAGAGCATTGACGCTCTTCGGACCAAGAAGAAAGAAGGTCCTGTGAGCGGGCGAGGAGTTATCGGAGGAGGTAGCTCGATTAGCCTTGCATCATCAGGCAATGAATTTAGGTTGTGAACAACATAATATGGAATTTTGGTGGCTCATGAGAAATTATTTGCATAAGGTAAATGAAGAATATGGTAGCCCTCTATAAAATGAAGAGTTAGAAAAACTATATTATGAATCATTAGGAAATGTTCCCCAGAAATAACCCAACAATATGAAAGGACATAATCCTCCTGTTCCTACTAATACTATTGCCTCACATTCAGATTGAAAGAAGGAAATCTATGGATCAGGCTATGATATCACCATGAAAGTTGGATATAAGGGACATGGAGATATATGAAAAAATGAAGATGGTATTTGTAAGCCAATCCAAATTGAAGAGAGACCTAAAGGATTAGGTATGGGTGTCGTTTTTGATTCTCCTATAATGATTAAAGAGATAGGAATCATGCAAGAAATATTTAACAAAGTTGGAACTATTAAAGAGGAACAA
Organism: Picea engelmannii; assembly: GCA_009831015.1. NCBI lineage: Eukaryota > Viridiplantae > Streptophyta > Pinopsida > Pinales > Pinaceae > Picea > Picea engelmannii. Next base: position 323,174 of record ML786985.1, read on the forward strand.
ATCATCTTGCCTAAATATGCCAATTCGAATGTTGCTGAAGTTTAGGATACCATTTATGCTACTGAAGAAAATCATGAAGAGGAAAATGGATACTCACTGAAGGAAAGAACAATGATGAAATTTCAAAATCATCTGATCCTTTCACTCAAATGTTGAATGTGAAGATGAATCTACACTAGATGGAGATGGAGGCCATCCCCCTAGAGGGAATGGAGAAAAAGAGAAATATTCTCAACCTCATGAAGTTCAGGAAGACTAAAGTCAAGAACATGAGAAGTGGCAGAAGATGATGAGGTTAAGAAGAGAAAGTGTAAAGACTACTTTGAGCATCCTGAAGCCAAAATTGTTGAAACAATGTAATTCGGATTCACCAACCGAGTGGATAATTTATTCTACCACTACTTGACCTACTATCCCAATTGATCCTTCCCTAGTTGTTACACATTATTTTGGTCACTCTCATGATGCCTCTACAGTTATGTGTTCAAGCTCTCATAAGGACTTTTTTCCTGAGAAAAGTGACTGTTGTCTTCTTCCACATAACATATTTTTAAGATGAGTTCACAGGTTGACTATGTTGTAGGGTGTGAGAATTTTGATTCTCGCAGGCAACCCTATACCTAGCCTACGAGGTGTTCGCAGTCTGCTCTATAGGTAGGGTGTGAACCTATTTTGAAGCTTGAAAGGAAGATGAAGTTATGAAGGTTCTAGAAGAGTATACTCTAGAAAATGAGTTGGCATTTGCATCGTTGGCATCCTACTCACTTCTCATATTTAGTGGGATCATCCTCATCCCTTTAACCATCTCTCCTTCTCCTATATAATGAAGGGTTTCTCAAGGAAGAGGTTAAGCAAGATTGAATGGAGAATTGATGAAATAATTGTGTGAAGAACCCTGTTTGGATTGAAGCTTCTATTTGTCTATCAAGTTGTACTGGATCTTCTTCATGCAAGTGTAGAGCAAATGTGTGTGTTGGAATCAAGAACCATTGAAAGGAAGCTTGTGACATCAAGGTGATATAGTTGTATCTTATACTTTCATTTAATATAATACAACGACATGTCCCTTTCCCATAAAATCACTCTTATTTTATTGCATAACTCCTTGATCATATGCATAGGTTCACATTGAACATACTTTGCTATCTTCACTTTGGTTGGTTTGTGTTGTCTTGGACCTGATCTCACAAGAGAACCAGAGCGAAGTAGGAAAAAAATAGACCTAAGGAAGCGATATAAAGGTATGTCACTCATTCCTTCTTGGTAGTAGATTCAATGACTGCAACTTAGAGAAAGAGTCATGCCCTGTCCTATTTTGTTCTAGATCCAGGTGGATCTAGGGAGATCTATTAGTGTCCGCATATACCGATTTATCACGTGTATTATACAACACAAAATAAGTCAGTAGAAGCCGTATATATGTATATAATGATCAAAAGTTTTTAATATTGCTGAGCGATCTTGTTCTTTTCACACTCATAAAAGTATTTGAAGAAAACGTTCGATGGGCGATAGTTTATCACTTTTTCAGTCTCATCGAACTAATTTACGAAAAAGGAACTGGGAGAGTTTCTCTTTCATTGTTTTTCAAACTCTCAAAACATGAAAAATACCCGAGTTTTCTATCTTTGGACTCGTTAAACAAACATTGAAAGGCCCTTACAGGACCAAACCACTCCTACTTAGGGTTCGTTAAACATACTCCGAGGGACCCGTCCGAAGGATGAACTTACATCAACAAGAATATGTTATCCTCCTCAAGCTTGTGTAAAAATAAAGAGGTACTCGCCATAAATGGTGGGGGAAATTTTGGGAAAGGGATATGTTTAGGTATTTGTATTAGTGGCAGTAAGTGTCACTCTTGAACATGACACTCCATGTTCGTCATTTGAATCCGGGTTGGGAAATCCATTTGTCTCTCTTCTGACTTACTACAAGGTCGTATCTTGGGTCGCCTTTGAGTCAATGCTGCCAAGACCATTGTCATGTCGTTCATATGTTCAAGAGTAGTCCAAACAAGCCCTCCATTGAGTGGACCATCTGCAGTTTTCCATTCTTACCATGTCGACCTTCCCTATGTCCATTTCAAATCATATTCGTACTTTGGATTGCCCTCAAAATTTGTTACTTATTTTGTTTCATTGATGGGGGATACATCAAGGCCCTCCTGTGATGAGTCTTTTTCCATCGACTCCAACTCATTATCTGGGAATATGACTTAGAAATCATTTAGTACCTTAGAACCTGCATGCCTTAATGGCAGGTCTCTTTTCTTTTGACAGTGGATTCACATCATTGGTCCCTGATTGAGAGATTCCGCCGAATGTTCGACTTCAACTCTTTTATTCACATTTGGTCGGATTGTACTTAGGTACCTTGGGAGTCATTGACATCAATGGTGATTTCCCTCTCACTTGTTAATGGTTTTCATCAATGACCAGTAATCGAGTGGTTTCTACCATGTTCGACTTCGACACATGTAATCACATGGTTAGATTCGTACTTTTCAGACAACATGATTGAATACCCTGGGTCTTATCTTTTGGCCCAGGCTGCGCTAGAGTATTTATGATTTGTATTGATACCTGGATCCACTTTGTATGTCACGTGGCTATGTCCTAATCTGAGTCTTCTAAACATATAGATCCACAATGTATTCCTGGTGGCTATGTGGTATTTTGGCAACATGGATCCACAGTGTATGATTGGTGGCCATGGCCTACATTTATGATTTCATTCATTTGTGGTCTGAGCATGGGAATGCCTACCTCAGAACTGGTATTATATTCTGCAGATGCTTTATTGTTTGTAGGTTTATAATTAGGTGTGATCCTTGTTTCTGACACACACACACACATTTTACAAATTATTTCGGCTGTCACGAGTTCCAGATTCATACTTTGGGGGGCATTTTGTTACACATTATTTTGGTCACTCTGGTGATGTCTCTATAGTTATGTGTTCAGCCTCTCATAAGGAATTTTTTCCTGAGAAAAGTGACTGTTGTCTTCTTCCACATAACATATTTTTAAGATGAGTTCGCAGGTTGACTATGTTGTAGGGTGCGAGAATCTTGATTCTCGTAGGAAACCCTATACCTATCCCGCGAGGTGTTCGCAATCTTCTCTATAGGTAGGGTGCGAACCTATTTTGAAGCTTGAAAGGAAGATGACGTTATGAAGGTTCTAGAAGAGTATCTTCTAGAAAATGAGTTGGCATTCACATGGTTGGAATCCTACTGACTTCTCATATTTAGTGGGATCATCCTCATGCCTTCAACCATCTCTCCTTCTTCTATATAATGAAGGTTTTCTCAAGGAAGAGGTTAAGCAAGATTGAATGGACAATTGATGAAAGAATTGTGTGAAGAACCCTGTTTGGATTGAAGCTTGAAGACTCTATTTGTCTATCAAGTTGTACTGGATCTTCTTCATGCAAGTGTAGAGAAAGTGTCTGTGTTGGAACCAAGGACCACTGAAAGGAAGCTTGCGACATCAAGGCGATTTGGTTGTATCTTCTACTTTCATTTAATATAATACAGCGACATGTCCCTTTCCCATAAAATCACTCTTATTTTATTTCATAACTCCTTGATCATATGCATAGGTTGGCATTGAATATACTTTGATATCTTCACTTTGGTTGGTTTGTGTTGTCTTGGACCTGATCTCACAAGAGCACCAGAGCGAAGTAGGAATAACAAAGACCTAAGAAAGTGATATAAAAGTATGTCACTGATTCCTTCTTGGTAGTAGATTCAATGACTGCAACTTAGAGAAAGAGTCATGTCCTGTCCTATTTTGTTCTAGATCCAGGTGGATCTAAGGAGATCTGTTAGTGTCCGCATATACTGATTTATCCTGTAACACTAGTTCAAGGATTGATTAAGTTAGTCACTTAATCTAATTCTTAAAACCTAAATGAGGTTGTGTATATTCCTAATACCTCAAATTTTAATACTATTAGGGATCCATTTTCAATTGATGAAACCCCCCTTGAATTTGAGTTGAATATAACTATTACCAAATCTAATTTTTACCGAAGGATAGTCCTAACCATTTGAAAATCCTCCTTCATGAAATCCATGGATGAACCTACTAAATTCGAAGAGTCTAGAACATAAATTGTTCCTTCAGTCTCAGAGTCAATTACCCCTACACCAAAGTCTATTGATGAATGTGATAATATTGAAATTGATGTGTTCTCTAGTGTGGAAGTGATCAAGGAAAATTATAAACAATATAAGAGGATAAATGATGACTTCTCCATTTGTGAAGGCCCAACAATCCCAAGATTTCTTGTTATAGACTATGAGATAGAGATTCTCACCATTGCTACCCTCTAACCTAGAACTAATAAAGATGTGAGAGAGATGGAGGAAAAATATTTTGACTCTACTATCAGTGAGCTTGGCATGAATTAGCTCTTGAAATTGATAAAGTATGGCTCCATAAACAGATTGTTGATATTGTTTCTAGGGACTATCTCAAAGCTACTCATGATGTTGAAAAAATTAGTCAGAGAATCAAGAATATTAAAAATATTTTATAGTGTGACATGAAAGGGCCACAATCAAATAAATAATGCAGAGGATTATGGATATGCAAGCCAATATTATCCATTTGGATGACGAACCTAAAAAGATGAAAGTTGTCTAAACTCTTCTTAGGTTAAAGGAGTTGGAAATCAGAAGCTTGAAGAATAAGATTAATGGCAAAGACATGGAACCGTGGTATATTCCAAAAGTTGAAGTGATCATGTAGGATAGATTCAATTTAATTGGAAATCAATAAGTGAAAGGAGGAACAAGTAAACCTAAGAAAAAAATATGAGGTAGCCATTAAAGAGACTAAGGAATTGAAATTGGATATGTCCAACTGAGAACGAAAAACTATAAGTCTCAAGGCTAGTATTGCAAATCACAAATATGCCCGACATGCCTTGGTTATATCTTCTAGGTATTTAGATACACCATGTGTCCAACAAGTTATAAGTATCCAGTGCCTAATAGGGAAGGAACAAGACTTGGTAAAGGAGACTAAATCATTGAAATAATAGTTAGAATAAGTTGAAGGTAGATTAGAAGAAGAGAAGGAAGAAAATAATGGATATGTAAATGAACTAGAAGAGACAAAACTATAGATAAGGAACATTACATCTGATCTGGAAAAGTGGAACAAGAATTGAAGGAAGAGAAAGGAACAAGTGCTAATTATAAGATTCTTCTGGCCAGGGCCTGTGTTCTGGCCATTGGAAAAGACATAATGATTGTCTAATTTGGGATGAAATAATTAGTCCGATGAAACAAATCAAGGAGCACTTTGAATTCATGAATGAATATCATGATTTGAGAGTTAAGGTGTAACAAGGCATAGAGAGAGTTTGGCAAGAAACTATGGAGAAGGCAGAATTAACAATGATTGCATTTTTTTCTGAATAATATTTCAATTGGAAAGATGGCTATAATGGGAGTATAAAACATGACTACAGATGTTATGTACATAGAGCATGTTGTAAATAAGAAGAATGACCTCTTTATTGATTAGAAGAAATGTAACATAGATGTTGAACAAATCAATACATTTGTGGACAAACTATTATATCTTGAAAATTAAGGGCTTCCATCCCAAGGATAATATGGTTGGTGCTACCATAAACAAAAAGGGATCAAGGCTTGTAGGATACCACTAGGAAAAGAAGAGAAAATAGCAGGTAGGATATTGACCGCTCTACATTTCTCATCATACCTACCAATCTGTGAAGGAGAGAGGATGCCCTTAAGGTGTAACAAGGCATAGAGAGAGTTTGGCAAGAAACTATGGAGAAGGTAGAATTAGCAATGATTGCATTTTTTTCTGAATAATATTTAAATTGGAAAGATGGCTATAATGGGAGTATAAAACATGACTACAGATGTTATGTACATAGAGAATGTTGTGAATAAGAAGAATGACCTCTTTGTTGATTAGAAGAAATGTAGCATAGATGTTGAACAAATCAATACATTTGTGGACAAACTATTATATCTTGAAAATTAAGGGCTTCCATCCCAAGGATAATATGGTTGGTGCTACCATAAAAAAAAAGGGATCAAGGCTTACAGGATACCACTAGGAAAAGAAGAGAAAATAACAGGTAGGATATTGACCGCTCTGCATTTCTCATCATACTTACCAATCTGTGAAGGAGAGAGGATGCCCTGATCTAATCACTACAAAAGATCCTTAGTTTTGAAATGAAATAAAACAACCATCACTACCCACTTTATCATTATTATTCTCCCACATTTTCACCTATTTATTATCTCTCTATCGCACACTTGAGTGAACAACATCCCTCTATCCCACTTTTTCTAAGAATAAACACCTTTCAAATGAGTTGTTAACCTACCCTCGTCATAAGCTAAAATACACCGTACTCATGAATGCACAAATTTCCTTCTGCCATGCTAGCCAAAGACAAGAGCTTCATGAAGGAAAGGGTTCCTTGCTTCCAGGAATATCATATTCATAAGATGAATGGGAACCTCAGAACTACACAAACTTGATATTTCAAATGGAGAACCACTTGAAATGGATTTTGATATAGACAGTAAGTAGAGTATGCCCCTTTTTAAACTAACCATAGACATGATAGATACTCCACAACTAGAAAATGGTTAATTCATGGTTCACCTCTCTATTATTATGTTAAACTTGACTCAATGAAAGAGTTAAATTTGTTAGGTTAATAGTGGTGGTTTCGGGAACATGGTTTTGGTAGATCATGGATTACATGTAATGAAATCCCTTAAAAGGCTAGTAATACTCCATTGTAATGTGTCGAGATTTGAGTGGTGAAGGATCACTTAGCTGGTGTCCGGATGTTGGTCGGCTTGATCAGGTTTGGTTAAGGGAAATAATAGATCTATTGTTGGTTGGTTACTCCCGTAAGGGTTTTCCATGGTAAATATAGTGTGGTTTATGTGTGTTGTTTCTATGTTATTTTTATCTCTCTCAAATTTTAATTTACTAAAAATGGATATCAAAGAGAGGTTTCCATGGAGTCTCCAGCAAGAGTACCATGTGTCCTATGTGTAAATCTTGAATTTTTTCATGGATTTGAAGATCGATTTCTTGAATGGTCATATCTACTAATAGTGAGTCTATATTTGATATATATGCTAGGTTTGGTTGGATCCGTTGTCTAGTTGCATACATACCAGGAGGTAAGCATCAAGAACTAGAGGTCAAAGCAATGGTAAGGCAAGAGGATGGCGACATAAATGTCAGGATAGCAACAATGAATATATATATATAATAAAATTTTAGTGGAGTTAAATGTAAATGGGCATACCACTTTAAGACTTAGTTAGGCACGCGTACCTCACGTTTGAAATTTCATTAGTAAAGTTTAGACATAGGCCTAGGTGATAGGGGGGAGCATGTCAAATCCCCATAAACCATGACTTTGAGGGAGGTTTGGCCGAATTTGGTCATGGGAAACTCCAAGTCAAGTTTAAGGGGGGGGGGGATATTAGGTTAAACTTGACTCGGTGAAAAAGTCAAAGTTGTTAGGTCACCAATGGTGATTTCGGGCACATGGTTTTGGTATCCCATTGATTACATGTAATGAAATCATTTAAAAGGATAGTGATACTCCATTGTAATGTGTTAAGAGTTGAGTGGTGAATGATCACTTGGTTGGGTTGGCCAGGTTTGATCGATTTTTCTCAAGGGAAATAATAGATCTATTGTTCGTTGGTTCTTCCCATAATGGTTTTCTAAGGTAAATATCATGTGATTTATGTGTTGTTGTTATGTTTTTTTTGTTTTATCTCTCTTTCATTTTTATTCCCTAACATCTATCCATCCCACCGACAGGGGTGGGGGTTGGAAACCCCATTGTGCAGTTGTATTCCACCAATAACATTGTGGGAGAGGACAACCCTGCAGGAGAGGACTATTTAGGTAGGATGGTGCCACCTATGGATAAGAGAGACAATGGAAAACAAACATGTGCAACATACATAAAATAATTTTTTACTAGAGGTTGATTGATGAAACACCCATATATATGGAGGAATCAACATTCCCATATTACAACCCTATCTTTCACCCGAAAAAGGATATTTAATGGCTACCCAAAGCACATGAACTTATAATTGCACTGAACCAATAGACTTCTGCCAGAATAGGATTTGTTTGGATATCCACATCTTAGATCTGTCGAGATATAAGTTTCCATTCAAAGCGGGTGGGATAATACCTTTTTATCCCTTCTTACAGAATTTCCCTTCTTCCTATTGTCAAACATCGGCAAAACTTTCTTCATGACTCGAAACAATCCATTTCTCTCTCAAATATTAGGTCCCCAACATCTCTTATCGACCGAGATGTTTTAAGGATATGCACCTCACCCCATGAAGGGGAACCAACACACTTAATTATTCGAAACAAAAAGAATGATACTTACACCAAGAGAGCACACCACCATGCAATGAGCACTACTAGTCAACAACTTAGTTTTTCCTCGAGAGAATCTAGGAAGGAAAAAAATATGCACGTAAGAGGGAAAAGGGAACCAACCATACAATGGTATGGGGAATGAATTTCCCAGAGAAGTACCTTTATGGTTTGATCCAAAATTGATTTCCCCACCGAACCAACTTCTCTATTAACCCAGAAAATATGCCACATCTAAGAATCGGTGCCAGAAACTGACAAGAATATAACAATCTGACTGAAAAGAAAAACAATCATGTGATCTCTCTCTCATTCCCAGTAAGTAGGCATTTAACCATAAGAATCTCTTTATCGACACAACAAGTTGAAGTCATATATTTCTCTATCGAGGGAGAGAATATCAAGTTATTACATACATAATATAAATATTTTGGAAATTAGATTGACCCATTAAAGGAAGGTAGGTGACCCATATATATGAATTTGAAGGAAAGAAAGCTGGAGAAAATATTTCAAGGGAATTGATTCACTCTCAAGGGATATAGGGGGAGCACTCGACCTTTGCATTTTCAATTTCATTTATGAAGTTGGAACACCTTATTTTTAAATATGAATCAGGTATTATTTATTCAAAGTTGGTTGGGGTGGGATGAGAATGAATGGTTGAAGGGTTCATTTCAATATTAAATTTGGTTGAGCCATGTTTTTCCATCAAAGGGTGGGAGATTTCATATTTTTTATATTTGAATGATTGATTTTTTTATTCTTAATTTTATAATATTTAAAATTTAAATTATATTTAATTCGATAACATTCATAAAATTGAATTTTTTTAATGATTGAATGATTAATGAACCATATTTTTCCATGGAAAGGTTGGAGCTCTCATATTTTTTATATTTGAATGATTAATTTTTTATTCTTAATTTTATGATATTTAAAATTAAAATACATATACCCCGGATGGGGTGCCACCTAGCCATAACTGTCGGAGTCACACTTGGATGCTGACGTCCTCTCCACATACTCGACCTCCTGTCCAAGGTGATACATAAACATGTCTCTCCTTCCTGCAACCTGGTTCTCATGCACATCATTAAGATGAAGGTCTTGTCTCAGGTGGGTAAGATCTGTACTGGTACAGGAATGGTGACGGTTATTTATGATCAAGGAATGGTTATTTTAATGGCCTCAAACCTCAGCATGTCCAATTTATCTTTTCTTTGGATTATTTCCATATTCACTTGCACACTTGTTGGGAAACTTGTCTTTGTGGTTATTAGATTTTTCTTTTCCATCTCCTTCCCTCTGTTCATTTTCATTTCCTTTTCTTATCCCATCCTATTCTTGGCCCCTTTCTCCATTGTGATTCCTAGTGAAAGAGGAAAGCCCAATCGCATATCGGGGTCTTTTCATGGCTCAGTTTCTTGACTTCATTCTCCTCTCCCCTCATCCATCCTCTATGATTCTACTTTGCTTTCCTCCTCTCTTGCAATGAGATAACAATAAGACGATAGTTAGGAACATGCCACTCGAGTAGAGGAAGAAATTCCCTTTGAGCAATTACAAGCCAATTCAAAAACCTCCACCCCTCCTGCAATAGAACAATCACTTAATGTGGTTTCTCCTAATCTGCATAGCCACCATGCCACTACCAACAGTTCATAGGTACCTGGGAGCAATTCCAACAGGGAAACAGAGCTTCCTTTTCCAAGGTGATTCTTGGATGAACAACTACAATTAAATTTCGAGCTTTGTAGGGATATAACAGAGAAAAAAATTCGCTAGGAGCAGATGGGATGCCAACTCACCGACCTTCTTGACACACTCTCAATTCAGACCTCTAACCAACCATGTATGGTTTGTCTCTGTCACTATGCATGTGCTTCTACATGGCACATTCCTCCCAGAGGCGAAGGTGGAAGCGGTCAGTATGGTGTTTAATTTTCATCTACTATAATGGTTGCAGTCCTTAGCATGTTTTTAGTTTCAGTAGTTACTAGGCTAGTTTTGAATCCTCAGTGGACTTTAGCTTCAACAACAAATAGGTTTTTTTTGGACTTTATTCCATTATGTAGTTATATTTGCATTAACTGAATTTTCTTAGCCCTCCGAGGTAAACATTTATGGCAATATGAGACCTGGTGCAAACTATGGTTTCGAGTTATGGTAGGTCTAGCACAAGGTCACAAGATATGTATTTTTATCAATGTTTCTTAAAGGTAATATCAAAACTAACTTAAAAAAAAAAATTCACACACACACACACACACACACACACACACACATATATATATTATAATTTAATAATAATAAAATAAATATTTTTTTATGATTAGATAATCAATTTTTTAATATATTTAATTAATAATAATTATAAATGAAAAAAAAAATTACATGCATAGAAAGTTCAATAATATTGACCTTAAAAACTTAACATACTAATGATTTTACACATCAGATTCCATCCACTATTTCTCACATACATTACATATATGTGTGTGATGATAGAAAATTTTCCCACATAAACCTACCAGGAGTTGTGAGCATCATCATCCATATGCAAAGAGGATCTAAGATAAGAGTGTATTCCATGATGGAAGTGTTGATCAGTTAACAAATGGAGAGTATATCACACAACTCCATCGCCCCCTAAAATAAAATAAAAATTCAAATAATCCACAATCCAATGGTAAAAAAATAACTTATGGACAGTGAAAAATGTTTACATGAGTTTAACTATGTAGAGAATTATCACAATGGAAATCCAATGAAAGTGCTCTCCATGGTGAAAATCCAATTGCATGGTGAAAAATTTGAAGTGTTTTTGGCTAAAATTAAATGGAGATATGTTTACAAAAAGAAATTAAATAATTAAAATGTTTAAAAAGTAAAGATGTTGAGTGTGGCTAGTTTTTATATATATAATGGGATACCATTTTCATCTATGCATATAATTTTTCATCGAACGTGTTTGTTCTGTTTCAATAGTAGTACAAAATGGAGGATATTTTCAGGAAAAGGAAGGCAATATGTCCCAGATGTGGGTCTTGCGAATACTACATGTTTAGGTCTATGAACAACAAGGGTCATGCTAAGAAAATGCAACTAAGATATATCTGTAACATTTGTGGAAAATAATTCACTCTAGGTGGAAATATGTATAACACAAGTCTTTACACCCTCCTTCAAAATATAGCATATTTCCAAAGAAGCCGTGCCTGCACAACATTTTTAATTGTTCTCCTCCATGTAGGAGTTCATGTGATCAATATGGATATGGTTGGACATTGCATGCACAAGCTTCGTCAAATAATTTTTTCATGCCAATGACAATTATAGGAGGAACCTGCAAGACATTTCAGAGAGAACATGAGGAAGTATGTTTCCAGATGAATCATGTGTTAAGGGTACAAGCATATGGAGCAAATTTTTGTGGGTATCCTAAAGGTAATATTTGTTGGGGCATTTTTGTGAACCCATGCAACATTATTAAAGAAATAATATGTTCTCGAACATTGGGAAAGTGGTCACAACTTGATGATGGATCATCATAGTGGGAATAACTTCCTTGTGATAGTCCACCCGTTGAGTTCGATCCTTTCATATTTCTATAAAATTCTCAAGAACATATGATGGATGGAAACCAAGGGATTAATAATTGCATGAATAATATTCCATTGTTCAATAATATTGAGCCCATTGAATCATTTGAGATATTTAAAGAAACATATTTGGATGTTGATTTATTATTGTTAGAGTCTCTTGCAAAAAAAAACAACCAATGGAATATCAATCCCTGGAGGAGAAGAGCCACAAGATGAGGAGATTGCAAAGAGTAGCACTAATTTGTTTGTAGGAGAAGACATGGAGTTACATTCAGAATTGGATAATATTTTCCTTGTAGGATCATACAATCTAGAAGAAGAAAATGAATGGTTAATGGACATTTTTCAAGGCCAAGAAGGGATGAGCGATGTAAATGGAGGTGGTAATACAGTTTGCGGTTTTGATAAACCATGATATTCACACTTTTGATGGGAAATGTAATGTAATTCCATCTCCATTTGTTAATTATAGACATCATGTAATTATTTCCTAGTGGTATTATGTACATTCCTACAACATAGCATTAATGCACTAGATCCCACTAGTACAACTCAAGCCGTTATGGTTGCGTCGGTTATAGGGGTTAGCTTTTTTCACCTTTCACAATCTTGTGCTAGTCTTCCTTAACCATTTTCAGCTTCTGGTCTGGTACAGTTCTGACATTGATTTATTGTCTATGTTATGGCAAGACAATTCCACTCATAGCTCAGATCATATCCAAGAGTAGTGTAGGAGGAAAAGGATGATCAAGGCCACAATTCCCCCTTATTTCCTCCTAGAATGGTTTCTCAAATCCTTGTTTCCCTACATCTCCAAGGATATTTTCACATCGGGGGTATCCTTTAAGGAGGAAGCCATATTTAGGGCCCATTAGTTGGATTTGATATATTCTTAGTCTAGGATCTTGTATAAAATATTGTTGGATGCACTAAGTTAAAGTACTTACCCTACAAAACCAAAGTCTATACCACATGCCAATGGAATTATTGGTTCTATTAATAACACAGTTGCAAATCTGGTTGCAAACCAAATGAAGTAGATGACTATTCATAAAATTACAGTTGGTCAAACTACAACTTTTACCACTCCCACCATTTAATCATCGAATGTACATTATGTACAATCGATGAATTTGAAGGATAACTGATCCAGGTGGATCTCGGTGGCCATCCACCTTTTCCACTGAATCAACGTTTATGAGCCTATGGTTTTGATAAACCATTATATTCACCCTTTTGATAGGGAATGTAATGTAATTCCATCTCCACTTTTATAATTATAGACATCATGTAATGATTTCCCATTGGTATTATGTACATACCTACATCAAAGCGTTAATGCACCAAATCCCATTACAACTCTGTAGTTAAGTGCGTTCATGATAAATTAGTAATAGGATGGGTGATAGCCTAGGAAGTCCTAATGTTTTAAATTCCTATGATATTTTGTAAACTTAGACCAATTTATCCCACATGCATCATGGGAATTATTCTCCTCTCACTCTCTCATATATAATTGAGGTGAAGGAGGTCCTTTAAGCATGCAATGTAGTGTGATATAAATCTTGTTGTGAATGAAGTGTAGCCAATGTCTATTTTTCTTCAGAGATAAGCTACCCCATTCTAACCAGTTTATGTTCTACAATGTTTTTTCTATTTTATTCATTAATAGAAGTTTAGTTTCACTATATTTCTGTGTTCTTTGCTATATTTTTGTTTGTATCTCATTTCATTCTCAACATAATTCGTATGATTAAGTGGTATTAGAGAATTCTTCTCCTTGTCATTTCTCGGAGCATGTCCTTGACGAGGTCATGGTTCAGAGAGTTGGGTCTTGATCTAGTTTCACTTGAGGACAACCGCTCTCACTATCCCAAGCGACCTCCCATGGCATAAGAAAAGAGAGATGATAGAGCCGAAATTTCCTTTCAAGACGTTTCTTGAGGAATACCTCATGTTACAGAGGAATGAGGTGATGGATAACTTCACTCAAATCCTTTGATGACTACCGATGGTGGCCAAGGAATCTTTGATAAGTAAACCATTTCATAGGTGCAGCATGAGATAGTGTCGGATTACACTAACATATTTCATACCTTGCACTCAAATATGGGTATCAAAGACTCTAAGCATAACCTAGTTTTGAAGTACCACAGTGGTATGCACATGCACATTCAAAAAGATATGAATTTGTTGGAAACCTCCTCACTGGAAGCTTCTTATCACTATGCAATCAAAATCGAGCAGAAATTCAAGAAGAGGAGTAAGTAGGAGTTCAGGTTTGCAAATATGCCACAAATAAAGCATGTCAAAGGAAACTCTAACCTCACTGAACAAAGGACAGATCAAGGAAGGACAACCTCAAGAGAGTCAGTCAGAGATGCAAACAAATAAGGATAACATGAAGTCTAAGAAATACATCATAAAGTGGTGTGAGTTCCACAAAATTCCTTGGCACAACAACGATGAATGTTATTCAAAACAATCATTGGTGGTTGAGCTAAAAGAAAAATAATTAGAACCTGAAGCAAACTTTGATTCAAAGCACATTAAAGGGAAATAGATCATCGATTCAAAATCCACTACTACCATTGCAACCACAACAATACAACAAGAAGAACTAGAGGAGCTTGAGGAGCAGGAGTGCCTCTTCCACTCACAAGTGTGGGTAAATGGGAGCCCACTACATTTCATTGTTGATAGAAAGAGTCAAAAGAGCATGATCTCAGCAAAGATTGTAAAGATTTTGGAGTTGTCAATGATGCCACACCCCCAACCATACACCATCGGATGGTTGAGTCGGGGACGAGACATCTGTGTTAGCCAGTAGTGTCGCATATTCTATGACATCAAGTCCCTCACATATGAGGTATTGTGATATTTTGTCCCACTTGAAGTCTGTGATTTTCTTTTAAGACAACCATATATGTGGAAATGTCACGCTATCTATGAGTCTTGGCCCTACAATTTAATTGTTACTCTGGGAGGTTTTGATGTTTAGATTGGTCAAGATCCAAAAAATAACCTCACGAGGATGAATATCCCCTTGAATTTTTATATATGTGGTACTCCTCTTTCATAATATGAAATATGTATATGTATGCTCTTTGATTGGGGAGAATGCTAGATAGCAAACCTGAAAATCTTATTTCTTAGTTTGATATGGAATGGTTCTTGATAACCAAATCTTCTCTTTATCTGAAACAAGTATACTCTTAACAATAAAATATTGAAGAAGGCTTCAATATAAGAATAAATTTATGCTCAACATCATTTATACAACCCTTTAAATCACATGCAAGTAGAGGAAACATCCATATCTTCTCAGAAGAAAAAGGATGAAGTGGTTTTGATCATTTTAAATAACTTGAAATGAGTTGTGCATTCAAAACTGAAAATAATTTGATAGGAACTCTCCAAAAATATCACACTCACAAATTCCAATATATGATAAATCATTAAATCTATTCCCCAAAATAGTTCTCTATGGAGTTTATTAAATGAAAAATATTTCTCATTACAAAGCATTCAATCAACCAATTGACTAGTGCTTCATAAACAAAGCTTGTCAAACACAAGGACTAAATTTCCATCAATCAAATAGAAATTCTTGGCTTACATTTATAAGTCACATAGATGGTTGTAAAATAATTCATGATCTTATAGAGAAACGTTTTGGAAGAATACAATAAAAACATTTGAGAACTTAGCCTTATGCTTAGTTTAGAAATACAAGCCTAAAGCCTTGAGAAAAATAGTGTAGAAAAAGGAGAAGCAAGAAAAATGGAGATCTTTGTTTGTTGATCAGAGATTTGGCTTCATGTTGATGGATGGACCTTTTTTATTTTGATCTTTTGACTACCCTCTAGCGTTTCTTTGATGGTGCTCTATATCTTTTAAAATTTGCTTCCAATGCATCTTAAACTAGTTAGGGTTTTTTTTTTTCTTTCTAGGAACTTCCACACACTTTTATTCTTGGAATGACCACTTTAATTAATGATTCAATGAAATATCATTAATGAATTTATGTCATTTAAATTCTTTCCTTAAAGTGGGGCCCATTTCGTCTTTAATAAAAAAAAATAATAAACTTTTATTTTGAAAATTTTTAATTGACTGACTTTTGAAAAGTGGAATGTGTTTTAATTTTCTGAGCAAGATATTTGAGCTTTCAGCCATGTAAAATATTCTATGTGAAATATCCATCATCTCAAACTTCCAAGGAGTCCTCCTAAGTGATATTTGGAGTTCTGGATCTCAAGTTATAAGCTTAGGAAGTCGAGGTTCCAAGCAGATTTGTCAACAAACCATGAAAACATAACTACTATTATTTCAATTTATGAGATAATCATGGCCAATTTTAGCCCTTGAAACATAAACCATCATCTTCCTCATTAAATAACTTTTCCAATGAGGTATATTTTTTCCAAAACCGACACCTGAATCTTGAGTTATGAGCTTAAGAATTTTGTTGCTCGACAACCGTCTATCAAGATCGTGGATTAATCTTGGCCTTTGATCTAAATCCAACTATTTAAAATGATCCACCCCACATGCATTATGATAATAATTTTTTAAGTGTTTATATATAAAAATCCAGCATATGAATTATGTAAAACAAAAAGAGACTGAATTATGTAAAACAAAAAGAGACTATGTAGATCGAGCCTTAGGAAATTGATGACTTTAATAAAATTTTGATGGCCCACTTTCCCAATCAAATCCCAGTAAGCATCCATTCAACATCCATGTCATCACCTAGTTAGCGTCGAGTCATAGTCCATGTGTCACAATGTAATTGGATACCATAGGCTGCCACATGTCATGATTTTATTCAGCACCACTTGTCTTAGTGTCATTGGCGTCCATGTCTGCCACATGTCTTGATTTGATTGGTTGAAATAAAACATAGGAAAAGTTTAAGTATGGAGATGGTGAAATGTATTAGAGGAGAGGGGGAGTAACGGTGGGTTGTCGGGTTGTGAGGGTATGGAGGGATAAGGGGTTTGGGAATCCGTAGAGGTGAGGGGAATAAGTAAAGAGATAAAACATTTAAGTATAGAATATGGGAGAGTATGAGATACAAGAGAAAATAAAAGTTAAGTATGGAATATGTGAGAATATGAGATATGGAACATGGGAGAATATAAGATACGAGAGAGGAAAATGTTTAAGTATGGGAATAAGAGAATAACAAAAGTTCCAAGAAAACAAGTATAAGTGTGGTTCCAAGGATTGAACATGGTTCCAAGAATTCCAAGAACATAAATGTGGTTCCAAGAATTCCAAGAACATAGGTTTGGTTCCAAGAAAAAATATTTTTGTTGCACATGGAAAAAATGTCCATTGGGAGGTTGGATCAAAATGTGGATATCTTTAGCATACAAACTCGTATTTTGAATCTGAAAAGTGCATGATGAAGTTGATACTAATAGCTACACCATGAATTGATGATCATTCAAAATTTGTTTCTTTTGATATCAATTTTTTTTATTATTCCAAAGGGAATAAAACCAATGTGGCCAATTTTTTTTATCAACGAGAGGTCATCTCTATAGGGTATTGGAGGTAGCTATGAATACTGCCACTTCATTGATATTAGAAAAATAGTGCCACAAAGTAATCTCTTAGTCCATATAAATTTCACTCTTTGCGATTCATTCAAAAGGTGAATATAAGGTCACTACAACCACTACATCCTTAGCCCAAGACCTTTATATACAATAGAAGTAGGTCAAAAATATTGTAGAGGAGAACAAAGATATTTTTTCACCTATAGCGGTGCCTCTGCATTGCCAAGTCAATAATTCCATTAATTGGGTGCTCAGTGGTCCAATATATAGACACTCCCTTCCAGAGAATGGGAGTCTTCCATATGTTCAACATAACTCTATTGGCCACGACCCTTTTCAGGTGTTCTTGGGGTTCCAGCCATTATCCCCCATTGATATAGCTCTTCCTATTGCATCTTCACTGACATAGTACTCCCACACTCAAACCAAGGAAAATAATGCAACTACATTTTTTGAACAGATCAAACACATCCAACAATAGGTTCATGACATCCTTCAATAGGTTAATACCAAGTATAAGAAGGACAACTACTTCAACAATGCAAACAACTCACCAAGATTCATATTCAACAAATTTTTCCCCATATCCCAAGGGAACTTGATGCAATGGGGACCATTTATTCCTAAGGGGGGAAGAATGATCTAGGTGGTTCTTAGTGGCCATCCACCTTTTCCACTAAATCAACTTTTTTGAGCCTATGGTTTTGATAAACAATGATATTCACCCTTTTGATAGGGGATGTAATGTAATGCCATCTCTATTTGTTAATTACAAACATCATGTAATGATTTCCTAGTGGTCTTATGTACATTCCTACAACATATTGTTAATGCACCATATCCTATTAGAACTCTGTAGTTAAGAGAAGTCAGGCTAGAGTATAAGTATTGTGATGGGTGATCGCCCAGGTAGTCATAGTGTTTTACATGCCTATGTAAATTTAGAAACTTAGACCAATGTATCCCACATGCATCATGGGAATTATTCTCCTCTCACTCTCTCATATATAATTGAGGTGAAGGAGGTCCTTTAATCATGAAATGGAGTGTAATGCAAAGCTTGTTGTGAATGAAGCATAGCTAACATCTCTTTCTCTTTAGAGATAAGCTACCCCATTCTATCTAGTTTGTGTTCTTCTATGTTTTTCTATTTTATTCATTAATATAAGTTGGGTTTCACTGTATTTTTTTTTTCTCTGCTATATTTTCGTGTGTATCTCATTTCATTCTCAACATAATCTGAATCAATAACTAGTGAGCCAGAGGAAATAATAAGGGTAAATATAAGAAAGGAGGTGGGAATAATGGTAAAAGCACTAATATTGATTCTAATGTTGGAGGGGCTAAGAAATAAAAGAGGAAGGTGAAGTTTCCATGTAAAATTTGTAAATAAGATCACCTTACCCAACAATGCCCCAAAATGCAGGAAGCCCACTATTTTTTGATATAACAACAATATGCTATGTTGACTAACCCGTTCCCTTAGGGAAAACATATAGCGGCGAGATCTTCTGGAGGAAGTTCATAAGAGGGAACCCAAGGTACACCCTTGCTAGAAGGTTCCACATCATTCATCCATATGGTGGGATCAAACATTCATGTGTCGGCCAAGACCCAAGATTATGGTAACCCTGAGTCGACTTCTAAAGGAAAAGAAACTCCTAAGACTCAGAACTCTATTCATATAGATAAGCTCAAGAGAGATGCAATTCCACACATATTGAAAGGTGATTATAAGCATTATTTTCACAACCCTAATGCTCAAGCCACAACCAACTACTTTATTGTTGAGGACTTGGCTCAGAAACCTAGTGCGATGTTGACCCTCTAGGTGCTCCAGAGTTTCCCCACACAATGGAGGGAATTGATATTTTCTATAAGAGCTACTGATTCTTCAAGTTTATAGGTAATCAAGTTTGACACCATGGATTTCAAGCCTCACCTTTAATATCATTTTTCCTTTCAAATTAATGTCATGTATTCCAAGCACGTTATTGGAAGGATTGTTATTGATGAAGGTGCTTCAACATGCATTATGTCATTGTCTTGTTGGAAATACATTGGTTCTCATGATTTTTCTCCATCTCCCACTTTTCTCACTGCTTTTGATGGGCATTATTTTAGGCCACAGGAGATTATCGCCTCCTTCCCTATCCATTTGGATGGGAAAACCATCTATATAGAAGTGGATGATTCTCCACTTGAATTCAACTTGTTGTTAGGAAAGAGTTAAAATTATACGATGACAACTGTCATATCATTGGTATTTCGAGTTTTTTGCTTCCCTCATAAAGGTAAAATCATAACAATTGACCAAATATCATTCATTGATTTTGAATCTGTGACATCTACAAGATTCATTGTCCTGTTAATTGTAAACTCTCAAACGACAATTAAGAGCATTGGTGTTCGGATGTATCCTTCTTTGATGGGAACACTCAACTTCTCAACACCAATTTTGTATATAAATGTTGTTTCGAATTACTATCAACGATCAAGCTCGTTGATCCCTGTGACACAAGTGAGTTCATTTCAAACAACATACTTTGATGATCCTTGGGTCTTAACCTCTCTGTGTGATTCGATGGAAGGTCTTGTGCATGCTAGGATGGCCATGCCACTATCTGTAGTTGAGAAAGCTTATCAGGAAATTCAATAAGCTAGTATATATTCTAATCTGAATCCTTCTTAGATAGAAGTGGTGGATCCATTTACGGAGCCCATTTGGGTTCTGAATTCTTCCAACTCACTCGATTTCCTTAACACTATTTTTCCCTCTAATGAGGCTATCCTTGAGTCAATGACAGGGCCTAAAAACCCTTGGTAGGACTTACATCATCGGTCTTATTTCCTCCAAGAACTTAGTCAAGTTGAAAATGGAGAGTTGCGATCGAATTTGAGAGGAGGTGTTGATCGCTTTGCCAACCCCTTAGATAAGCATAATGTGTATGTTGAGGGAAACCTGGAAAATATATTAGAGACAATTCTGATTGAAATCTCTAGAACCCTTGGCATCTTGGAGAACTTGTTTATCGGTCTGAACTTTTCTCTGGAGGATATATGCAGATATACTACATTGTTTAAATAATTTCTCATTGTGTTTTCCTATTCCCATGAGGAAATTCCAGGCATAGACCCCTGCATATTCTAACACGAGATAAAAACAACTGAAAACACATAACTTGTTCAACATAATTTGTGACTGGTTAACCCTAGAAAGGAGGCAATGATTATTGTGGAAGTAGAGAAACTACACAAGGTATGTTTCATCTATTTGGTTCCCCTTACTGAATGGGTGTATAATCTTGTTCCAATGGATAAAAAGAAAGGAACCATTCGTATTTGTATGGAATTTTAGGATCTGAATAAACTTTGTCCCAAAGACAACTCCCCCATGTCATTTATTGATCATATTATTGATGCATAAGAGGAAATAAAAATATTTTCGTTCATGGATGGATTTTATGGTTATAGTTAGATCCATATTCGACCCAAAGATCAACAGAAAATAAAATTTATATGCCATTGGGATACATTTGCGTATTAGAAGATGTATTTCAACCTTAAAAATGTCAAGGCTACATGCCAACAAGCTATGTCGTTTTCCTTTCACGATATCAAACATATTTTCAAAGCTTATCTTGATGATCTCACTGCTCTCTCTTTCAAGAGAGAATATCATCTGGATCATATTCGACTTGTATTTGAGAGATGTTGATTTTATTGTATTTGATTAAATCCTAATAAGTGGATCTTTTGTGTCATATCATGGCATGTATTGGGACTTATTTTTTCCAATAGGGGGATCATGGTCTATTAGTTAAAGGTTGACGCGATAATTCAGTTGCCTCCCTCAAAAAATATTCAACAACTTTGAATTTTACAAGGAAAATCCATTTTCCTTCATTGATTTATTTCCAATTATGCTAACATCACCAAGGGCTTCATGTGATTGTTGAAAAAGGGGTCCATTTTATTTGGGATGAGTTTGCACAATGATATTTCATCATGCTCAAGAACACTCTTATTTCTTTCCTCTTTCTTAGTCCCCCAGACTATAGCAATGATTTCTTGTTGTATCTTTCAGGAACATAATATATTGTTGCCATGGCTCTCGTTCAAGAGGATGATGTGTTTTAGGAACATATCATTTACTACCTCAGTCACTCTCTATTAGTTCTTGAAATTTATTGCTCTCATGTTGAAAAGATGGATTTGGTAGTTGTGCGTGTTATCCATAGGATTCGACATTACATTATATTGTGTAAGACTACTGTAATCACTAACATTAATATAGTCCAATATGTCCTAAAATGAAGAATCATAGGGGGAAAGTACGATAAATGGATTGTCATATTCCAGGAGTTCAATTTGAAATTTTCATTGGCCAAGTCCAAGCATTCGTTAGTCATTTATGAACTTATGTCAAAGTTTCCTAGGGAGGGTGAGGATACCATTATTACAGACTCATTTTCAGATGAGAACATATTCCTTATCTCTTCTAGTGATCCTTGGTACAAGGTTATTCTCATATATATCCAAACTTTGAATTTATCTTCACATTTGTTGGCCCTTGACCAAGTTTTGGGAGTTCCTTGGTCATGTTGACCTATTTTGGGACTTCGATAGTGTTGGTCACTATAATTGCTTAATTAATTTTAAACAACCAAGTGAAACATAAATTATCAACCCAGGGAAGTCTTTTGTTTCAAAGATAGCTGCGCACTATATATGCTCAATTCCAAAAGCACTTAGTGTTGTAGTAAGGAA
>ML786985.1:373260-398616 GCA_009831015.1 Picea engelmannii
CACTTTTATAATTATAGACATCATGTAATGATTTCCCATTGGTATTATGTACATACCTACATCAAAGCGTTAATGCACCAAATCCCATTACAACTCTGTAGTTAAGTGCGTTCATGATAAATTAGTAATAGGATGGGTGATAGCCTAGGAAGTCCTAATGTTTTAAATTCCTATGATATTTTGTAAACTTAGACCAATTTATCCCACATGCATCATGGGAATTATTCTCCTCTCACTCTCTCATATATAATTGAGGTGAAGGAGGTCCTTTAAGCATGCAATGTAGTGTGATATAAATCTTGTTGTGAATGAAGTGTAGCCAATGTCTATTTTTCTTCAGAGATAAGCTACCCCATTCTAACCAGTTTATGTTCTACAATGTTTTTTCTATTTTATTCATTAATAGAAGTTTAGTTTCACTATATTTCTGTGTTCTTTGCTATATTTTTGTTTGTATCTCATTTCATTCTCAACATAATTCGTATGATTAAGTGGTATTAGAGAATTCTTCTCCTTGTCATTTCTCGGAGCATGTCCTTGACGAGGTCATGGTTCAGAGAGTTGGGTCTTGATCTAGTTTCACTTGAGGACAACCGCTCTCACTATCCCAAGCGACCTCCCATGGCATAAGAAAAGAGAGATGATAGAGCCGAAATTTCCTTTCAAGACGTTTCTTGAGGAATACCTCATGTTACAGAGGAATGAGGTGATGGATAAATTCACTCAAATCCTTTGATGAATATCGATGGTGGCCAAGGAATCTTTGATAAGTAAACCATTTCATAGGTGCAGCATGAGATAGTGTCGGATTACACTAACATATTTCATACCTTGCACTCAAATATGGGTATCAAAGACTCCAAGCATAACCTAGTTTTGAAGTACCACAGTGGTATGCACATGCACATTCAAAAATATATGAATTTGTTGGAAACCTCCTCACTGGAAGCTTCTTATCAACATGCAATCAAAATTGAGCAGAAATCCAAGAAGAGGAGTAAGCAGGAGTTCAGGTTTGCAAATATGTCACAAATAAAGCATGTCAAAGGAAACTCTAACCTCACTGAACAAAGGACAGATCAAGGAAGGACAACCTCAAGAGAGTCAGTCAGAGATGCAGACAAATAAGGATAACATGAATCCTAAGAAAGACATCATAAAGTGGTGTGAGTTCCACAAAATTCCTTGGCACAACAACGATGAATGTTATTCAAAATAGTCATTGGTGGTTGAGAAAAAAGAAAAATAATTAGAGCTTGAAGCAAACTTTGATTCAAAGAACATTAAAGGGAAACATATCATCGATTCAAAATCCACTACTACCATTGCAACCACAACCATACAACAAGAAGAACTAGAGGAGCTTGAGGAGGAGGAGTGCCTCTTCCACTCGCAAGTGTGGGTAAATGGGATCCCACTACATTTCATTGTTGATAGAAAGAGTCAAAAGAGCCCGATCTCAGCAAAGATTGTAAAGATTTTGGAGTTGTCAATGATGCCACACCCCCAACCATACACCATCGGATGGTTGAGTCAGGGACGAGACATCTGTGTCATCCAGTAGTGTCTCCTATTCTATGACATCAAGTCCCTCACAGATGAGGTATTGTGATATTTTGTCCCACTTGAAGTCTGTGATTTTTTTTTAAGACAACCATATATGTGGAAATGTCACGTTATCTATGAGTCTTGGCCCTACAGTTTAATTGTTACTCTGGGAGGTTTTGATGTTTAGATTGGTTAAGATCCAAAAAATAACCTCACAGGGATGAATATCCCCTTGAATTTTTATATATGTGGTACTCCTCTTTCATAATATGAAATATGTATATTTATGCTCTTTGATTGGGGAGAATGCTAGATAGAAAACCTCAAAATCTTATTGCTTAGTTTGATATGGAATGGTTCTTGATAACCAAATCTTCTCTTTATCTGAAACAAGTATACTCTTAACAATAAAATATTGAAGAAGGCTTCAATATAAGAATAAATTTATGCTCAACATCATTTATACAACCCTTTAAAGCACATGCAAGTAGAGGAAACATCCATATCTTCTCATAAGAAAAAGGATGAAGTGGTTTTGATCATTTTAAATAACTTGAAATAAGTTGTGCATTCAAAACTGAAAATAATTTGATAGGAACTCTCCAAAAATATCACACTCACAAATTCCAATATATGATAAATCATTAAAACTATTCCCCAAAATAGTTCTCTATGGAGTTTATTAAATGAAAAATATCTCTCATTACAAAGCATTCAATCAACCAATTGACTAGTGCTTCATAAACAAAGCTTGTCAAACACAAGGACTAAATTTCCATCAATCAAATAGAAATTCTTGGCTTACATTTATAAGTCACATATATGGTTGTAAAATCATTCATGATCTTATAGAGAAACGTTTTGGAAGAATACAATAAAAACATTTGAGAACTTAGCCTTATTCTTAGTTCAGAAATACAAGCCTATAGCCTTGAGAAAAATAGTGTAGAAAAAGAAGAAGCAAGAAAAATGGAGATCTTTGTTTGTTGATCAGATATTTGGCTTCATGTTGATGGATGGACCTTTTTTATTTTGATCTTTTGACTATCCTCTGTCGTTTCTTTGATGGTGCTCTATGTCTTTTAAAATTTGCTTCCAATGCTTCTTAAACTAGTTAGGTTTTTTTTTTCTTTCTAGAAACTTCCACACACTTTTATTCTTGGAATGACCACTTTAATTAATGATTCAATGAAATATCATTAATGAATTTATGTCATTTAAATTTTTTCCTTAAAGTGGGGCCCATTTCGTCTTTAATAAAAAAAATTAATAAATTTTTATTTTGAAAAATTTTAATTGACTGACTTTTGAAAAGTGGAATGTGTTTTAATTTTCTGAGCAAAATATTTGAGCTTTCAGCCATGTAAAATATTCTATGTGAAATATCCATCATCTCAAACTTCCAAGGAGTCCTCCTACGCGATATTTGGAGTTCTGGATCTCAAGTTATAAGCTTAGGAAGTCGAGGTTCCAAGCAGATTTATCAACAAACCATGAAAACATAACTAACTATTATTTCAATTTATGAGATAATCATGGCCAATTTTAGCCCTTGAAACATAAACCATCATCTTCCTCATTAAATAACCTTTCCAATGAGGTATATTTTTTCCAAAACCGACACCTGAATCTTGAGTTATGAGCTTAAGAATTTTGTTGCTCGACAATCGTCTATCAAGATCGTGGATTAATCTTGGCATTTGATCTAAATCCACCTATTTAAAATGATCCATCCCACATGCATTATGGTAATAATTTTTTAAGTGTTTATATATAAAAATCCAGCATATGAATTATGTAAAACAAAAAGAGACTATGTATATCGAGCCTTAGGAAATTGACGACTTCAATAAAATTTTGATGGCCCACTTTCCCAATCAAATCCCAGTAAGCATCCATTCAACATCCATGTCATCACCTAGTTAGCGTCGAGTCATAGTCCATGTGTTACAATGTAATTGGATACCATAGGCTGCCACATGTCATGATTTTATTCAACACCACTTGTCTTAGTGTCATTGGTGTCCATGTCTGCCACATGTCTTGATTTGATTGGTTGAAATAAAACATAGGAAAAGTTTAAGTATGGAGATGGTGAAATGATCCGTCGAGATTTTTCGAATGACTTATGGTTGAGTTTTTATTTGCATGCATTAATTAACCATTGAGAAACTTAGCGAAAGAACGAGAAAAGAAAAGGAATTATACAACCATATACATATATGCAAATATGAAATGCAATGAAAGACAACAATGAAAGATGCAGGTTGATAACGGAGTTCGACACAACTTTGCCTATGTCTCCGGGCCTTTTCTTTGTGGGGGAGGCTTCTTTATT
This sequence comes from Picea engelmannii, assembly GCA_009831015.1. Classification (NCBI taxonomy): domain Eukaryota; kingdom Viridiplantae; phylum Streptophyta; class Pinopsida; order Pinales; family Pinaceae; genus Picea; species Picea engelmannii. The sequence continues at coordinate 377,147 of ML786985.1, forward strand.
TCTGTTCAAAAGCTCAATAGTACATCATTGCAATGCCGAATGGCTACAAGACTGATCTGGTCATGTTCACCCAGATCTCTAGAACCATGCACAAAAAATGGCACGTGAAACGGACGTTCGAAGCTCTCAGAAATGGTCCGACAACATCTCCTCCTCAACGGCTTCTCTGCCTCAAACTGGCTTTGGCTTGGCTTCTCCTCAACATCTCTTCTCTGAATGCTCTCCAAAAGTTGTCCCCATGGCCTCAAACTGGCCTTGGTTAAATAGTTGGGAAGTTAGTTGTCCATCTCCAACTTCCTCCACAAATTTAGGCTCCAAAAATGCCTAATAACCCCCAAAAATGGATAAAAACCATTAACAATGGGTTAATTACATTAAAAATGGCTAAATTAATAACTAAATAACCAAATTTTAGTTATAATACCCACTTTATAACTATATTATATGGTTAATTCGGGCCTAAGCCCCCTTTTCCGAGCGCGCGCCCCCTTTTAAGGTCATATGCATTTACATGACCACGCGTTGGGGCTTAGCCCCCAACCCCCTCCTTTATGCGCCATTATACTATGCAATATGTTTTATATTGTGGGTTTTAATAACATAAAATAATTTGGGCGCATTGGTTATAGGACTATTGTGAAGGCGCTTGGGCTTAGTGGTTGGTCATGGGTTCAAAACCCATGGACCCCAAAACTTTTGAAACCTGCCACTCTGACCGATGACTGGGTGCCACGTGGTTGCCCATGACTGGGCCACGTGGCACTTTCCCATTCGACAGAAAAATGCCACTTGTCAACCATTGACTAGTCCAGTTGTCTGCCACATGTCTACCCTGTCAGCAAACCTGCCCAATCACCATCAGCCAGAGAGTGCCACGTCATCTACTGCACAGTTACCATGCTGATGTCATCAACGTTAACTTTTTGACCAGTTGACCTTTGACTTTTTACCTGTTTGGGCTTCCGATCAAAACGCGATAACTTTCACATACATAGTCCGTTTGACAAAGTAAATATACCACCGGAATCGGGAAGACGCGACGGACGCAATGGAGTTGGTTTCTTCATATTCTAAGAACTTTCATTTTTGAGCATTTTTCAAGCGCTGTCAGGCTTCTAAATCCGATCTCGGATCATGAAATGTATTAGAGGAGAGGGGGAGTAACGGTGGGTTTTCGGGTTGTGAGGGTATGGAGGGATAAGGGGTTTGGGAACCCATAGAGGTGAGGGGAATAAGTAAAGAGATAAAACATTTAAGTATAGAATATGGGAGAGTATGAGATACAAGAGAAAATAAAAGCTAAGCATGCAATATGTGAGAATATGAGATATGGAACATGGGAGAATATAAGTTACGAGAGAGGAAAATGTTTAAGTATGGGAATAAGAGAATAACAAAAGTTCCAAGAAAACAAGTATAAGTGTGGTTCCAAGGATTGAGCATGGTTCCAAGAATTCCAAGAACATAAATGTGGTTCCAAGAATTCCAAGAACATAAGTTTGGTTCCAAGAAAAATTATTTTTGTTGCACATGGAAAAAATGTCCATTGGGAGGTTGGATCAAAATGTGGATATCTTCAGCATACAAACTCGTATTTTGAATCTGGAAATTGCATGATGAAGTTGATACTAATAGCTACACCATGAATTGATGATCATTCAAAATTTGTTTCTTTTGATATCAATTTTTTTTTATTATTCCAAAGGGAATAAAACCAATGTGACCATTTTTTTTATCAACGAGATGTCATCTCTATAGGGTACTGGAGGTAGCTATGAATACTGTCACTTCATTGATATTATAAAAATAGTGCCACAAAGTAATCTCTCAGTCCATATAAATTTCACTCTTTGCGATTCATTCAAAAGGTGAATATAAGGTCACTACAACCACTACATCCTTAGCCTAAGACCTTTATATACAACATAAGTAGGTCGAAAATATTGTAGAGGAGAACAAAGATATTTTTTCACCTATAGCGGTGCCTCTGCATTGCCAAGTCAATAATTCCATTAACTGGGTGCTCAGTGGTCCAATATATAGACACTCCCTTCTAGGGAATGGGAGTCTTCCATATGTTCAACATAACTCTATTGGCCACGACCCTTTTCAGGTGTTCTTGGGGTTCCAACCATTATCCCCCATTGATATAGCTCTTCCTGCTGCATCTTCACTTACATAGTACTCCCACACTCAAACCAAGGAAAATAATGCAACTACATTTTTTGAACAGATCAAACACATCCAACAATAGGTTAATACCAAGTATAAGAAGGACAACTACTTCAACAATGCAAACAACTCACCAAGATTCATATTCAACAATTTTTTCCCCATATCTTGAGGGAACTTGATGCAATGGGGACCATTTCTTCCTAAGGGGGGAAGAATGATCTAGGTGGTTCTTAGTGGCCATCCACCTTTTCCACTAAATCAAATTTTTTGAGCCTATGGTTTTGATAAACAATGATATTCACCATTTTGATAGGGGATGTAATGTAATGCCATCTCTATTTGTTAATTACAAACATCATGTAATGATTTCCTAGTGGTCTTATGTACATTCCTACAACATATTGTTAATGCACCATATCCTCTTAGAACTCTGTAGTTAAGAGAAGTTAGGCTAGAGTATAAGTATTGTGATGGGTGATCGCCCAGGTAGTCATAGTGTTTTACATGCCTATGTAAATTTAGAAACTTAGACCAATGTATCCCACATGCATCATGGGAATTATTCTCCTCTCACTCTCTCATATATAATTGAGGTGAAGGAGGTCCTTTAATCATGAAATGGAGTGTAATGCAAAGCTTGTTGTGAATGAAGCATAGCTAACATCTCTTTCTCTTTAGAGATAAGCTACCCCATTCTATCTAGTTTGTGTTCTTCTATGTTTTTCTATTTTATTCATTAATATAAGTTGGGTTTCACTGTATTTTTTTTTTCTCTGCTATATTTTCGTGTGTATCTCATTTCATTCTCAACATAATCTGAATCAATAACTAGTGAGCCAGAGGAAATAATAAGGGTAAATATAAGAAAGGAGGTGGGAATAATGGTAAAAGCACTAATATTGATTCTAATGTTGGAGGGGCTAAGAAATAAAAGAGGAAGGTGAAGTTTCCATGTAAAATTTGTAAATAAGATCACCTTACCCAACAATGCCCCAAAATGCAGGAAGCCCACTATTTTTTGATATAACAACAATATGCTATGTTGACTAACCCGTTCCCTTAGGGAAAACATATAGCGGCGAGATCTTCTGGAGGAAGTTCATAAGAGGGAACCCAAGGTACACCCTTGCTAGAAGGTTCCACATCATTCATCCATATGGTGGGATCAAACATTCATGTGTCGGCCAAGACCCAAGATTATGGTAACCCTGAGTCGACTTCTAAAGGAAAAGAAACTCCTAAGACTCAGAACTCTATTCATATAGATAAGCTCAAGAGAGATGCAATTCCACACATATTGAAAGGTGATTATAAGCATTATTTTCACAACCCTAATGCTCAAGCCACAACCAACTACTTTATTGTTGAGGACTTGGCTCAGAAACCTAGTGCGATGTTGACCCTCTAGGTGCTCCAGAGTTTCCCCACACAATGGAGGGAATTGATATTTTCTATAAGAGCTACTGATTCTTCAAGTTTATAGGTAATCAAGTTTGACACCATGGATTTCAAGCCTCACCTTTAATATCATTTTTCCTTTCAAATTAATGTCATGTATTCCAAGCACGTTATTGGAAGGATTGTTATTGATGAAGGTGCTTCAACATGCATTATGTCATTGTCTTGTTGGAAATACATTGGTTCTCATGATTTTTCTCCATCTCCCACTTTTCTCACTGCTTTTGATGGGCATTATTTTAGGCCACAGGAGATTATCGCCTCCTTCCCTATCCATTTGGATGGGAAAACCATCTATATAGAAGTGGATGATTCTCCACTTGAATTCAACTTGTTGTTAGGAAAGAGTTAAAATTATACGATGACAACTGTCATATCATTGGTATTTCGAGTTTTTTGCTTCCCTCATAAAGGTAAAATCATAACAATTGACCAAATATCATTCATTGATTTTGAATCTGTGACATCTACAAGATTCATTGTCCTGTTAATTGTAAACTCTCAAACGACAATTAAGAGCATTGGTGTTCGGATGTATCCTTCTTTGATGGGAACACTCAACTTCTCAACACCAATTTTGTATATAAATGTTGTTTCGAATTACTATCAACGATCAAGCTCGTTGATCCCTGTGACACAAGTGAGTTCATTTCAAACAACATACTTTGATGATCCTTGGGTCTTAACCTCTCTGTGTGATTCGATGGAAGGTCTTGTGCATGCTAGGATGGCCATGCCACTATCTGTAGTTGAGAAAGCTTATCAGGAAATTCAATAAGCTAGTATATATTCTAATCTGAATCCTTCTTAGATAGAAGTGGTGGATCCATTTACGGAGCCCATTTGGGTTCTGAATTCTTCCAACTCACTCGATTTCCTTAACACTATTTTTCCCTCTAATGAGGCTATCCTTGAGTCAATGACAGGGCCTAAAAACCCTTGGTAGGACTTACATCATCGGTCTTATTTCCTCCAAGAACTTAGTCAAGTTGAAAATGGAGAGTTGCGATCGAATTTGAGAGGAGGTGTTGATCGCTTTGCCAACCCCTTAGATAAGCATAATGTGTATGTTGAGGGAAACCTGGAAAATATATTAGAGACAATTCTGATTGAAATCTCTAGAACCCTTGGCATCTTGGAGAACTTGTTTATCGGTCTGAACTTTTCTCTGGAGGATATATGCAGATATACTACATTGTTTAAATAATTTCTCATTGTGTTTTCCTATTCCCATGAGGAAATTCCAGGCATAGACCCCTGCATATTCTAACACGAGATAAAAACAACTGAAAACACATAACTTGTTCAACATAATTTGTGACTGGTTAACCCTAGAAAGGAGGCAATGATTATTGTGGAAGTAGAGAAACTACACAAGGTATGTTTCATCTATTTGGTTCCCCTTACTGAATGGGTGTATAATCTTGTTCCAATGGATAAAAAGAAAGGAACCATTCGTATTTGTATGGAATTTTAGGATCTGAATAAACTTTGTCCCAAAGACAACTCCCCCATGTCATTTATTGATCATATTATTGATGCATAAGAGGAAATAAAAATATTTTCGTTCATGGATGGATTTTATGGTTATAGTTAGATCCATATTCGACCCAAAGATCAACAGAAAATAAAATTTATATGCCATTGGGATACATTTGCGTATTAGAAGATGTATTTCAACCTTAAAAATGTCAAGGCTACATGCCAACAAGCTATGTCGTTTTCCTTTCACGATATCAAACATATTTTCAAAGCTTATCTTGATGATCTCACTGCTCTCTCTTTCAAGAGAGAATATCATCTGGATCATATTCGACTTGTATTTGAGAGGTGTTGATTTTATTGTATTTGATTAAATCCTAATAAGTGGATCTTCTGTGTCATATCATGGCATCTATTGGGATTTATTTTTTCCAATAGGGGAGTCATGGTCTATTAGTTAAAGGTTGACGTGATAATTCAGTTGCCTCCCTCAAAAAATATTCAACAACTTTGAATTTTACAAGGAAAATCCATTTTCCTTCATCGATTTATTTCCAATTACTCTAACATCACCAAGGGCCTCATGTGATTGTTGAAAAAGTGGTCCATTTTATTTGGGATGAGTTTGCACAATGATATTTCATCATGCTCAAGAACACTCTTATTTCTTTCCTCTTTCTTAGTCCCCCAGACTATAGCGATGATTTCTTGTTGTATCTTTTAGGAACATAATCTATTGTTGCCATGGCTCTCGTTCAGGAGGATGATGTGTTTTAGGAACATGTCATTTACTACCTCAGTCACTCTCTATTAGTTCTTGAAATTAATTGCTCTCACGTTGAAAAGATGGATTTGGTAGTTGTGCATGTTATCCATAGGATTCGACATTACATTATACTGTGTAAGACTATTGTAATCACTAACATTAATATAGTCCAATATGTCCTAAAATGAAGAATCATAGGGGGAAAGTACAATAAATGGATTGTCATATTCCAGGAGTTCAATTTGGAATTTTCATTGGCCAAGTCCAAGCATTCATTAGTCATTTATGAACTTATGTCAAAGTTGCCTAGGGAGGGTGAGGATACCATTATTACAGACTCATTTTCAGATGAGAACATATTCCTTATCTCTTCTAGTGATCCTTGGTACAAGGTTATTCTCATATATATCCAAACTTTGAATTTATCTTCACATTTTTTGGCCCTTGACCAAGTTTTGGGAGTTCTTTGGTCATGTTGACCTATTTTGGGACTTCGATAGCCTATCGAAGGAGGAGTGCAAGACGAAGCAGATACCACGAGATCTCGGCCCCCTTTTGGGCCTCTTTTTGGGTTTTTGGGAATATGTAACGGGAAAGGGATGACGGTCCATGGGTTTACCCATGTTTAGGCCTATTTTGTATGTATAAATAAATGCCTAGGCTAGGAAGAGAGGGGGAGACGAATAAAAGGCTAAGTGCTAGATCTAAGTGATGTGAATGTATGCTAAGTGCAAGTAGGGTTTTTGGATGCTTTGTGCATGATTGGAAGAGACTTGCAGAGATGAGTGCAAGTAGTTGTGATAGATTGTAAAGGCTTAGTGTTGTAACGCAAGGAAGAAGGATCTAGCGAGCTACGTAGATCCTCTGTCATGTGCAGAGTAAGGTTTTGAGGCTTGGTGTTGTAACAAATTGACCAAAGTAAATAAAGAAGAAGAGTTGGTGGATGTAGCCCCAAGAGAGGGGTGAACCACGTAAACACTATGTTATCTTTCTTGCTGCTTGTCTGAATGTGTTTATGTCTTCTTTTTCTTAGTGCTTTGATATGATTAGATAAATTTGTTTATGCTCAGTGCTAATGATGTGTAGAATGTTAGATCTAATGTACATGAATATGCTCAGTGCTTGATCAGTTAGATCTGACCTATTTACTTATGCTAAGTGCTTGTATATGGTAGATTACTGTGAATACTGCGAGGCTCTGTTTTATCAACGAAGTAGATAATGATTACATGTTAAATAAATGAAGGTGCTAAATGATTTATTAAGTAGTACAATCACATATCTCTATCCCAACTAAGGTTGAAGACACTTGAGTCCTGAAACCACCCCTGCCTCTACCTCGGGTGAGACTTCATTTGCTTCGCAGGTGTTTCCGAAAGGGTTGGTATTTATGGTTTTGTTGGTGCTTTGTTGTAGCGTTGAACCCTGGGTTTGCCCTTGTGCCAACAACATTATTCAAGAAATAAACGATGTTGTATTTTCCATCATGTGAAGAATTACCTCATCCTTGGTGACACTCTATATTGTTGGGGAGTTGATTCGATCCTCCATCGTTGTTTAAGACATGAGGAAGAGGAGAGTGTTCTTAATGACTGCCACAATGGAGCATGTGGTGGACATATTTTTGGGTTGGAAACAATATATCACTCCTAGTAACCGATCAGGAGGGATTCCAATTCTTTTGAGTCATTGATGACTTGATTATCTATGTTTTCATGTTCCCTCTCTCTCCATTCTATAATCATCCTATAGTTTTTAGAGAAAGAAAAGGGCTAGACAATTATGTTTTCCACTTAAACGGACTTGTGCATGAATTCATTTTAGAAAATGTGTGTATATACACACTTTTAGTGAATCCAGGGCACATATAAGGCCTCATGTATGTGCCCCATGCCAAATAAAGGCACGTACAAGTCCTCCCTTCTTTAAAAATTAAAATTTCTAACTAAAATTTGACATAACTTGGAAATTACTTGGATGAAAATGAAGATAAGGAGGATCTCTCTTACCTATTCCAAACAGTGTTTGATTTCATCACTCATATCTCCCACAATCATGTGATGAACTTCAAGGGGTTTTTCAAACCAAATTTCACTATTTTGGGTAAAAATGCAAATGGTATGGTAAAATTGGTATTTTGACTATTTAACCTAATTTTTAACCCACTTTGATATAGTTTTTTCACCCTGGTTATGTTTTTGATGCCTAATGGAATGATCTTCAAGTATAGATGATGTTTTATGATGCAATTGTTTAAGGGAGGATGATGTACCATGGTATTTTTCGACCTATCAGTCCACTTTTTCGACTCTTCATGGGTAATGTTTTCTATCACTGGCATATAGGGTAGGGAATTTCCACCTTACATTTTTCATATTCAGTGATAAGTGTACATATACCTTGGGGTCAACCCCACTCACCTGTGACACAAGCCTTTTCCCGCTGATTATAAGTGTTTTCTTGTTTATGGTAGAGCCTACCTAGCATGGGCATATAGATAACACCTTACTTTATCTTTTGGTGCCCATGCTGAAGTAATATCATAGGCTCGTGAGTTTTATTTTAGTCCCTCCTTGAAATTGCATTGAAACCTCATACTCTTCTCAATATTTTTCTACTTATTTGATCCAGGAGGCTCCTCAGGTCCAGAAAATGCTTAAAAATGAAAGTTCTCAGAATCAGATGAAACCAATTCCATTGTGTCCATCTCATCATTTTGATTTTGTCCATATATTTACTTCCTCAAACAAACGTCGTATGAGAGATTTATCGCACTATGATCATTTTCCTAAACATGTAAAACATCAACAGGTCAACACGCAAAAAGTCAATGCTCACGTCATACTGACATCATCATCATGATGTGGCATTGAGAAACATGGTAGAGAAGCAATGCACTGACTGGGAAGATGAAAGACATGGTACAATCACATTTTGACAAGTGGCACATTTGTGGGCAAATGAAAAGGGGTCATGTGGCCCAAACGCAGGCTGCCATGTGGCACCCCATCATTCGTTGGTTGGGTTAAAATTTTTGAGCTTCATGGGATTTGATCGCATGACCTCTTGGTAGGGGAAGTGCCTTGGGACAGGTCGTATTTCCGAAGCACCAATGGTGGGACTTGTTATAACAAGTCCACATTAAAACATTTAAAGTGGAATTATTGTAATGGCGGAGGTGGAAGGGGGTTGGGGCCTAGCCCCAACCCATGGTTTTTCATATCCCATATAACCAAAATTTTGGCATTACTAGTCTTCCATCTCAGCACAAATATTTGGGCGCGGATTCTTATCACCTGCCCGCCATGTGATTCAGGGGTAGTGACCACAACCCAGGCGCACATGTTGGGGGCATGGTCCTATTATAAATTGACATATGACCGGAAATTGTGGGGAAAGGGATAGCGCACAACCCTTAGGGGTTGGTGCTTGGCCATATCATTGCCATGTGACCCTGTTTAGGAGCGCACGCCTAGGCCTGTGGGGCTAGCTTTATTTTTTTTGTTACAAAGTGGGTTTTTGCCTATAGTTTTGGCCCAGAATGGGCCTTTTTTGGAGATTTATTGGCTATTTGGAGGGGGATTTGATCCCAAAAAGAGGCCATATTTTTGTGGGAAGTTGGGCTTCCCAAAATGAGCCTAAAAATATATATAAACTAGGCTTATTGATATTGAGGGGGTACTTTGGATGCAGGGAATGTAAAGAAGACTTTGAAGTTTTTGGCCCATTTCTCATGTTTTGAGGGTCATTTTGTCATGTTTTGAGAGGAGATAGTTGAGGCATGTGTGAATCTGCACAAGGAGGTCTTGTACAACAGATCAAAATCTTATTTGTAATAGAAAGGAGCCATTGTAAAGAGAACTTGAACATTTAAAGATCAATAAAGATGTCCTCCACTTGGAAGTGGGCCCAGAGACGTAGCCACATATTCGTGAACTCCGTTAGCAAGTTCTATTGTCTTTTGGTCTTTATTATTGTTGTTATCTTCTCTTATTTGCAGCATGGTTATTGATGGTTGAAATCTTTAATCATTCATGAGCATATTGTTAATGTCAACTTGTTATTAATTCCTTCCATCTTTGGATCAAGTATTTTGGTGTTGGCCCTCGACCAAGCTTTGAGGAAACCTTGGTCAGGTTTGAACCACTTTTGAATTGTGACACATTGGTCGAGAAAGGAGTGCCTAGGTGGAGCTGAGAACATGGAGCTCACTTATTTTGTTGGCTATGTGGACCCAGTAAGGGGTTTTCTACGGTTTTGTAATGGGTTTACGGGATGTTGGGCCATGGGGTTTACCCATGACTAGGCCCTATTGTAAGAGATTGTAAAAGTATAAATAAGTAATAATGTATTGTAGAAGAGGGTGTGGGAAGTGGCTAAGTGAAAGTAGTTCAATTGGCTTTGTGCAAGAGAATGTTTGTGTGTTAAGGCTGTGTTCTTGATAAAGAGTTGGCTATGTTCCTTGACCTAGTTTGGAAGGAGGATCTAGTGCTCAGTGCACAAATCTCCTGTCTAATGTGAAGCTCAACTTTGTGGCTTGGTGCACAGGAGTAACATAATGTAAGATATTGACGAACAATAAGAAGATGAAGCAGTTGGTGGATGTAGCCCCACTCTAGGGTGAACCACGTATATATTGTGTCTTTGGTTTTCTTTTTGTTGTGTTGTTTAAGTTATTAATCTGCTCAGTGCTTTGATTATTATGTATGATAGATAGATTTGTCGATTCTTAGTGCTTTACTTGTGTTAAAGATAAATGAATGTTAGATCTAACTCGGTTCTATGTTTTAAGTGGTTGAAGTTCTTAATATTTATTGTTATTGCACCGATCTATATTTATGATACAAATGGATATCGGTGGCCACCCATTTTGACAATTTTGGCAATTTACTATTTTTAGCAGTTTTAACTTCGAGGGCCATTTTGAGGGCCTAAATGAAGGTTTTTTCGGTATAGATCTCCTTAACAATAGATGAAGGAATTATTGAGCCCTCAAAATTAATCTCCTCAACGATACCTTTCCAACGGGCTATCACACGCCTAAAATGAAGATCGTATGCAAAAGTTATGACCCCAGGAAGTTGATGTACTAACTTACCCAAACGGGGCCCACATGACTTTTGGCGCTTCATCTCCTAGGGTTAGGTTTTTGGATGTCTAGGGTTTTTGGCATTCTTGCTTATTGTAAAAATTCCTTCAGAGCCTCATTTTAACCTTCTTCTTGTGAATGCGCATTGTCGTCACATCTCTTCTCAAAGATAAGCTGCCACCATTCCAGTAAGCTTGTTTCCGCTGAATTTTGTAGTTTCAACTTATTTCGTTATTGAATAGAAAACCAATTTTACCGCATCTCTGTTATTTTGTGTTAAGAACCTGTTAATAATTTGTATTCATTTCATTCTTCTCATAAAATCTAGATCACTTTAGGTATGTTCTGTGATGTTACTAAGATTAGGAAACTAATGCATGTCATATTCTAAGTGTTAATAGAATACCCTGCAGAGTGTTATTATCACATATATGTGTCCCATCTTGGTTACAGACACCTACATCCTGTAACCCCCACTGCTTCTACCTCGGGTGAGACTTCACCTGCTCTGCAGGTGTTTCCGAAAGGGTCAGTAGTTAGGGTTTTGTTGGTGTGTTGTTAAGCGTTGAACCCTGGGTTTGCCCTTGTGCCAACAAATGGTTCTGTTGTCGGGACCTGAAACTGTGATTGTTGGGAACTGAAGTAAAGAACAGAGAAGCTCTGTGCATAAATCTGTTCCTGAAGTGCATAGTACTCTACTTGACTTGCGAAGCTCTGTGCTAAGAAAGAAATCTGATCTGAGGAAAATAGGTAAGATCTTAAAAGAGGTAAAGCTTTATGCTTTGACGAAAGAAATATAAGTGGAAATTTTTGTTTCGAAAGCATGAATTTAAGTATGTTGAATAGATTATGTCCTAGTCTGAAGGCTAGAGCACAGTTTGAAGAAAGAGTTGATCTGAGTAGATTTAATAGAAATGAAGAAATATATGTCATTCCTATGCATAGAAATTTTTTTTGGACAAATAAGTGGATGTAGGAACCTAATTTTTTTTTTTGTAGATTGCAGGTCCAACAATGTAATCCTAGTGCACAGTACATAAGAGGTTGGGGAACATGCAAGAGAAAAATAGGATTGGCACTATGTTATAACTGCAGAAGACTGGGACATCTTGTTAAGGGATGCCCTGGCACAAGTCCTATTTTTCTTTGTTGTAAGATTGTTGGTCATGAGGTTGAGGATTGTCCAAGGATGATTGCTAAAGTTGAAAGAATGAACATGAGATAAGAAAACTATGAAGGAATTCAATAGACTAAGGGCATGTTATAGAATCATAAAGAGAAAGAATTAGAGAAATATTAGACTACGTTATTACAGTTAAAAGAAACGATGCATGTTCACAAAGATGTCAGTTTACCAGAGATCCTGAAAGTAAAACAATGCATAAGTGAAATAATAGAAGACTTCAACAGAAAATGTGTCTTGGATGAAGAAACATAAGTAAATATTATGACATAAGACAATTGGGAAATTTTGGGAAAGCCTATTGCGGTACCTTCATTGGGAAGGATAGGATTTTTTAAGAGTAAGATGATAACTTTATGTGGAAGAGTTACTAATGTACCTATTACTGTTCATGGAACATCGACTGAAGAGGAATTTGAAGTCATTAAGTTTGTTGGGCACAATGCCCCTTTCCCACTTTTACTAGGTAAGACTTGGATTGATAAAGATCGGATCAGAAGAAAAGCAGAGGAAGAAGCCACAGAAAAGAAAAAGAAAGAACTAAGGGATTTCATAGCTAGAAAAATAGACCGACTAATAGAAGAATGAGAGGATAAGTCAAAGCAATAGAACAAAGTAACAACACAGGAGGGACATAAGGTAAGAGAATTAGTTGTCAAGATTGAAAGAATACAAGAAGGTTTTAAGGATCTATCCACTCAAGAAATAAGTATATCCACCCAGGAAGTATTAAGAAAAGAGATATTGACTTCAGACCCTTTGAGGGCACAACAACAATGTGAAGTCACTATGCTAGGGGAAGATAAGAATAAAAATGGAAAGAGGATTCCAAAAACATTTAGAGGGAATCAGATCATAGGAAAGAAGGAAAGGAAGATCAGTAAAAAGAAAGGTAAGTTGGAAAAGCTATAGGAAGCTACAAAGACCAGATGGAAGACTTCACAGACTGGAACCTCACAGGAGGCAGGTTCACAGGATCTGAGCCTCATTGGAATAGTAGGACCGCACAGAATGGGACTTCGCCCTGGCGAAGCTATATGATCGTTGGAGGCATCCCGAACATTATAAAAACGCTCCAAAAAAGTTAGAAAACACATTTATCGGTGGATGGAACGATTTTTAAACATTGAGACCGCGACATAACAGACATATTCACATTGATGGAAGCATTCCTTCCTATTGGAAGAATACGTTATGAGACCCCACTTACTTAACTTGTCGATCGCTGCGTCGGGACCACTTTTTGGTACCTGTGATTAACTGAGCTAACAGAGAATTTCCTAAGTGTCGAGTTGTGTTATCTGAAGCTAGACCTCGTCATCTGTTATCTACCCCACCTGTCCATTCGTCTACCCCGAACTATCTATTTAAAAGTGAGAATGTCGGGCGAACCTAGTGACTTAGAGAAGTCTGTCGAGGAGGTCCTCAAGAAGCTAATGACCAACATATAGTTATCTGAAGGTGTCCAGGAATCGTCGACTAGGGGACTGCAAGCTTCCCCTTCGACTAGACGTTGTTCTAGCCGTGTTAACCCCGTGACTGAGCAACAAAGTAAGCATTGTGGTGATTTGGCTAATGCAAAGCAGATCCGTTCGATGCTACCCGAGTACATTCTAACTTTGGCTGGCACCATTAACTGTGACAACATTTCATGATATTTTGAGTACCACATGCATTCTGAAAGGAATACGTGTAGTCGGGAGTCAGTTAGGATAGATCCCGCTGTTGAAGAACAACGACTTCAATATAGGAGATAGAAAGAACTATGCTATTCTAGAGCCCCACAACTACTTGATGAATTCAACTGGGAAGAAGCCCGACCTTGTCTCCCAGCCATGGATTAAGGGGCTCGCATGGTACACTGTGTTGAATGTGATAAAGATTCCCTATTTTAGTCGTCACCAGGAGGTTAATGCTTACGTTAAACTCCTCCTGTCGTGCTATCATGGATGATACATGTGGTTCGACTGATGGATTACTATGGATCCAATGTTGATCCACCAGATTATAGGTTTAAGAATGAAGGGACCTGACCCTCAACAGTTTTATCTAGGGAAGGCCTCAAACCACTCCCTGGCACAACACATCAAGGAAGCTTACGAAGAAGTCGAAAAAGGAAACCGAGGTTACAAGGTAGCCTCTATACAAGATGGCGTAGTGCGCCTTTCTTTCCAACTCATAGATGGAAAGATCGTAAGGAAGAACTACCTCACACAGGTCATCGGGTTCGTGGTGGACCTCGCAGAAAAATGTGTGGAGGGAATGCAGATGAACTAGACAAGTTACCTCGTTAATGAACTAGAGAAATATTGTCGCGAAGCCCATGATTTGGGATACGAATTCCACTTCAGCTGCCTGATCATTTTGATCACATTTGTCACTTGGAAAATTCCTGAAGGAGCCACCTTTTCAAAGATCGAACCATCAGAGTAGTTGGTCACTAGGCTTTCCACCTTGTGGTACACCAACGACATGATGAAGCAGTGGAAGTCCAACTTTGTGTTTCATGCATACTATCAACAACTGAAGGTTGACATTGAGTCATTTCCATGCATGACACCACACACCCTGCACTAGTACAAACCAATAGAAAATTTTCACGCAAATCCACATTTCATCTATATCACTACGCACAGAGATGAGAAAAAGGAAGAGCTACAGTCGTACTACAAGCTAACAGATGAAGACATGGAGTAGATCACCAAGGAATAGCTGGAGGAATTCCTTGTACCCATTGTTGATGCAGAACTCTCCAACATTGACACCATTGGAAGCCCCATGGTCACCCAAGTCGAGCATGTCGGATAGTCCAGTGGGAAAAAGAAGAAGAAAAAGTAGGAGGAAGTACAGGATATAGAAATTGATGAGGAGGAAAACGCTTCTGAATATAATGGATCTAACTCACCATGAGGAGGAGGAGGAGACACAATGGAAGGGAAGGGAAAAGGAAATGGAGGGGAAGAAGGAGGAATATAAGGTGAAGCCACCACCCCTCCACTTGAGGATCTCCCTGTTGGGACAGTAACACCACAGAAGAGGAAGGTTTCTCCAAAGAAACCTTCAGCAAGGAAGATGACACACGCTAATAAGCCCCAATTAGAGGCCATGCTCATGAAGGACGATATCACTTTGGTTGATGGAGCTATGGAGGATTCGTTCGAGGATATCTTGTAGAGATATGGAGTGAAGCAGGAAGAACTTTATGGAAGGGTCAAGAAGTAATTGAAGGAAGTACAACAATCTATTCGTTCAGTCCACGAAGTACCTACTGTGTCATAGATTGAAGAATTGGAGGATAAACCAACCCAATTGAGAAGACTTGCAGATGTGACTGAAGCTCGACTTCAGAAAATCCAGGAAGAGAAGGAGAAGGCTAGAGAATCCTTGAAACAAGAGAAAGATGAAGTCTTAGAACAATTATGAGTAGCACAGTACAGTGTAGCTGCCTATGAAACTAAGAGAGAAGAGTTTCAGGTGATACTCCAGGAGGACAAAGCATATCTACAGAGAGAAAAGGAGCATTTTCTCGTAGAATGGGCTGCAGTCAAAGAGGTAGTGAGTAAAGCATGTCACTCTGTACCAGGATTGACACAGGAGGAATAAGAGTCGGTTGAGGCTCAAGTAGTGAAGCTCACTGAGACCATCCAACAGCTTCAAGCTAGGATATCAGAATTGGAGGGCTCAAGCAGTGTCTAGCACCCTGTAGGAAGTGCATGATCAGAGGGAGGAAACTGCTAAGAACACAGTAATAAGGATAAAATCCCTCGCCTCAGAGTGAAAATAGCTAAGTGATAGAAGTACATAGATATATGAATGCCTCGTCGAGGATCCATAGCTAAGAAAGGTGGAAGCGCAGTTACAAGAGGCACAACAACAAGCATTCTCTATGCAGGCGTAGATGAAGCTGCTCATCGCAGTTGAAAAAATGAAGAGATCCCAAGAGCAGTGTGAAATACAAAAATAGATCACTTCCCTCTAGGGAAAAGTAATGGAAGTCACACAAAAGTTGTAACCTGTGCAGGACGAAGCCTGCAAGGTGTTTGAAGAGATTGTTGGACAAGGCTTGCAACTAGACCAAGTGGTTGCAACAGTAGAACAGTGCCTGGAAGGGCCTATTATAGAGCAGACGAGCCAGGAGCTCACTGAGAAGGAGGCTTGGGTGAAGAAGCAAGTCGAGGCAGATCAAGTTAATCTCTAGGCATTCAAAGTCGCATTGACCATAACTGAGTGACTCGATACGAGTCATGGGTGAGTGTTGGGGGTTTGTTGGCCCTCAACCAAGATTTGGGGAAACCTTGGTAAGGTTTGAACTACTTTTGAAATGTGACACATTGGTTGAGAAAGGAATGCCCATGCGGAGCTAAGATCGCAGATATCACTTATTTTGTTAGCTATGTGGACCCAGTAAGGGGTTTTCTAGAGTTTTTGTAATGGGTTTATGGGATGTCGGCCCATGGGGTTTACCAATTATTAGGCCCTATTGTAAGAGATTGTAAAAGTATAAATAAGTAAGAATGTATTGTATAAGAGGGGGTGGGAAGTGGCTAAGTGCAACTAGTTCGATTGGCTTTGTGTAAGAGAATGTTTGTGTGTTAAGGATTTATGCTTGATAGAGAGTTGGCTATATGCCTTGACCTATTTTGGAAGGAGGATATGTTGCTCAGTGCGCAGATCTCCTGTCTAATGTGAATCGCGACTCTGTGGCTTGGTGCACATGAGTAACAAAATGTAAGAGATTGACAAATAATAAGAAGACGAAGCAGTTGGTGGACATAGCCCCACTCTGGGGTGAACCACATATATCTTGTGTCTTTGGTTTTATTTGTGTTGTGTTTTTTATGTTATGAATCTTCTCAATGCTTTGATTATTATGTATGATAGATAGATATGTTCATTCTTAGTGCTTTACTTGTGTTAAATATAAATGAATGTTAGATCTAACTCAATGCTATGTGCTAAGTGGTTGAAGTAATTAATATTTATTGTTTCTGCGTCGATCTATCTTTAGGTATGTTCTGCGATGTTAATAAGATTAGGAAACTAATGCATGCCATATTCTAAGTGTTAATAGAATACCCTCCGAAGTGTTATTATCACATATATGTGTTCGATCTTGGTTATAGACACCTGCGTCTTGTAACCCCCCTGCTTCTACCTCAGGTGAGACTTTGCCTCCTCCGCAGGTGTTGCTGAAAGGGCCGGTAGTTAGGGTTTTGTCAGTGTGATGTTAAGCATTGAACCATGGGTCTGCCCTTGTGCCAACATTTGGTATCAGAGCTTTTGATTGTTTTGGAAGGTTTAACAAGTGCAGGATTGGATGCTCACAAGATCCAAATCTCGGAGAGGAGAAGGATCATTGGCTGAATTCATTTATGAGATAGAACGAGTTTTGAGGAAGAAAAGAATGGCTTCAGAAGGAGAAACTTCTCCATGAACCAAGAAGCTCGAAGATGCATTTTTCTTCATGTTAGAAATGCTCAAAGTGTTATATGATGATTTCTTGGAGAGAAAGAAACTGGTTTTGGGAGAAATTTAAATTAAGGGAAAAAGTGAAGGGAAAGAAGAATCTTCAAAGCCTCCTTGTACACCACCTTCACCACCATCGTCTCCTTCTTCTTCAAGTTCTACTTCAAATGCTAGTTCTCATTCTACAACATCTACCATACAAAAAAAAACACATAAGGATAAGTCTAATATGCCTTTGTTAAAACTTAATGTTAAGTTTGAGTTTCCTTTGTATGATGGAGAAATAAATGCGGAAAAGTTAGATAATTGGATAAGACAAATTGAAGTGTATTGCGGGATACATAAAATCATAGATGAGGAGACTATGATCCAACTTTCTAGTCTCAAGATGGGAGGAACCACCCTTGTGTGGTAGGAAAGTAGGACAAAACAGGATCTTAAAATTTTGGGTAAGAATATCTCTTCATGGCTTGATTTTACATCTTCTTTACGAAAGAAATTTTATCCTCTATCTTACATGCAACAAGCTATTATGTCATGGTAGAACTTTAGACAGTTAAAAGGACAAACTATTCAAATTTATACACAAGAGTTTCAAAAAAAATATTTATTGTTGGGAATACCATTGGATACTCAAGAGACATACCATTCTTATAGGTGGTTTTCATAGTTATTTATGACATACCATTCTTATGTTTAATCCAACTAGTTTAGATGAGGTGTGTGTGCAAGCGACTCATCTTGAATCTAGGGGAAATAATGTAAATGTTGATTTTGTAAAACCATTTAAACCTACTGAAGGAAAATTCAAAGGCAAGGGTAAAGAGAAGTTCAAAGGGAAGAAAAAAAATACAATGAAGAAGGATAAACCTACATGCACTCATTGTAAGAAAGATGGCCATAGTGAGGATCGTTTTTGGATCCTTCACCCAGAATTGAAACCAACAAAGTTCGGGAGTAAAGGGAAGCCAAAGATGTTTGCAAAAAATCAAACAGATTTGGGGTCTGATTCAGGAGATGAGACCAAGGTCACAGTCATGGGAATCAAAGGTAAAAATTATGAAGCTAGTATAAGTTCTTCAGTTCAGTCTTTAAAAGTTGATAATGAAGTTGATGAGGTCAAACAAACAGAAATTTTTCACGCAAGAGTAATTTCAAAACATACAAAAATTGATACTCTATTTGACAGTGGCTCACAAGTAAATTTGATATCAGAGACAATTGTTAAAAGGTTCAGATTAATCACTAAACCTCATAAGAAACCATATCCTTTAGGATGGATTCATAATGATAATCAATTGCAAGTGAATATACAATGTGTCCTAAAGTTTTCTATCAATTCACAGTTTATAGATGAGGTTGAGTTGGATGTGGTTCCACTAGATATATGTGGCATTGTACTTGGGAGTCCATATTTGTATGATAGAAAGGAAATATTCTATCATGAAGACAATAATTATCAATTAACTAAAGATGGAAAATAATATGTTGTAAGGGCTCATCAGAAGAAATTGAATCTATCACTAATCAACTCAGGGCAAATGAAGAGAATTGTAAATTTCAGTAAGAGATATTTACTAATGGTTGTAAAATCTAAAGACACTGTCGGAATTGATACTTTCAAAGATTGTGATACAAAATTGAAACATGATTTCGTTAGAATTGTTTCTGACTATGATGAGATATTTCAAGTCCCAAAAGGATTACCTCCAAAGAGACAAGTTGAACATGAGATGTAGTTGTAGCAGGATGTTCCTCTTCCTAACATTGGAATGTATAGGTTATTAGTTTTGGAAAATGCAGAGATAAAGAAATAGGTACAAGAGATGGTTGAACAAGGGGTCATTAGACCAAGTGCTTCTCCATGTGGGTCACCTATCATCCTAGTGCCAAATAAATATGGCACATGGTGCACGTGCATTGATTTTCGAACCTTGAACAAGATCATGGTAAAAAATCGTTATCCTTTACCTTGCATTGATGATTTATTAGATCAATTAAAACATGTAGTTTATTTTACTGAGCTAGAATTAAGAAGTGGTTACCATAAGATCAGGGTTGTTGAACAGGATATATGGAAACTTCTTTTAAAACTAAACATGGATTTTTTGAATGGTTAGTGATGCCATTTGGGCTTACGAATGCACCTGCTACTTTTATGCGGGTTATGAACGATGTATTCATGCCATTCATTGATGAGTTTGTAATAGTCTACTTAGATGATATTCTTATTTTCAGTAGGATCAGAGAAGAGCATGTCTAGCATGTTAGGAAGATACTTTCAGTGTTGCAAAGAGAGAAACTTTTTGTAAAGTTGTCAAAATGTGAATTTGGAAAAACATCTCTTGTATATTTGGGTTACATTGTAGGGGGTGGAGAGCTTAAGATTGATCCCTCTAAAGTTGAGGTCATTGTAAATTGTCCAAAGCCTACAAATGTAACTGAAGTAAGAAGCTTCATGGGGCAAACATGGTATTGGAGGAAGTTTATTGCAAACTTCTTTCTAATTGCAGCACCTTTACATGCATTGACAAGTGTGAAAAGAGGATTCCAGTGGGGAGGAAACCAACAAAAGGATTTCGATACTTTGAAAGTAAAGATTAGTACATCTCCTATTCTGGCATTGCTAGATCCCCAAAAGTCTTTTGAAATTGAAACCGATGCAAGTGACTATGCCATGGGCACAATGTTGATGCATCACAACAATCCCATATGCTATCATTCTGAGACCTTCACTACAACAATAATTAACTATCCAACCTATGATAAAGAATTGTATGCTCTAATGCAAAGTGTTAAAAAGTGGAAACATTACTTAATGGGCAAAGAAACAATAATACATATTGATCATCAACCATTATAGTATCTACAATCACAAACTAAGCTACAACAATCAAGGCATTTTAGAAGGATAGGGTTTTTGCAACAATTTCATTTGGTCATCACATATAAAAGGGAATTCATAATAAAGTTGTTGATATGTTATCAAGAACTCCTAGTGCAATTTCTAAAATCCTTAAGCACAATTCAATTACTCATGAAAGTTACATTGAACAATATGCTTAGCACAAAGATTTTAGGGAAGTCTATGCAACTTTAAGTCATGGTAAAAGAACAGAAGAATTGAATTATCATATTAAAGACAAAATTTTGTACCATTTGGGCAATTAAGTATTCTAGAAAGTGAAAGAGTCCATGTAATTAGGGTGGCACATACTTCTCTTATAGCAGGACATTTTGGTGTAGACAAAACAATTGCTCAGTTACAAAGATTTTGTTATTGGCCTCGAATGCATGAAAATGTGTCTAAGTATGTAAAAGGATGTACTATGTGTGCAATAAGCAAACCAAGTAACAGAAAGCTAGGATTGTACACTCCACTTCCTATTCCTTCTAGACCATGGGAAAGTGTATCTATGGATTTTGTGGGGGGATTGTCTATGTCTAGAAAAAGTCAAAGGTAATGATTACTTGTATGTAGTTGTGGATAGGTTCAACAAGATTTGTGTTCTAATTCCTTGTAAAAATCAAGTCACATCTGAACAAACAAATCAAATGTTATTTGAAAATGTATAGGTTCATTTTGGGTTACCTACTTCTATTGTATCTGATCAACACTCCAAGTTCCTGGGGAAATTTTGGTCAATCTTGTGGGAACTTATGGACACCAGGATATAGAAGAGAAAAACATTTAATCCATAGATGGACGGTGATCCAGGTGGATATCGGGGGCCACCCACCTTTTCCAAATGGCTCAAAACAGTTTTCTGGCCATTTTGGCAATTTACTATTTTTAGCAGGTTTTCACTTCCGGGGCCATTTTGAGGGCCTAAATGAAGTTTTTTCGAGAT
>ML786986.1:0-43158 GCA_009831015.1 Picea engelmannii
AATTATGTATGCCAACATGTAATCATGAAAACCTACAACAAACCATGTCATACCCTGTAACAAACCATGTCAGACCCTGCAACACAGAGTTATACCAACACACCAAGCTTCAACTTATTTGCATAGCCTACTTTCCAAGGCTTTTACCACATGTACGCGGCATGCTATACAGACAATTCATGTATGTATGTGACCTATTTATAGGTCATATCATGTATGTACACAATTGTTATCAATGTAACCCACGTATTCTTCAGAATAAGTCAAGCTTGAGCTTGCCTTAGGGCTACCATTATGTTCTGATTGTTCAGTCTTCTTCACCCACTTCTGAAGGTGTCCCAGCTTCTCTGAGCTTCCATATTTCCAACATTGTCTTCTCTTATAGCCTCACGTGTTCTTCTAATCATACTATATGAAACACTCATCATGGATTGTCTTCTTGTGTTCCAGAAATCCTAGGATTTGTGGCCGAATCCACTACAGTTGTAGCATCTCATGGTGTGAAAATGAGCAGCAATGTGTCCTACTTGATTACATCTCGAACACCTTAGGTTGTTACAAAATATTTCATTATCTATCCTTGCATAATATATGCATTCCAAATCTTTGTGACCATATTCATTACATGAGAAACTGTGACCATGAAAAAAAAATTCATACCTTTGCTTTGGTTTCCATCTTGAAGGTGTCTCTCTTCTGAATTTGCTTGAGATGTAAAGATGGCTTCTTGATGTCTTCCTTCATTTGTTCTTTTGAAAGTTTCCTTCTCTTGTGTATATGGTTGACTTGCAACATTATTTCCATATTTTGAGAATGAGGGACTTACCTCAAGCTTCTTTGAGGTGCTTGCTTCAAAATGTGTAGCTTCTTTGTTGTATCCAAGACCTGATTTATCATTTGGCGATATTTGAATATCCAAGATTTCATTCAAGATTGTTGAGCTATTCAATAATTTTTTTGACTTCTCTACTTTATTTCTAAGATCAACAACTTCATATTCCAACTTATGACATGACTCTTCCTTTTCATTTACTTGATTCTTTAATAGTTCCTCTACCCTTTTGGCTTCTTCAATTTGGGTCTTGAGATGGATATTAACTTCAAGAATTTTGCTAATCTCATCATCTACCTTCTTATTTTATTCTATTTCATTCTTTAGTCTTTTGATCTCTTCTTCCTTTTCTTCTAATTGAGTCCTTTTACTTTCTTCTTGTTCTTTGAGCATTTCCTTTAGTTTCAAAATATGTTTTTGATTATTTTCAAGAAACCTTTTAGTGTTCTCAAAATGATAGCTATAGTCTATATAACTATGGTCATAGTTGTATTCATATAGACCCAAATCAACTTTCTTTTTAAGCTTTGAAAGTTCTTCTTCTACTTCTTCCATGGGATAACTGTCATTTGATTCTACACAAAATATTTCTAGATATTCTTCTTCACTTGTAGAGAAACATTTAACTTCATCACATTTAGAATTATTGCAATCGGAGGATTTTGGAGATTCTTTACCTTCATTGTTCTTGATGGAGTTGTCTTTAGTGTCTTCCTTTTTTCCTTGGTATGTCTTCTCTAGATTTAGCCATAGATCCTTGGTGGAAGTGCATTGTCCCATGCTTTCTTTGATAGAACTTGAGAGTCCATTGAAAATGTTCTTGAGAGCCAATGCATCATTCTTAATTAATTCCTTTTGAGCTGCAAACTTTGAATTGTTCTTCAAGGGAATTGATCCACCAATAGTTTATTTCCAAACACCTCCTCCTTTTTCTTTCAAATACTCATTCATTTCTATTCTCCGTGATGAATATTTTTTATCATCAAGGATTGGAACTTCATCATCCATTTGTGTGTCCATGGATCTCCTCCAAGCTTATTAAGGCTTTAGTGAAGGCCTGCTCTGATACCAATTGTTGGACACACCAATCACACTAAGAGGGGGGGTGAATCAGTGTAGGGCTCTTTTTCACTTCCTTACACAAAAACTCCTTAGTTAGCAATCACAATTTACTCAACACTTATTACTGTCAATTTGTAACTAGTTGTATGTAAACATATATCAACAACATAAATCATCAATAAGCCATCACCACAAGGAACACAAAGAACACAAGATGTTTGTACAATTTTATTTTTACTATGGACTACAATCCTTGGGGTTTATCGGCAACAACTGAATAGAGTAAAAACTCCACAAGAGCATAAGCTATGCAATGGAAGACTCAACTTACACAACTCAGAACCAACTAAGAAGAGGATTCAATCCTCAACAAATACCAATCTGTCAATAGGTACGTGACTTGTCAGTAGTGCAGCTGATCCAGATTATTTTCGGCACAAAATGAGAGCAGAGATATAATAAATAAATGCACAGAGATATCATAGATATTCAATAATATAACATAAATGTATCAGAGATGCAACCATAAGCATATATATACGGTAATACATGATTTCTATTAATGAAAGAAATCTACAGAGACTGTAAAAATACAGAGTGAAAGACTCGCTAGAATGGTGGCAACTTATCTCTGAGAAGAGATGTGACGGCTACTCACATTCGCAAGAAGATGATTACAATGAGGCTTTGAATGCCTTTTTACAATAAAAAAGAATGAAAAAAAACCTATACATACAAAAACCTAACCCTAGGAGATGAAGCGCCAAAAGTCATGTGGGCCCCGTTTGGGTAAGTTAGTACATCAATTTCTCGGGGTCGTAACTTTTGCATACGATCTCAATTTAAGACGTATGATAGCCCGTTGGAAAGGTATCGTCAAGGAGATTCATTTTGGGGGTTCACTCATGAATTTGGATATAATTGAGAAGCTCTATCCCAAAAAACCTTCATTTAGGCCCTCAAAATGGCCCCGGAAGTTAAAATTGCTAAAAATAGTAAATTGCCAAAATTGCCAGAACATTGTTTTGAGCCAGTTGGAAAAGGTGGGTGGCCACTGATATCCACCTAGATCAATCCTCCCTCCTTGGGAATCAATGGTATCCATTGTGTTGAGTTCACGGGGGAGAGGAAAAAGCGTTTTTTGAATCTGAATCTTGGTGAGTTGCTTGCCTTGCTAGAGACGTCACGCTGCTCGATTTGTGGAAGGCTATCACGATCATGTGGCTGGAAGGGTTGGACCTTTTTAACCAGTATGTATACATGATATTATTTTGTGTAGAAGGAATCTTTACACTTTTCTATAATCTTGTCGACCTACTTCTGTTGGATAGAAGGTGCTTGGGATAAGGTTTTAGTGGTTGCAATATCCTTTTGTTCATCTTTTGAACAGATTGTGAAGAAGATGATTTTTTTAGTATGAGATACTACCTTGTGGCACTTTTTAGGTGAGACAGTAGTCGAAACTACCTCTGGTATTCTGTAGAGATGACCCCCCAAAGAAACAATGACACTGCGGGGTTGAGACTCATAAACAACATAGCGCTTCCACATATATGGTTGGCCCAAGAGAACATCATAGACGTCCAGTGGGGAAACATCACATAATACCATGTCCTTGAAAGGATGGATGTCATATGACAATCGACACCGATGGATGACACAAAGATATCGTCCTTGGCGAAGCCACCCGATGTTATATGGCTGCAAGTGTGGTGTTGTCAACAATCCCAATTGTTTCACAACCTCTTCTGAGATGAGGTTATTCTGGCTTCTTCTATCAACAATAAAATTCAGCGAAGTCCCCTTCACCTACATCTATGAATGAAAAAGGAGATCCCCCTCTTCAGGGTCTATTGGTTCTTCTGGTTGAATTGTTGTGATCGTGACAATAGCAGTGGGGTCTGCGTAGATGATCTATCTTTTACCAATATTTTCATAATCAGATTATAATCAGGGTTCATCTCCGTGTCTTTGATCTCGACCACCAATGACTATTTTGAGCGACATTCATCGGTGTTGTGCCAGGGGATTTTGTGTAAATCACACCATTTTCCGGTGTCCTTCTTTGTCTTCCCGTGACCCTTCTTTTCCTATGACTTGGACTGGTTTTCGGGAGAATGATTGTTAATATTTTCTTTGTCATACTTTGGTTGTTGCATATTTGCAGACCCGAACTCCTATTTGTTCTAGTTCTTAAATTTCTACTCTATTTTAACAACATATCTATAAGCAACACTGAGTGATGATATGCCCAGAAAATCCATTTCAGTTTGGATGTATCTGTGTAGAGCCCCATGGTATTTCAAAACCAAATTTCATTTGGAATCTTTGATACCCAGCATGGTGCGCAAGGTATGGAAGGTATTGGTGAACTCCAAAACTGCTTGGCCCTTCTCTTGCCAGAGTGTGGTCCATCTCATGTATTGGTCCTCATAGTTGCCAACAGGGTAATACTATTCCTTTACCGCATCCACAAAAAAATCCCAAGTGGGGTCGGCCCCATATATTCCATACTCCTCTGTGGAACTTTTCTCCCAGTAATTTTCCCACCAATGTTTGACATGGGGGAGAGATTTAATTTTTCTCTGTCGGAAAAATTATGAACAAAGAAATAACCTTCTAACAGAGTTAACCATTTGTCTAGGGTATCCACATCTATCTGACCTTCAAATACGGGAATATCAAAATTAACCTATACCTTGAAAGGAGAGGTGATTCCAAAGAGGTTGTTTGATAAATATGCCCCTGTTTCTATCGACAGGAATTGAAGGATGTGAGAAAAATTCTCCATCATTTCGTCCCTCAGTCGTGTGAGAGCTTGCTCAAGCAACAGATTTATAGGATCGTCTTCTCTGTCGTTTTTATTTTCTTTCGCCATGGAGGGTTTCTTGGGAGTGAGAGAGCAATTCTATTCAAGAGATACAAGCTTGAGACCCAAATTTCTATACTCGGACCTCGTCGGGGACATGCACTAAAAAACGATCAAGAGAAGCCTACTCTGATACCACTGATCTAATTTTTTTTCGGCACAAAATGGGAGCGGAGATATAATAAATAAATGCACAGATATATCACAGATATTCAATAATATAATAGAAATCTATCAGAGATGCAACCATAAACATAGATATATAGTAATACACAATCTCTATTAATGAAATAAATGTACAGAGACTGTAAAAATATAGAGTGAAAGACTCGCTAGAATGGTGGCAGCTTATCTCTGAGAAGAGATGTGATGGTTACTTGCATTTGCAAGAAGATGATTATAATGAGGCTCTGAAGGCCTTTTTACAATAAACAGTAATTCCAAAACCCCTAGACATACAAAAACCTAACCCTATGAGATGAAGCACCAAAAGTCATGTGGGCCCCATTTGGGTAAGTTAGTACATCAACTTCCTGGGGTCGTAACTTTTGCATACGATCTTCGTTTTAGGTGTATGATAGCCCATTGGAAAGGTATCATCGAGGAGATTCATTTTGGGGGCTCAATCATGCCTTTAGATATGATTGAGAAGATCGATCCCGAAAAAACTTCATTTAGGCCCTCAAAATGGCCCCAAAAGTTAAAATTGCTAAAAATAGTAAATTGCCAAAATTGCCAGAAAATTGTTTTGAGCCAGTTGGAAAAGGTGGGTGGCCACCGATATCCACCTGGATCAGCAGCACAATTATGTACGTGCCCTACCAATAGTGCAACTCACATATGTACGTGTTCTATCTCACAACAACTTGTGTATTCCTCCTTAAGAACTAGGGTTTTATCTCTCGATGAAAACTCAGATCTTCTACATCCTCTATCGCACCTACTTCTCCTTTTCACTGTCCAATATGTACCATAACCAATCACAACACATATATTTTTTCCAACAAATTACTCATGTTCCTCAACCATACAATATGAATGTTACTTAATTGTGTATAAGTAACTAGTATACTATGGAAACCATATCAGTACTGAAACATAAGAGTGTTTCTCACTCAGTCAATCAATTGACATAAACCATATCACAAAAATCATGCCAAAAATTCCTTAAGCATTCGCCATATCATGAACAAAAGTATCCATAAAAAAAATCATGTAACCATACCAGAACTTTTATGGAAGATCTGAGCCAACATAATGCATATATGGAACTTTCTTTAGACTTTAGAAACATGGTACCAACTCACACTCAAGTCTCCATGACTTTCTCCAACTGTACGTGCTTTGATCTCCTTTAGCCTGCATGTGTACGCATCCTACCTCACTATAGCTCGGGTATGTACACACTCTACCTCACTGCAGCCCAAGTGCTCCTTCAGAAACTAGGGTTTTTGAACTTCCGAAACTTTTTTCTTCAAGATCTCAGACTTAGGGAAACTTCGATGCGTCCATGAGTACCTACAATGACTCTCTCACTCATAATATATCTTCAATATTTTCTCAAGATAGATGTTTTTACAAGAGACCCTTGCCTCTTATTTATACTCTCCAAGTAGCTTCCTTTAGAAGCATCCACTTAGAAACTTTGTCCACATATCCACTTTATCCACAAAACTACTTTTTCCACATAGCCACCTTTATCCAACTTTGTCCACTTAGCCACTTTGTTCACATGGGCACTTGTCCATTTAACCCACTTTCCTTATTTTAGGGTTAAACCCACTTATAACCACTTTCCATAATTGGAAAGTTCTCCATTAAATTTATTATTTAAATAATCCTCTTTGACTTCATCACTTCACTTTATTATTTAAATAATTTATTCTTTGTAAATACTTTGACTTCTTTGACCTTTCGGGGCTTCTAGCCAACACATGAGGGTCCTCCAACTTCACAAGGCCATAACTCTCTAACCGTGAGGATTTATGTGGTGTTCCACATACCACCGTAAATGGCATGACAAGCATTATCCATCTAGGATAGTTTCACTAACAAATTCATTGATATTTGTCTCATTATTACACAATTAAGCTTGGGTTCTCTAACCATACTTCTAGGATAACTCAACCGAAAATCGTTTTCCCGTGAGGACTTTCACCATAAGGGGACCACTTTGGAGTTCATCCATTTGTACTCCATATCAACCATGACAAGAAAATAATGAGTCATCTTTACATCAATCCAGCTAGAATAACCCATGACAACACATCACTATGACATTATCCCTTTATTATTGATTCCATGCATGACCACATGATACAACGATAAATACATTATGTTGGCATGTTTTGCAGGAAAGTGTGTGCTTGTCATTGATGGAAAGAAAAGAAGGAGGAGAAGAAGGAAAGGAAGCATAAGATCAGGAGGAGGAGCGAAAAGTATGTAGAAATCAAAGCTCAGAAGAGATAACGCTTTGCGCTTTCCAAAAGTGAAATTGAGGTCCAAGAGACAGACTCGCATGCGGAACAATGGTCGAGACCTTTGAACACTTATAAAACCTTCTAAGCAAGAGAGATCGAAAATCTCAGGAAGAAGAATGACAGTGGTTGTTGGATCACCAATCCCGAATACTCGATGACCATTAGATCAGCGTCCAGTGACCAAAGGAAGCATAGAGGAGAAGTACAGATATGATCCGTTGGATCTAAGTGCTGAGGATCAATATTCATTGGATCCAAAAATAATTGCACGAATTTTAAGCCTTTGGATGAGCGTAGGAGAGAGGACTTGTCAAAGTCCCGAAGTCCCGAAGTGAATGAGGATCCACGTCATCAAGACTATGTCAGCAAGGAAACGTGGTGCAATGAGACAATGACAAGTGTCAAGTTGATTCGGCATTTCAGGTACGTGAAAATCAGAAATCCGAGTGACATGTGGCAGCTACCGTGGATAATGCTTGTCATGCCATTTCCAGTGGTAGTGACGTCAATATGGTAGTTTCACTCTGGGAGTTTTACTTCAGGAGTTTTACCACCAATAGATGCCCTAAGTCCCGAAGTCCCAAATGTCGAAGTCCCGAAGTGAATACGAGTCGTCCAATCTGAAGATCACTTCAGATGCATTCTCAACCGTTGATGTAGTACAGTGGAAGGACATTGTAAGTGGAAGTGTTAACCAATAGCAAGTGGTTTCCACCGCCTATGAATTATTTAGTAGGTGACCACTCTGAAGAATAATTAAGAAGCAATCAACTTAAAGTCTCGAAGTGTTGAAGTGACTTATGATCTTTGATCGTGTAGGAGGGTACGTGTCAACAGATCTTGAAATCTAAGTGAAACTACTATGGAAAAATGTGAAGGAGAAAGGTTTGATATTTCTAAAGGCCAAAATCCCAGAGCGGAGGATAGTCGTTAGATTAAAGAAGGAAACATGTCATTGGATTGTCAACTCTGGGAAAAATCAAAGGAAGGATGAAAGCAATTTGAGAGTTGAGATTATCGAACCCTGAATACCCAAAGGGATTGTGACCATCGATCAAAAAGGGACACGCGTCGTTGGATCATGGACTTTAGGTGAAATGCTTTGAGAGAAAGTGGAGTTTGAGAATCGAAACTCCCGAAGCTCGAAAGGTGAAATCGATCTCGTGCGTTGGTTTGGAGGGCCACATGTCACCTGATCATTGAGACTAAGGATCGTGCATGGATAGAGGAAAGAAGGTAGTAAAGGAAGATAGATTGGAGTCATTGATTGAAGAAGCACCGTCAAGATCATGAGATCGACAGTCCTGTCGCATTGCGGGGTCAGAGCATGATCGGGTCTTAATTTTTCGTGAACGGGCCACAATCGAAACCACAGTTTTGGAGAAAGGACATGTGGAGGCTTGTAGTGAATTGTGGGGCGAAAAGAGGGTTTCCCTCAAACCACCTATGGACGTGCCCACAATCACATGGTCACATGAGATCATCGCCTAAGGTCATATAGAGAAATGGAGCTAGCGCTCACTAGACTAAGATCAGGAAGTGCCTTCAGAATAGGTGTTTGGTCACCGTTGTTGGTCATGTGAAGGAAGGGGCACAGAAGCCAAAGAAGCCAAAGACGACCAGTTGTAACTGACAGAGAAAACGAAGAGTTACGACTGTTAGAGAAGCCAAGGAATCTCAGGATAATGCCCACTGATGATGAAGAGATTTGGTAACGCAAGAGAAGATGAAGAGTTTGAGTGATGATCATACAGAGGACTCAGCATGAGATAGAGAAGGAGAACAAAGAAGAGTGTAAATCTGTTGGTAAGCTATGTAGTTGTCAGGAAGAGATGCAGTGAGCCATATGTAGGGAATAACAGTGACACAATGAAGAGAATGTGAAGGCATAGCACATAGAATGCATATGGCACACACAACATAAAATGCAGAAGAACATGAAGCGCAAGAGATGTATGTAGGAAGACACTAATGCAGGAAGAGAAGAGAAGGGTAGTAGAACAGTGATGAGACTGGTAAGACATTGATAAATACTGTATAATTGTAATAAATTTCAGGTAGAAAAGATTTATATTTCAGAGTGGTAGGGAGGTGCTAGGGAGGATTGTTGTCCTCAGAGTTTCATGTGGGTGCTTGAACACAAGGAGTTGTATCTTCCATCTGGTTGCATCCAGAAAAACAAGGGTGTTAGGGTGGTGTAAGGGAGAACTATTGTTCTTTGTTATATAGGTTGGTGCATGTGTCACTAGAAGTTGGTGCTTCCATCCAGTTGGTGCTGGAACATTCAGGGAGTTTGTGCTTCCTTATAGTGGGTGCTAGAGAAACCAGAGAGGTGGTGCTCTCAGCAAGTTGTTTCTTGTAAAACATAGGTTGTATCCTCAAGAGGAGTTGGAGCTCATAAGAATGATAATGTATAGAAAATAAAGATTACTTATTGTATCAAGAAGAAGAGGTTTTTCCCTTTATGGGTTTCGTCATGAAATATTTGTCTATGTATATTTAATGTGTGTGATTGATGTTGAATATTATATTTCTTACTTCCCTACATTATTGTGATCGTCATTGAGTGTTATGTGAAGAGTTTTAAAATGGACATAATTGTTTAAGCATAGTAACAAATGATTCACCCCCACACTTATTTGTCCAACAATTGGTATCAGATACGGTTCCTTTTATCTAAAGTTAGATATTAGAGCGCAAACATGACTAGCCATGAAGGAACTTCAACCAAAAAGGCCCCTTTTTTCAATGGAACAAACTTTGCCTTCTGGAAAGTTAGGATAAGAACCTACATAATGGCTTTAGGTGCAGATGTCTGGGATGTGGTAGAGACTGGTTATGTAAAGCCATTTGTACTAGCTTCTAATGATGACAAACTAGAATTCAGATTCAACACTAAGGCTATGAATGTTATTTTAAGTGTGCTTGCAGAAACAGAATTTGTAAAAGTTATGCACTTAGAATCTGCCAAAGAAATGTGTGACAAACTCATTAGCATTTATGAAGGTAATGAGAAGGTAAAGGATGCCAAGCTTCAAACCTATAGATTACATTTTGAACAACTAAAGATGAAAGAGGATGAAATTGTGGGAAGTACTTTCTGACAGTTGAAGAACAAGTAAATGCAATGATAAGAGTTGGTTAAAAATTGAGGATGTCTCTTTAGTTCAGAAAATTTTGAGATCTCTGCCAGATAGGTTCAACCCAAAGGTCTCTGCTATAGAAGAACTTAAAGATCTAAAAGCTCTGTCTATTGACCAACTCCTAGGAAATATGACTGCCTATGAAATGAGGATAGATAAAGATAAACCCACCTCTAGAGAAGCATCATTTAAAGAAGATAAGAATGAGGATTTTGAACCTGATGAAATTGAAGAAAAATTTGTGAGAAGACTAAAGAAAGGATCACACAGGTACCAAGGGAAAATTTCCTTCAAATGTTTTAACTATGGAAAGATAGGTCAATTTTCGTCTAAGTGTCCACACAAGAAGCAGGATCATAATTTTGAAGGTGAAAATAAGTACAAACCCAAGATATTTGGTAAAAAGAAAAGTTTATGTGTAAACAATGATGACTCTTCAGAAGACACAAATAGTGACTCTTCCTATGAAGATAAGGTTAATGATTTTATGCTTATGGAAAAAGAGGATTATGATAATAAAATCACATGAAGTGATGTTGACGATGAAGAAGTTGTGGTTGACTTGGAAGGAGAACTGATCAGTGCTCTAGAAGAAATTGCTAGACTCATATCTAAGAAGAAAAAGAAAAAACAATTGTTGATACAATTCGAGAAAGACAATAAATAACCTGATGAAGATTTTTCCCTGCTAAAAGTGGAATTAGAAGAGGCAAAGAAAATAGAGGACATTCTGAAACAACGGTTATCAGAAAAGAAGGAAATATGTGAAGCCTTGGAAGAAAAGGTAGTGAAAACCAAAAAAGAGATGGAGAATTTTAAAACATTGTATCTCCAAAATCTTCCAAGCATTAAAGCCATAGCAGAACTAAACGACATTCTGAGTAAACAGATATCTCCTTTGTTGAAGACTGGTTTAGGTTATGTAAATGGTTCAAGAATCAAACAGCCAGTAAAGATGATCAAGTTCCAAGTCAGCAGACAATCAAACCATGAGAGTACTATGTCACCAAAAGCTAATAAAGACAATATGATCCCTGATAAAAAACAAAGAGATCAGAAGATGGAGAAACAAAATCCAAGAAGAAGGTCATCCTTCAGGTACCAAAGTTTCTTCCATGGTTATTGGTTTTATTGTTCTAATTTTGGTCATAAGATTGCAAATTGTCAAATTAAGTTTAGAGACATGCAACTGAGGAGGTCAAGAAATAAACAATTTTTACAACATAGAACTAAGAAGCCAATGAATAGACAATGTAGCACCAATCACTTTGACATATTGAACAATGAGCTCGAATGTTATAAATCTCATAAATTCAGCCACAAAGCTGCAAACTTCCATCTGAAGAAGTACAATGCAAATCCAAGGATAAATCCTTTAGCTAGAAATGCCAGCACATGGAAAAATAAAGATAGTGAAAAATGTGGTCTAGTACTTTCAGCTCAAAAACAAAAAGACCCCTAGTATATAGAGAGTGGATTTTCCAAGCACATGACTGGAGACAAGGATAATTTTTTGTCTATAAGTAAAAGAAAAACAAGAAATGTAACCTTTGGAAATGATGAACCAGGTAAAATCAAGGGTAAAGGGATGGTGAGTTTGAGTAATGCTAAAGGAAAATCCCAGGATGTTTTGCTTGTAGATGGGCTGAAACATAATTTTCTCAGTGCAAGTCAAATGTGTGACAAAGGATGTGAAGTGGTGTTCACTTCCAAGGATTGCAAGATAAAGTCTGTAAACTCAGGACAAGTGGTGGCTAAAGGCATAAGGACAGAAAGTAATGTATATGTGCTGAAAGAAAATAAAGAAGAGTGTCATCTAAGAAAACATGATGAAAGATGGTTATGGCATAGGAAACTTGGACATCTAAACTTTGACCACTTAATCAAGCTCAAAAATCTTGAGGCGGTAAAAGATATTCCAAGAATATCAAAGCGACAAGACTCTATGTGTAAACCATGCCAAGTAGGAAATCTAACCAGGACACAGTTTAAATCCAAGAGCTCTACTTCAATAGAGAAACCACTCCAATTAGTTCATATGGATTTATGTGGACCATCAAGACAGGAAGGAATAGGGAAGGAAAACTACTTTATGTTGATCATTGATGATTACTCCAGACTTACTTGGGCTACTTTTCTCAAAGAAAATGTTGAAGCATTTGAGAAATTTAAAATATTTAAGGCTTTAACTGAGAATCAAACAAGAAAGAGATTAAAGGCAGTAATATCAGACAGAGGAGGAGAATTTATGTAAAGTGATTTCAAGGAATTATGTGATAAACATGGGATCAAGAGAGAATACACAATCCCAGGAACTCCACAACAAAATGGAGTAGTTGAGAGGCAAAACAGAATAGTTCAACAAATGGCCAGGTCAATGATGAATGAGAAGAACATTGGTCAAACTTATTGGGTAGAAGAAATACACACAACAATCCATATTCTTAACAAAGCCCACCTCAGACCACATAGTGACAAGACACCTTATGAACTGTGGTATGGAAGACCTTCTTCAATCAAACACTTCAAAGTCTTTGGGAGTAAGTGCTACATAAAGAATAATAATGAAAACCTTGTCAAGTATGATGACAGGGATGATGAAGGCATCTTCTTAGGATATGATACCAATAGTAAAGGATATAGATTCTTTAATAAAAGATTGCATAAATTAGTTGATTGCATTGATTTAAAGGTTGATGATGGAGTCCCAGTAAGAGAGGTGAGAATTATTGATTCTACTATAGAGGACACATCTGAAACTAAAGATGAACAGGTCCAATAATCAGGTGGAGAAGAGACACCCAGACAAGAAGATTCAGGATAGCAATCAACATCAAATCCTTCCTCCATAATTACTCAAAATAATCATCTTGAAACTCAAATAATTGGTGAGAAAAACAAAGGTGTACAAACCAGGAGAAGGATAATCAAAGACATAGAGAAATCACATATGGCCTTCATATCCATGGTGGAACCCAAGAACTTTAATGAATCCAGTAAAGACGTAAATTGGTTAAAATCAATGAATGAGGAACTGGACCAGATTGAAAAGAATGACACTTGGGAACTCGTTCCTAGGCCAACAAATAAAAATGTAATAGGATCAAAATGGGTCTACAAAAATAAGATGAATGAGCAAGGAAATATTGTAAGAAATAAGGCTAGATTGGTTTGCAAAGGATATGCTCAAATAGAAGGACTGGATTTTGATGAAAGATTTGCGCCCGTAGCAAGATTAGAAGCTATCAGAATGTTCTTGCCTATGCTTATCATAAATAGTTTAAAGTCTATCAAATGGATGTCAAGTCATCTTTTCTAAATGGAGATCTAAAAGAAGAAGTCTATATGGAACAACTGGAGGGTTTCCAACTGTCAGATAACCCTGACTTTGTCTGCAAGATGAAGAAAGCCTTATATGGGTTAAAACAAGCTCCTCGTGCCTGGTATTACAGACTAGATAAGTATCTTCAAGACAAAGGGTTCAAGAGAGGAACAGTTGAAAAAAATCTATATATCAAAACAGAGGGTAATGATTTTCTCATTGTGTTGGTCTATGTAGATGACATCATCTTCATAAGCAATAATGCTTCATTGGTACAATGGTTTGCTTCTTCCATGTAGACTAAATTTGAAATGTCTATGATAGGGGAACTATCATTTTTCCTTGGTCTGCAAATTATTCAGAGGTTTGAAGAACTATTTATTTCTCAGTAGAAATATCTATGAGAAATGTTGAAAAGGTTTCAAATGGAAGATTCCACACCTATGAGCACACCTATGGTCACTTGATGCAAATTAAGCAAGGATGATGACTCACATGGTGTTGATCAGAATTCATATAGGTCTATGATAGGTAGCCTATTGTACATCACAGCATTCCGTCCAGTCATAATGCATGTTGTTGGAATGGTACGAAGGTATCAGGTTGCACCTAAATAGAGTCATTTGTTAGTTGTCAAAAGAATATTCAGATACTTGAAAGGAACAATGGACTATGGCCTGTGGTATCCTAGGAATCATAATTTTCAACTATCAGTCTATTTAGATGTTGATTGGGCTAACTACGTGGATGAAAGGAAAAGCACGAGTGGAGGTGCATTCTTCTTAGGAGATTCCCTTGTATCATGGTTGAGCAAGAAGCAAGGTTCCATTTCCTTATCAACTACAGAAGTTGAATACATTGCAGCTTCCACTTGTTGTACCCAAGTATTGTGGATCATTCAGACACTTTCAGACTTGGAGGTAAAATATACTACACTGATCCCAATTCATTGTGATAATACCAGTGAAATAAGTGTGTCAAAGAACCCTGTATTTCACTCCAAGACCAAGCATATACCCATCAAGTATCACTTCTTGAGAGAACAGGTGATCAACACTATTGTTTATTTGCATTATATTCCATCCAAAGATCAGATTGTTGATATTTTCACTAAACTGCTTGCAAAAGATCAGTTTGAGTATCTACGCCAGAAGTTGGATGTGACCCCATTATCAACCTAAGAGAGTCCATCCTGTCAGGGGGAGTATGTGTTGGTTGAATATATGATACCTCTGAAAAGTATTGCAATAGCTCAGGGGGAGCATGTTTTCTTTGACATTGATGTCAAAGGGGGAGAAAAGGAGTGGTGTGGATGCTACAGTTAGAGGTCCAAGTAGTCTAGCGCAGCCTTTAAGGGTTTCCATCAATGCCAAAGGGGGATATTGTTGGCATGTTTTTCAAGAAATAGTGTTATTGTCATTGATGGAAAGAACAGAAGGAGAAAAAGAAGGAAAGGAAGTGTAAGCTCAGGAGGAGGAACGAACATTATGCAGAAATCAAAGCTTAGAAGAGATAGTGCTTTGTTCTTTCTAGAAGTGAAGTCGAGGTCCAAGAGATGGACTCGCAGGAGGGGCAAAGGTCGAAACCTTTGAACACTTAGAAAACCTTCTAAGTCATAGATATTAGAAAGATCAGGAGGAAAAATGACAGTGGTCGTTGGATCACCAATCCTGAATATCTGATGATCGTTAGATCAATGTCCAGTGACCAGAGGAAGAACAGAGGATAAATACACATCTGATCTGTTGGATCTGAGCACCGAGGATCAATAGTCGTTGAATCCAGAAATAAGTGCATGAATTTTAAGCCTTTCGATGAGAGTAGGAGAGCAAACTTGTCAAATTATCGAAGCACCGAAGTGAATGAGGATCCACGTTAGTAAGACTATGTCAGCAAGGACACGTGACGCAATGAGACAATGACAAGTGTCAATTCGATTAATCATTTCAGGTATGTGAAAATCACAAATTTGAGTGACATGTGGTAGCTACTAGGCTCATGACACATCATCAAGTAATGTAAGTAAGTGACGTCACTATAGGAGTTTTACCACCAGCAGATGCCCTAAGTCTCGAATTCTGAAGTCTCGAAGTGGATATGAGTCATCCGATATGAAGATCACTTCATATGTATTCTCAACCGTTGATCTAGTACAGTGGAAGGACAATGTAAGTGGAAGTGTTAACCGACAGCAAGCGGTTTCCACTGCCTATGAATTATTCAGTAGGTGACCACTCCATAGGAGAATGAAGCATCGATCAGCTTAAAGTACCGAACTTCTGAAGTCACTTATGATCATTGATCGTGCAGGAGGGTACATGTCAAAGGATCGTGAACTCCGGGTGAAACTACTTCGGAAAAACGCGAACGAGAAAGGTTTGATATTGTCGAAGGCCAAAGTCCCAGAGTGGAAGATAGCCTTTGGATTAAAGAAGGACACATGTCAGTGGATTGTCAGCTCCGAGAAAAATCAAAGGAAGGATGAAAGAAAGTTGAGAGTTGAGATTACCAAACCCCGAATACCTGAAGGGATTGTGACCGTCAACCCAAAAGGGAAATGTGTTGTTGGATCATGGACTCCGGGTGAAATGCTCCAAGAGCAAGCGGAGTTTGAGAATTGAAACTCCCGAAGCCCGAAAGGTGAAATCGATCTCGTCTGTTGGTTTGGAGGGACACATGTCACTTGATCATTGAGACTAAGGATCGTGTGTGGAAAGAGGAAAGAAGGAAGGATTGGAAGATAGATCAGAGTCGTTGATTGAAGGAGCACCGTCAAGTTCATGATATCGACGGTCCTATCGCATTGCGGTGTCAGAACATGCTCGGGTATTAATTTTTTGTGAGCGGACCGCAATCGAAACCACGATTTTGGAGAAAGGATGTGTGGAGGCTCGTAGTGAATTGCGTGGCGAAAAGAGGGTTGCCCTCAAATCGCCTATGGACACACCCAAAATCACATGGTCACATGAGATCATCATCCAAGGTCATATCGAGAAACGGAGATAGCACTCACTAGACCGAGCTCAGGAAGCGCCTTCTGAATAGGAATTTGGTCATTGTCATTGGTCACATGAAGGAAGGGGTGCAAAAGCCAAAGAAACCAAAGACGACTTGTTGTAAATGACAGAGAAGATGAAGAGTTGTGATTTCCAGAGAAGCCAAGAAATATTAGGATAATGCCCACTGATGATGAAGAGATTCGGTAACACCAGAGAAGACGAAGAGTTTGAGTGATGATCATACAGAGGACTCGGCATGAGATAGAGAAGGAGAACAGAGAAGAGTGTAAATATGTTGGTAATCTATGTAGTTGTCAGGAAGAGATGTTGAACAATCTGTAGAGAAGAACAGTGATGCAGTGAAGAGCATGTGAAGGCATAGCGCATAGAATTCATATGGCGCGCATAGCATAAAATGAAGAAGAACAAAAAGTGCAAGAGATGTGTGTAGGAAGACACTGATGCAGGAAGAGCAGAGCAGGGTAGCAGAACAGTGATGAGATTGGTAAGACATTGATAAATATTGTATCACTGTAATAAATTTCAGGTAATAAATATTTATATTTCAGGGTGGTAGGGAGGTGCTAGGGAGGACTGTTGTCCTCAAAGTTTCAAGTGGGTACTTGAACATAGGGAGTTGTAGCTTCCATCTGGTTGTAGCTAGAAAAACCAAGGTGGTAGGGTGGTGCAAGGGAGAACTATTTTTCTTTTTTATACAGGTTGGTTCCTGTGTGACTGGAAGTTG
Organism: Picea engelmannii; assembly: GCA_009831015.1. Classification (NCBI taxonomy): domain Eukaryota; kingdom Viridiplantae; phylum Streptophyta; class Pinopsida; order Pinales; family Pinaceae; genus Picea; species Picea engelmannii. The sequence goes on from ML786986.1 coordinate 17,453, forward strand.
GTGCTTCCATTCAGTTGGTGTTGGAAAACTCATGGAGTTGGTGCTTCCATTCAGTTGGTGTTGGAAAACTCAGGGAGTTGGTGCTTCCTTCTAGTGGGTGCTAAAGAAACCAGAGAGTTGGTGCTCTCATCAAGATGTTTCTTGTAAAACATAGGTTGTATCCTCAAGAGGAGTTGGAGATCATATGAATGATAATGTACAGAAAATAAAGATTACTTATCATATCAAGAAGAAGAGGTTTTTCCCTTTATTGGTTTCCTCAGGAAATATCTATCTCTGTATATTTCATGTGTGTGATTAATGTTGAATATTATATTTCTTACTTCCCTGCATTATTGTGATCGTCATTGAGTGTTCTATGAAGAGTTTTAAAATGGGAATAATTTTTTAAGCACGGTAACAACTGATTCACCCCCCCTCTCAGTTGTCCAACACATTAATGCATCAATCCATATATGCATCATATATCAATGAAAACACATTGATCCATATTCATCTATGAATGACATCATTTATGCATCATATATCAATGACAACACATTGATTCATCTTTATCTATGCATGACATCATATAACTATGACTCCACTTGACATCAATCCATTTACAACAATGACAATACATGATCCATCAATCACTACATCAATATACTATGACAATACATTGTTCCTTTGACATCAATCCATCAATCACTATACCAATATACTATGACAATACATTGTTCCTTTGACATCAATCCATCAATCCTTTGACATCATAGACAACATGATCCAACAACATCTTCTTCACCAAACCCCTTCATGTCTCTCCTTCTGAGTTCTAGCCAGAAACATAACCATTTGTTGGATTTATGGGTTGACTTGGGTTCTACCTTAGTTCTCTAACAAAACCCTTATCACAATCGGCCCTTACAGTAAACAAAAAGGCTACACCGCGCACAGAGTGCACAGTGCAATATCACTCGAGATGGTTTTTAGGGGATTGTAGGACAAAAATGTCTACAGTGATGGAATGGATTGGAGGATGTTATTTCTTACTCTTATTTCTACTTAAACATGCATTCTATTATATTATTCATCACATACATTCATTAATTCATTCATTTGCATATTTAATCTAGTGCACATTTTAAATAAATCATCCATTCATTTATCTAACCATTCAATGATAATTGCAAAATTAATAAAACATCAACACACATTGCACACATGGTTTTATCGTGGTTCACCCACCCCTGGGGATACATCCACAAATATCTTCTCCTTATTTATTATTATTCATCAAAAAGGAATTTCACGCATTACATCATAGTTACGAGTAGTGAGGTGGACCAAGATCGCACAAAGATCCACATCTTGCGACCTGACCATCATCTACTTCGACCTCATATGAGCTCTACAACTCTCAAACAAACTTCCAATCCCAAAAACTCCAAAATAGGTTCTCCAAAATAGACTTGTCGTACTAACTCTCTAACAATCAAATCTTATACAAATATGAGCCCCCTCTAATAAACCTCATACCCCTTATTTATATTACAAAAATGGGTTAGAAACCCTTACAATCCACCCCAAAACCCTAACCCTAACTAGGCTAGGTTTGTCCACATTTGCGTCGTATTTCCACAAATCCTGCCACGCACGCTACTTTTCCTCAAAATGTGGAACATTTTTTTTCCTCACTTGTTACATTGTTCTCCAAACATTCCTACTCCAACAGTTGTTTAGCGCCTCAAAATGCCCCTGCAAGTTGAAGACCTTCCAAAACTAGAAAAAAATGTAGAAAATTTAACTATTTTTACTGTTATAATAGTATTTTAATATAATTCATCAATCTCAAAATTGAGATAAATATCAGTTGTTGATCCACTAAACCTTCCCCAAGCCCGCATATCAATCTCCACCGTTGATTGTTGACATGAAGCAATCCAAAACGTCTAATATCCAATATCCAATTTCCATAAGTGATTGGCAATAGACTATTCCTTTTGTAAATCCATGACTTTCTCTGATGCAGGAGCATTGCCAACATCAAGCGAGCATGGGCAATGCCAACGCATTTTGGCATGTGATAAATTGTTTGAATGTTTTTGAAGTGGATACGCCAGACTTAAATGAGATAGTTAAAGAGAGGTGTACTTCTTGATTTGTAAACAGACCTTGAGCGTCTCTCTCTCGTCTGTATTAGGTGAAGGCATTTATGTTAATGAATGTAAGTAGGTAGAATTGAATTCCTAGATTATACAGTTTTAGGAGAGAAGAGGGAAACAGGATATAGACACCCTCACTTGTATCATTGTAACAATAAGCGGCATTATGAGAAGAGAGCATAGGAGAGCAGAAATAGAAAACTGTGTAGAAGAACCCATGTACAGAAGTTTTGAGATTAATACATGAAGTTTGATTCAGAATCATGGTGTCCAATTGCTTTTTGTGTTGCACATGCTGATTAATACATGCTTGTTTACTCTCTGTTATGCATTTTCTTTGATGTGTGAATGTGGATTTCGTATTTGATGTCTGAAATCTGAAGAAAGGGAGAGTGAGGAATGAGTTCCAATTGTTTCTCTGCCTGAGCAAGAGTTTTCCTGCAAGGAGTGCAATGAAATCGTCCGCAATGTGTGCATTGACGGAGGTAAGAGTTCATCTCTACAAGCTCAGGAGAGATAACATGGTTCTCATTCTCGCAGAAGTGCAAGTTAAGCACAGCAGTCATCCAAAGTGTGCGCAGGCTGAGTGAAGTCTCAGTGCTTGCAAACTGAGCGAAGTTATTGAAAGACTGTTGTCGCAAGGAGTGCGCAGAGTCTAAAATTTCAAATGCTTGAAAGTATTCAAGAATTGCCACAAGGAGTGCGTGCAGGAGTCTTCTTGAAGACTCGAGTCATGGAGAAAGCTCAGGAGGTTTAGTACCTTGAAGCATTCAAAGAGAAGGTGCAATGATATCGTTTCGCGGGTGGACAAGTTTTGTGAAAGATCAATTTGTTCATTTCGTAGAAATCACCAAGGAGGAAATTGACGGTCGGAGTTCTCCATGGACGATTCGCGAAGTCCCGGAAGCCGTCAGATCTCACAGAGGAGCAGGGGAGTTATGGCAGCATTCATCTAGTGCAAGATTGGGAAAATCGGACCGTAGGATCTGAACCAATGAGGGTCATTAGATCACTCGCGAAATCACATCTTGGGGTTTCGGGAGGTGAAGGGTCGAAACCTTTGTAGCGAGACTCGTGAAATTGAAAAAGGCGAAGTCCCGAAATAGTGGGAAAATATAAGCCGCCCGATTGGGAGGACAAGTGTTGCGAAATCACCTGTATCGGGGTTTCGAGCATTGGAGGTCTGAAAGAGAAGTTTTTTAACTTTGTGAGTGGCGAAGCTACGAAGTGAATCAGGACCGTCCATTGGGAGGAGGACAGGTGGCAGAGATCTAGGGATCTCGTGAATTCAGGGTTTTGTAAGGTGAAAGACCAAAGTTTGGGTACCCCAAGTTGCGAGAAGCGAAGTCACAAAGTGTTGAGGTTGCACATAAGAGACACATGGAAGAACCACACGGTGGGCCCAGGAAATAATCAGCCAGATACACGTCACGCATTTTGAGCAGTCAACACCCTATTGACCTCTTGCATCTCGGGGACTCGGGAGATAAAGGGATGAAGGTTCAAGCGTTCGACTCGCAAAGTCGCGAGTAGAGAGAACGAGAGGAGAAAGGTCAAATCTCGCCTCTTGGGGGTTCGGAAAAGAAGGTGCCAAAGGTTGAACCTTTGAACTCGCGAAGGTGCGAGAGGTGAAAAGTGCTAGCGCTTAGCCTAGCCGACGATCGCGCAAGGAGGGCATTGACGAAAGAGGAGCCATAACCATTTAACGATATCAGGTATCGCGAGATTTGAGGGGAAGAGTCGGGAGCCACGACCCACAAACTCGTGAGATTGCGAACCGTGGGAAAGAACCTGTGGATCGATTAGAAAGGGGATTCCATAAGAGAATCTGAAAGAGTTGATCCGTCTCGAAGGGCTATAGAATGATCTTATGAGCGGATCCCGGACCCAAGGGGTCGATAGGGTCTGCGTCAAGTCGTATCAGAGCTTGACTCTGTTTGTATACTTCAGACAGGGAAAAGAAAGATTCACCATGCTACCGAAAAGAAGAGACAGAAAAACACCCGATCCACCAAAGGATAGGGAAATGCCAAGAAGAAGGGGTAGGCAGATGCCTGATCCAACTATCGAAAGAGAGATGCATCACCTACACGCCAGACTTGAGGAAATGGAGACAGCCCAGAGGCGCACAGTCGGTGCTGGGGATCTTAGTGATTTCGAAAGTGAAGATGAAGCTGGACATGAAGGAGAAGAAGTCACAGCATAAGATGCAGCAAATGAACGCCTAATTAGGGTTGTTGCAAGAATGGGTGCTAAGGCAAAAATGGATATTCCAGTATATGAAGGAAACCTGGATGCCGAAGAGATTCTAGACTGGATTAGAGATCTAGACACATATTTTGACTATGAAGATGTCGAGGAGGACAAAAAGGTCAAGCATGTTGTCACAAGACTTAAAGGACATGTAGCATTGTGGTGGGATGAACTGCAAGCGGACAGATGCTGCCAAGGTAAGCAGAAAATCAAGAGTTGGGATAGGATGATTGCAAATATGAAAGAGAAATTCATTCCCAGGGATTATCAGATTACTCTATTTCGGAGAATGCAAAATTTGAGACAGAAGCTGATGACAGTGAAGGAGTACACTGAAGAGTTCTACAGACTGAACATCAGGGCAGGTCATCGTGAAAGTAATGATGAAAAGGTTTCCAGGTATATGAATGGTCTGAGATACGACATTCAGGATGATATGAGCATGATGACCATATGAATGGTGGAAGATGCTTATCAAATGGCTCTAAAGGTGGAAGAGAATCTGAGCCGAAAACAAGGTCAAAGAGGTCGAGGCAGAAGTCAAGCCAGGGGAAAATCAGTCGTCCAAGATAGAAATCAGAAGCCTAAGGAAGAATGGAAGAAACCTCATATTGAGAGAGGTGGAATCTCAAAGAGAGGACATCATACCGAACAGAAAGGTCAGTATGTTGATGCAAACATTTTTCCTCGTACTAGAGGTAGAGGAAGAGGAAGAGGTGGAGTAGTAAAATGCTTCACATGTGGAAAGAATGGACACAAATATTATGAGTGTCCAGACAAAAAGAAAGAAGGTGGTGAAACTCACATCACCGAAGCACAAAAGCGGAATGTTGAGGCAGAGGATGTTGAAGGTGGAAGATCGTTGATGATGCGAAAGGTTCTCTTAACACCAGAGAAGGAGGTGCAGAATCCAGTGCAAAGGAACAGTCTTTTCCGAACTGCTTGCAAAACCAAAGACAGGGTATGCAAGGTCATTGTGGACAGTGGTAGCACAGATAATCTCATTTCTACAGAGATGGTAGAAAAGCTAGAGCTAGAGACGATTGAAAATCCGAGCCCATACAGAGTTTCATGGCTACAAAAAGGACATTAGGTAAATGTCACTAAACAATTTTTAGTTGAATTTAAGATAGGAGGGTATAAAGATGAAATACTCTATGATGTTATTCCCATGGATGTTTTTCATCTATTTCTGGGTAGACCGTGGTAATATGACAGAAATGTGATTCATGATGGGAGGAAGAACACATACACCCTAGAGAAGAATGGGAGAACTCACATGTTGCTTCCAATCAAAGACAAAGAGGTGAAACCTGAAGTAAGCAACATTGTACTTCTCATGAGTGGGAAGGAACTTCTTACAGAGGTTAAGAAGAAGGAGGAACCGCAATTCATTGTGGTCAAGAAGCCAAAAAAAAATTTAACCAGTACAAGGGTAGATGATTTACCAAAAGAGGTTCAAAAATTGTTGGAATATTTTGTTGACATAGTAGTGGACAAACTACCTCGTTCGTTACCACCAATCAAAAGCGTGATTTATCATATTGATCTCATACCTGGAGCTAGTTTTCCAAACAAAGCAGCGTACAAATTGATGTCGCAGGAGAATGAAGAGGTCAAAAGACGGGTCCATGACTTAATGGACAAGGGGTTCGTTAGAGAAATCTTGAGTCTGTGTGTTGTTCCGACAGTACTCAGTCCGAAGAAAGATGGAGGCTGGAGGATGTGTACTGACTCAAGGGAAATCAACAAGATAACCATCAGGTATAGATTTCCATTGCCAAGGATGGATGATATGATGGATTTCTTGAGTGGAGCCAAATTTTTTTCAAACATTGATTTGAAAAATGGATATCACCAGATTCGTATGAGAGAAGGTGATGAATGGAAGACAACCTTCAAGACTAACGAAGGGTTGTATGAATGGCTTGTTATGTCATTTGGCTTAACGAACGCGCCAAGTACTTTCATGAGGTTGATGAACGAAGTCCTGAAGGATTTCATTGGAAAATTTCTCATTGTGTATCTGGATGACATTAATTTTTAGTAAAATAGAGGCTGAGCATCTGGAACATTTGGCTACAGTGATGAAGAGATTACAGCAAGAGAAGTTGCTGATAAACATGAAGAAATCCTCATTCATGAAGACAAAGCTCATTTATTTGGGGTTTATTATTTCTGCAGATAAGTTGAGGATGGATCCAGATAAGGTGGAGGTGATTAAGAATTGGCCGTCACCAAAGAATATATTTGAAGTTCAAAGTTTTCATGGATTGGCTAGTTTCTACCAGAAGTTCATCGGAAATTTCAATGGAATTAGTGCACCAATGATGGACACAGTGAAGAAGAGGCACAAGTCTTTTCACTGGATGAAAGAGGCTGAGAAAAGCTTCAATTTGCTGAAAAGGAAAATTATGGAACAACCAATTCTGGTGTTGCCTGATTTCCAAAAGACATTTCAAGTAAAATGTGATGCAAGTGGATTTGCAATAGGGGCAGTCTTGAGTCAAGAAGACAGGCCGATAGCATATTTCAGTCAGAAGCTGAATGAAGCCAAGATAAAATACTCCACATATGATAAGGAATTCTATGTTATTATTTAGGCATTGAAGAAATGGAGACATTATTTGATTCCTAAGGAGTTTGTCTTGTATAGTGATAATCATGCATTGTAATTTGTGACTCAACATGAGAAGTTGAATCAAAGACATGAAAAATGGATTGAATACATGCAGAACTTTACTTTTGTAATTAAGCATATTTCTGGAACTGCTAACAAAGTTGTTGATGCTTTGAGCAGGAAATGTTTGTTGTTACAGGAATTCAGAGTCAAAACACTAGGTTTTGATGATCTTAGGGACATGTACACACATGATCCAGATTTTAAGGAGGCGTATGAAACAACTGAGAATCCAATTCTCAAGGACCGAAGCCAATGCACAAAATACATGATCCAGGATGGATTATTATTAAGGGGAAATCAGTTATGTATTCCAAAATGCTCCATGACGAAGAATTTGTTGAAGGAGAAACATAGTGGAGGATTGGCCAGACATTTCGGTCATGACAAGACGTTCTCAAAGCTAAATGAGTCATATTATTGGCCAGGAATGAGAGCAGACGTCAAAATATTCGTGGACAGATGCAGAATTTGTCAGCACTCAAAAGGGAAGAGGAAGAATGCAGGCTTTTATCAACCGTTACCCATACCCGACAAGTCGTGGGATGCAGTCAGCATGGACTTCATATTGGGGTTGCCAAGAACACAAAGAGGGTTTGACTCAATCTTTGTGGTAGTGGATAGATTTTCCAAAATGGCACATTTCATTCCATGTCAGAAAACCAGTGACGCAACTCACATTGCAAACCTGTTTTTCAAAGAAGTCATTCGACTTCACGACTTACCAAGGAGCATAGTTTCGGATCGAGACACCAAGTTCGTAGGAAAATTCTGGAGAACCTTATGGAAAAAGATGGGAACAAAATTGTCATATAGTTCATCTTATCATCCTCAGACGGATGGACAGACAGAAGTCGTGAACAGGAGTTTGGGAGACTTGCTAAGGAGCTTGGTGACAGAACACCACAGTCAGTGGGACAACATATTACCACAGGTGGAGTTTTCTTATAACGACTCGCTTAATAGGAGCACAGGATAGATTCCATTTCAAATTGTTTATGGCATGCAGCCAAGAGGAATTTTTGAGTTGAGGGATTCAGAACAGATTGCGACTAGGAGCGCTAGTGCAGAAGATTTCGCAGAGGTGATGAAGGAACTTCACAACCAGGTGAAGGAACGATTGCAGAGTTCGAGCCAAGAATATAAGCGGAGATCAGATCAACACAAGAGAAAAATTTAGTTCGAAGTTGGTGATTTGATCCTTGCACATTTGAGAAAGGAAAGGTTCCCGAAGGGGACATATAACACATTGAAGATGAAGAAGATCGGACCATGTAAGGTCTTGAAGAAATTTGGGGCAAATGCTTATGAGATTGAATTACCCGATGGGATCGAAATTTCTTCGATATTCAATGTCTCGGATTTGTACCCATACAAAGCTGAGGAAGCAGGAGCAGGTAGTGAACAACCAGAGGTTTAGTGGGCTAAACAAATGTCAGTTGCAGAAAAGCCGCAGATGGAGCGCATATTGGACAAAAGAAAAGAATATTTTGAATATTTGGTCAAGTGGAAAGGACATCCAATTGAAAATGCCAGCTGGGATAATGAGGCAGAGATTCAAAAGCATGGACAGACCATGCGAGAGCACATGGACAGAAGCCCATGAAAATTTTCAAGCGAGGGAGTATGATGCAGGAGCATCGCCAACATCAAGTGAGCATGGGCAACGCCAATGCATTTTGGCATGTGATAAATTGTTTGAATGTTTTTGAAGTGGATACGCTAGACTTAAATGAGATAGTTAAAAAGAGGCATACTTCTTGATTTGTAAACAGACCTTGAGCGTCCCGCTCTCATCTGTATTAGGTGAAGGCATTTATGTTAATGAATGTAAGTAGGTAGAATTGAATTCCTAGATTAGACAATTTTAGGAGCGAAGAGGGAAATGGGATATAGACACCCTCACTTGTATCATTGTAACAATAAGAAGCATTATGAGAAGAGAGCATAGGAGAGCAGAAACAGAAAACTGTGTAGAAGAACCCATGTACAGAAGTTCTGAGATTAATACATGAAGTTTGATTCAGAATCATGGTGTCTAATTGCTTTGTGTGTTGCACATGTTGATTGATACATGCTTTTTTACTCTCTATTATGCATTTTCTTTGATGCACAAATGTGGATTTCATATTTGATGTCTGAAATCTGAAGAAAGGGAGAGTGAGGAATGAGTTTCAATTGTTTCTCTCCCTGAGCAAGAGTTTTCCTGCAAGGAGTGCAGTGAAATCGTCCACAAGGTGTGCATTGACGGAGGTCAGAGTTTTTCTCTGCAAGCTCGGGAGAGATAACACGGTTCTCATTCTCGCAGAAGTGCAAGTTAAAAATAGGATCCGTGCAAAGTGTGCATAGGCTGAGTGAAGTCTCAGTGCTTGCAAACTGAGTGAATTTGTTGAAAGACTGCTGTCGTAAGGAGTGCGCAGAGTCTAAAATTTCAAATGCTTGAAAGTATTCAAGAATTTCCGCAAGGAGTGCATGCAGGAGTCTTCTTGAAGACTCAAGTTGTGGAGAAATCTCAGGAGGTTTAGTACCTTGAAGCGTTCAAAGAGAAGGTGCAACGATATCATTTCGCGGGTGGACAAGTTTTGCAAAAGATCAATTTGTTCATTTCGCAAAAATCACCAAGGAGGAAATTGACAGTCAGAGTTCTCCATGGAGGATTCGTGAAGTCCCGGAAGCTATTAGATCTCGCAAAGGAGCAGGGGAGTTACGACAGCATTCGTCCAGTGCAAGATTGGGAAAATCGGACCGTAGGATCTGAACCAACGAGGGCCATTGGATCACTCGTGAAATCGCATCTAGGGGTTTCGGGAGGTGAAGGGTTGAAACCTTTGTAGCGAGACTCGTGAAATCATGAAAGGCGAAGTCTTGAAATAGAGGGAAAATCTAAGCCGCCCGATTGGGAGGACACGTGTCGTGAAATCACCCGTATCAGGGTTTCGGGCATCGGAGGTCCGAAAGAGAAGTTTTTTAACTTCGCGAGTGGCGAAGCTGCGAAGTGAATCAGGATTGTCCATTAGGAGGAGGACAAGTGGCAAAGATCTAGGGATCTCATGAATTCAGGGTTTCATAAGGTGAAAGCCCAAAGTTTGGGTACCCCAAGTTGCAAGAAGTGAAGTCACGAACTGTCGAGGTTTCACATAAGAGACACGTGGCAGAACCACATGGTGGGCCCAGGAAATAATCAGTCGGACACACGTCACGCATTTTGAGGAGTCAACACCCTGTTGACCTCTTGCGTCTCGGGGACTCGAGAGATAAAGGGATGAAGGTTTGAGTATTCAACTCGCAAAGTTTTGAGTAGCGAGAACAAGAGGAGAAAGTCAAATCTCGCCTCTTGGGGGTTCGGAAAAGAAGGTGCCAAAGGTTGAACCTTTGAACTCGCGAAGGTGCGAGAGGCGAAAAGTGCTAGCGCTTAGCCTAGCCAACGGTCGCGCAAGGAGGGTGTGACGAAAGAGGATCCATAACCATTTAGCGATCTCGGGTATCATGAGATTTGAGGGGAAGAGTCGAGAGCCACGACCCACGAACTCGCAAGATTGCGAACCGCAAGAAAGAACCTGTGGATCGATTAGAAAGGGGATTCCAGAAGAGAATCCGAAAGAGCCAATCCGGCTCGAAGGGCTATAGAACGATCCTGTGAGCGGATCCCGGACCCGAGGGGCCGATAGGGTCTGTGTCATTCTCAAAGGTTTCTTCGAGCCCCAATCATCAACCACCATCCATTTCTCTTGGAAAAAAAAATTGTCCCACGAATGTCATCGAACCTCAATCATCAGATATCGGCCATTGGAAAATTTCCTTAGCAACCAACTTGTTCACAAATTCCATCGAACCCCAATCATATGCCATCGGTCATCGACCATCTCTTCATTGATGTGGAAACTACACTGACGTGGCATGACACGTAGATGTTTATGTTGAGTGACACGTGTATATGAAATGGAACTCTAACCGATGTGGCATGGAAAGTGGATGTTTACATGACATGACATGTGGATATTGACGTGGAAATACATGCCATCCTATTTCCTTTCATCAGTGATCTATAACTTCTATTGGATGAACTAAACACCTCCCCAAATCTATCAACCCTTGATCATCATCCATCGGTGATCTGTGATTTTCTTTAGATGCATCAAACCTTTCACCAAATTATGCCAACCCCCAATCATCGGCCATCGACGATAAGAGATTTATTTTTCGCTGAACCAAACTCATCAATATGATCATTGAACATAAAAAATTTCCATTAGAAATCCAAACACTTTTGCAAATCTCACCGACCCGACCATCAACCATCAGTAATCTCTCTTGATGACCTCCATCACTTATAATTTTTCAACCCAATCCTAGATGAATCTAGTTCATTGATCTCCCATTCAAAATGTTCTTGAGCATTGATTCACCAAGATTCACCTAACTCAATCGATGAATATCGACCATCGATCTACTCCATTTCCCATTCGTCGAGAATGAATCTCAACCATCAATTTTTTTAACTTCGTCAATATGAAAAAATGAATCCTAGTCGTTGATTCTCTTCTTTTTGCAAACTCTAAAAACTTTTAAGTTTTAATCAACTCATGATGAATCTAGTTCATTGATCTCAAAATCATACGTGATCTTAATCATGAATTAATCAAACTCTCCTAGCTCCTTTGGCCTCCATTTGAACGTGAATTTAGACCTTTCAAGTTGAATCTAACTATGTAATCCTGTCAATTTGTGCCATTAAACCCCTTAGAAAGTTTTGAGGCATTTAAAATTCAAATTTTCTCATGAATTAGGGGATTTCACTCTGACTTTTCACCATTTTCCCCCAAATTCATTATAGATCGAAATCTGTAACAAAAAAATTTCCAAACTCCGCACTATTTCTTGGCCCATATGGATCCATTATTGAACAGAAAGATCTGATACCACTCCGTAACACACCAAGGCCCAAGTTGGGTCACGTCACTGCTAAAATGACCAAACAAATTTTTTTATACCGATTCTAAACGTAGAAATAACACACAACGTGACATTCAAACTCATGCAACTATCCATACTCGTTAAAAACATAATTGTAATTGATTTGATTGTACACAGCAACAAATAAGAACATATAGAAACATTCAACCACATATATGAAATTTGTATGCATCATTCTACTCACAGCAAGCAGCATTAACCAAAATAACTTAGAGTAAAATGCGTAACATCTATATCAACATTTAACATAAACAAATGTAGCAAATAAGAACATGTATCTTATGAAATATGAAATTCGTTGTAGAGGACAGACATTCCTCCCAACTGTAGACTTTTTGTTCTAGTTCTCAATATAAAGTCACCCTCGAGCTAGGGATATGAATCCACAAGAGACTATGGTTCCTAAGGTTGTATAATGTCGCCCTATCAATAGTCAATTGCCACAACTAATTCAAGTCCACTAGCTTTCTTCCCCACAACCTGCACAACCCATAGATGTGATCCCCCTTCACTTCTCACAATCCCTTGGGCCTTCCCACTCCCCTCTAGGGATTCCAACACAAGTTGGACAGGAAATATCTCTACTAGGACCTCAGGAATATACATCTGCAATAGGAATTCAAACATCAATAAAACTCTTGCTTCTCTTGACAATTTTTGAACATAATATTTCTCACAGGCCTACAACATCTCTTCCCATGAAATTACAGCTCCATATAGCTACCATACATGCCCACTATGGTTTCCTTGAAGCTTCATCACTCATATCTCTCGTGTTGTTCAAAAATATCCATGTAAAAACTACTCTATATGCAAAAACATGAATGTCTAATTATTCCCCTCTCCCCATATGAATTTTCTCTCTTTATCTTGCTTGCTTGACTTACATTCTTCCCCAATTTGATTGTACTCATCCCCTGTGCTCTCAATAGATATGGGATGTGAATTCTTACACCCACCCTCTTACATGAATTCAATGATTGGATTTGGGAACACTCAATCAAAATACGGAAGGCTCATAATAAGAACAACTTAGAAAGAAATGGGTTTGGGTTCAATAGACATGGGTAAACTCACCCCCTTGGACCCCTTCTCTCTCTTGTGGAAACCGATCCCTGAAATATTCGTTTGTTTCCATCTATAGTTGGTAATACATTTTATTTATTATATTCAATTTACATCATTTACATATTATATCGCTTGGCCCTCGATCATACATCACATTTACAATATACATTGCTAATTTGGGGTTTGAAAACAAAGATGTTATGGGGTTTTAATTTTCTAAACTTCACCTCATCGTTAACTAATTTACAAAAAATTCCATTCATTATAAATATTTTCAAATAAAAAATGGTTATCAATTATAAAGTAATCATCTACTAAAATAGAATTATTAAAAATAATTGAATTATCTCACAATGTTCACAATATTAAATCATCTACTCAATAGAATTGTTAAAAAATAATTGAATTATCTCACAATCTTCACAACAATTAATAATCAAATTATCAAATTTTTTCTATGATGCTCCATAGCTTGACACAGAATCACATGACACATTGCAAAGTTTTGAACGCATGGTCGTTTCATCTCTTGACAACTTGCAAGTTTAATCTCTATGATAGATACTTGGAGCATGGATATATTCCTGTAACTCAAAGAAGGTTTACGATCCCATCATCTGATCATACAGGATGCAAACATCGAAATTAACTCGCCATGATGTCCTTCCAACGATCCCTATCAATGTCCTTTTAGTTTTCTCCATCAAACACCATTTCTCCCTTACAATTTCTTTATGTTCTTCTAGTGAAACTATGCCACAAACATGGGGTGGGGTGATCCATAGGAACATTTACTCCACGTGCTCCTGGTTTTTATCCTCCTCCATCTGATCCAATATTTTCCCTTCCTCCTAGTTTTGCTTGTCATTTGGAAGCATAGAAGCACCAATACTAGGGCCTGTGGTCTGAGGGTCTCACTGCATTACAGAGTGGTAAGCTATTCGTTTATATTTAATTATTTTATTTTGTATGTAATAAAAGCAGTATTGTTTATATTTTTTGTTGGATATGAAACACATATAATGTGTGATAAACAATGTATTGATGTTTATTTTATTTCTATCAATAATTGAATAACCTCATTTGAAATTCCTTAATGCATATCATATATTTCACAACTCTGCTATGGAATCATAAATCTGAAATTTATGTACCATGTGAGGAAATCTCATGTAGAAACATTATTGTTGGTGAGTACAACTACCCATAGACCACCTATATTAACCAATGTATGGATTATTCAATTTTGTTATGAACATGGATTCATAGTTTTGTTTCAGGAGACAATTCTGATTATCACAAGTATTATAATAAAGTCTTACAATAGTAATTTTCAAGATTTTTTTTTGTTAATTTACTTAAATTGACAAAATAAGCTTCCAAATTTGAATGTATTTGGGCTTCCAAAACATGTGAAACCTCCTGCAAGGAATGTGCAAAGTCTCCATGAAAGAACGCTATAAATATAGATAGTGGCTACATTTTTTGTTAAATGCTTCATTCATCCTGTAGATGGTATCATCTCCTGCTTCTACCATACATTGTACACAAAAATCTCCACTAAAATGGTCAATATGTCCCATTTTATCATATCATTATTGCCACAGAAAAATTCAGTGTAGGAAATATAAGGTGTTGGAACCCCGGGCCTAGTCGCAATCCACTACAATCATATGAAGTTATTTCTAAGAGCCCAAGGGTCAAAGAAGGATAAATTATTGTTCTTATTAGAAGGAAGGAAGGAAGTTCATGGTAGCAAGAACTCATACCAACTTAACTTAGAAGAGAAAGGGTCTTATTTCAGAATGTATGGATTTTCTTTCACAAATTTTAGACAATGTCGATTAATATACAGCTCCACAAATCTGCTATTGCACCTCGGTCTTTATATCTAGCTGTGGACACATTGTTTAAATTATGTCCAGTTTCTCCTCAAGTAACACACCACAAGAAATAAAAATCATACTATTCAGACATGTCACTTGCACATACAAATATGCATTTGTAACAACACAAATCTATTTGGAAAATAAAACTTACAACGAAACAACAAATTATTTGTCATCCCTTTTACACCTTACCATACTTATATTTGGCAGGATCTTACCTTTAGATTTGATGAGTTATTACCTTATTAATGGCATACAGATTTTTCCAAAGGTGCTCTCTCCTGCTCGCTGTATCAATTCCAAGATTATGATCCATTGCAGTGTCTCCAACCAAAGGAGAAAATTTCTGGAATATGAAGCTTTCAAAGTTGTCTCCGTTTCTCCTTTAAAGTTCTGAACAACTCCACTCATATAACATGTCATTCATGGTGAGGAAACGACTTCATTCATAGGTGGATGATTGACCAATGTATGAGAAAGAAGAGTATTAATATTGCTTACCTCGGTTTCAAATTGGATATTGACAGACTTGACATCATTTTCCCTTACCAAAATAAAAACGTAGCTAATCCCATAATATTTTCTTGATGAAAAATATACGAAGTGAACACAACTTAGGTTCATTATCATCAAAAACTTTATATATCATGTAAGAATAATAGTAGTGTCTGAAACAATTTAATAAATTTCCCAAGGAAACTTGTCAATCCAATCACTAATGTGTTCTCACCGAGAAATCCAATAGTATTTGATGCCATCGATCATATTTGTTAAATCTCCAATTCCAGATAAAAAAATATCCCTAATAGGGTGTGAAACTTGATCATACATAGGCTACAGGAATTTTTCTATTCACAACTTCGTATTATGTCCAATAAACAAATTCTTTTATACAACCAACACAATTATTTCTCAAGGAAATAAACAATCTGATACTTACAATCTATTCTCCAGTCACATAGAAAAAGAAAGTGCATACAACCAAGAACATAATCATATAAAAAATAACAATAAGCCTCACAACTCAATCAGTCAAAAGGTAAGCGTATTTAACACCTAAATAACAAGCTTTACTAAACCCAATGTTAGGTTTTGGGTAATTAACCTGACTCATTAATACAAAGCTATGAATATCTCAACCAATTTTAGCAATTAATGCTAATATTGCATGTGAGGATCAAAAAATATTTTCCTATGATGTGTGTAGGCTTGGCCGCTTACGTAACATCACTTATAAAAGAACGTTTTTAATTGTTATCTCTATTGAAAAATTGATACTAACTATAAAAAATAGAAATGTGTGTTGTGGATAAATCTAGACTACGAATAAGCTATATCTCCTTTGGATCTTCCCTTGATCCAAGACAGAAAGTGGGTATAGATAATTACAGGGTTTCGCTAGATTTAAACAAATTGATTCATTTTTATACTCGGAGAGTGAGAATGACATACCTCTTTGACAATGGTTGTCCTTGTATGTCCTTGTTGATAAAGCTCCTGAGATATAGCTCTAGCTCATGTGATCTACGCCCTGCACACAAGTAACGACCAAAGACCAATCTATGAATTCTCCAAGTGTTGGGAAATAACAATTTTAGTCTAGATATAATATGATCTACTCAAGGGAAGATCAGATCTATCATTTGTAACTAAATACAACAACACAGAGAGGGAAAAACACATAGATCTATATTAATGGATAAGAGAAATACATCAATCACAAAACCATACATTGAATCATGAAAGAGATGCTCCCTTGGCTCCTTGCTCCTCCTCAATCCTCACTCAATCAAGGCAAGACCGATATAAAGGTTGAACTTTGTGGAGAATCTCCTATGAAAATATAGAAACATGTTCCTATAAAGTATTCTTCATCCTCTTGTCCATGGAAACACCTTCCTTATATATATAGGTAGAGGAGGCTAGGAGAGGCTTCTAGATCTCTATAACTTAGTGAAACCAATTGGATTGAGAGTTCCCAAGCTCCTTCCACAAGATAAACAACTCACCTAATGTTGATCTCCTAGGAAATTACTAATTCTAGAAGGATACATAGGAGGTCATGAGCTAGCAGTTCTATAGCTAACGATCGATCATAGGCTGCAAATGAGTTCACTAGTGACCAATCACACCCCATCAGTTGGGTTCAAGAGTGACCATCCTCATAAATCACTAAAACCAAGGTAAAAAAATTTGCCTCAGCATAGCATCATCAATGTGTCCTTCATAAGCCCTAGGGTGGAAAATAAGGTTGTAATAGATAACCCCCTAATGCGTGAAGTCATAAGAGGAATAGATGGTTTGAAAAAATTATGATGATGCTCACCAACATGAGGTACCATAAGGAGGGAGAAAAGAGGTCAAGAATCCAAGTAGTACCTAAAATAAAAAATCATATATATATATATATATATATATATATATATATATNGCTCAGAAGAGAGACTAAGCATGGCCTCCAACACAATACACTATGGATCCATGAAATGAAATGCAATACCATGTCCATGAAAAAGTACATAGTGGATCCATGTCATCAACTATATCATAGGAAAGAGAAAATACAATGTGGATCTATGTCACAGTATATATCAAGAAGACATCGAGGACCAATGAGAGTTTCCTCATAGTCTTCAAAGTACTCATACAATAGTGATATACTCCATGGCAACTTGGGAGGGTTCGGATGAATGAATGATGTGGCCCCAAAACCTATGTCTTTGTCCCAAGACCCTGATGGTACAATTCTACAACATGCAAGTAAATGAATTGATGTTGAGCATGATAGAAACTGTTTGATTACCAGTCATTGAGGTATACCATTAACATATGTGAGGGGATCCACCAATGATGAAAATGAACCCTAAGTTTCCTGGTACAATCTAGCGAGTTTGAATAGAGGATATGATCTCGAACATTCATAGAATGAATTGATCAAGAGTTAATGATGTAAACCCATTTTTGATTGCAAGGAATATTTCCATTGAGGACTACACGCTCCATGGTACTAGATGGTTTCTAGATCCCTCTCCTAGATAATGTGTTGAAGTTCATAGGAAGAGATCCATTGAAGGATGTCCTTAATGTTTCCCCCATAAATCAACATGAAACATACACTGAGAGATTATGTGAAGATAAATAATCACCAAGTACAACTAACATAGGGATGGACGACTCATATGGCCGACTCAGGATAACTTCCCTTGAACATATAGCATGACATAATGATGACCCGGTAGCATGACTCAAGAGGACCATTGATATAGTGCAACAATGCATGAGGTATTGAAGCATTCTCCATAATGAATGGAAGAGTAACCATCCAGAGGATCATATGTGACTCATATTGATGGTATACAACTTCTAGGAAAGCTATAACCCAACTGTATGACAATGACACAAATAGGTGTAATGTTCAAGGGTGACACAACTGACACTGGATCTTTTATAAAGACATATCGATGGTAAAAAAAAATCCTCACTCTTTTTATTTGATTGTCTACTTCATGGTTTAACGAGAACGAAAGAGAGATAAAAGTGTGCTCGATGGTGTCTTTTTCATTCATATTTTACAAGCCCGAAAAATATGTAAAATTATACTCATGAGGTTTCGTTTTCATAGTTTAACGTGCATGAAAAAGAGTTAAAAGTTTGTTCATAAAGGTGTCTTTTTCATGATTTAATGAGAACAAAAAAGAGGTAAAAGTAATCTCATATAGAGAGAATGAGTGCCTTAACAACATGCATCTATGTCCCAAGTGCAATGAACCGACCTAAGAAAAATGAATGCAAACTAGTATGGATAGTGATTTCCACTCATAGAAATAGTTCTATCCATGGGTAAAGGGTCACAAAATAGAGAAAAAATAATGCAAGTGGTGAGAGGTCAAGTGTAACTACAATGGAAGTAAGTGGGATTAAAGAAAACAACAATGTAGTGGTAGTCACCAAGAGCTCAAAATCAAATGCATATGTGACCATAAGTAACATAAAATAGTGGGAAAACCCTCAGGATATGGCCATAACATAGATGAAGAGAGAAGAATTAAGTGCAACTTCAAGTCATGGTGGGTCTACAGGATGGCTCCCAGGCCTACAAGTAATCAAAACATGCAAACTAGATGGAAATTAGGTTGCTAAACAGGGTTCCCATGAAGGGTAGGCAATATTTTCCAAGTTACAACGTGCAAAAATGGAGTGGATAACGTTGCAACCTAGAAAGATCGAACCTAAAGAATTATGATGACAAAGAGGATGGTTAATAATGCAAAGTGATGTCATAGGAAAAAACATATCCCTATATTGCAATTTGAGACACGTACCTCTAGTTCAGTGGATGTCTCCATAGAAAATGCCACATAAAATGTCACTGAGTCTTGTAAAACACATCCAAAAATACTGGACCTGGGGTTAAACTGCATAGTGAAATATCAAAAGAAACATTTGTTTTTGGATTTTTTGGATATGATATATGCAAAACAAAAATCACTCGCACCACACACCTATATACAAGGCACTACACATCCTGATTCTTTACGCAAATTAGAGCCCATGGATAGGCTTAGTCCAATGATCCTTATCATCATCGATGAACTCATGGGCCATTGTCAGCATCATGTGGCATGCTATGCCAAATTTCTATGTATGAAGAGACTCACCATGAGTATTTTGGTGAGCTATTGTAGCTCCTTGATGATGCCCATCAAGACACAAATGAGGTATGAAATGTTGATCTTCGAGGTAACTAAGAGCATATAATTCAGTGGTAAGTTTCGAAAAAGAAATCTGAGGCTGAAAATGGTCAAGACTAGGAATTTCATTGGATGCCCTAGCAAATGCCCCCAATCCTAGTTCAAAACTCAACATGTTAACCCTTATAGGTTCTGCATTAGGAAGGATAGATTATCATCGATGCCCATATTCATTTGTCTTATCAATGGAATCCATGAATTCCAAGATGGCCTCTTCTAAAGGAAACTTTAAATCGTGAAAATCATTAGAACATGGAGAGTTAACAACCTGTGTTGGCAAAGTAGGTTGAGCACACTCCATATGAGGATGGACTTGTTGACCAATGTGATTTTATGCTAAGGAGATCATCAGGGAGAAAATATCGACCATTGTGAGAAGCATTCTAGAACCATTAGACTCAAATTCCTCTAGACAAGGAACCACCCAAGGATAGAAAGACCCAAGGGATTCACTAGTAAATGAAGATATCATATTGATCGAAGCAACAATCGTAGTAGGAGGTGGAGGAGGAAGGGGAAATGTACCCATCATCAAGGATTCTTTGAACATCCCCACACCAACACTTTTGTAAGTGTTGTGGGAATAACTGACAAAGTGTATATTAGAACCTACATCGATGATCCAGGTGGATATCGGTGGCCACCCACCTTTTCCAACTGACTCAAAACAGTTTTCTGGCAATTTTGATAATTTATTATTTTTAGCAGTTTTTCGGGTCTTGAAGCTTCCGGAGCCATTTTGAGGCCCTAAACGATGTTTTTGAGAAAATGGGGAGCAACATGGAAGTTCCTTCCATGTTCCCCCCAAAATGAATCTCCTCGATGATACCTTTCCCACGGGCTATCATGTGCCTAAAACAAAGATCGTATGCAAAAGTTACGACCCCGGGAAGTTGATGTACTAACTTACCCAAATGGGGCCCACATGACTTTTGGCGCTTCATCTCCTAGGGTTAGGTTTTTGGATGTCTAGGGTTTTTTGCATTCCTGTTTATGGTAAAAAGGCCTTCAGAGCCTCATTGTAATCATATTCTTGTAAATGAATGCAGTCGTCACATCGCTTCTCAGAGATAAGCCACCACCATTCCAACAATCTTGTTTTTTGCTACATTTTACAGTTTCAACTTATTTCCTTATTGAATAGAAAACCGATTTTACTGTATCTCTATTATTTTGTGTTAAGCACCTGTTAATAATCTACAGTCATTTCATTATGCTCATAAAATCCAGATCAATCGATTCTAAGTTCTGGGGTCAACAACGATCATCTTGTATAACTAAGTGTTCCCAAGTAGCAAATTGCACTCCAAAGGAGCATCGACCACCTCCACCTCAATGGAGACAGTATTTCCACCTAACTCAATAGGAAATGTGGTGATAATACCATGAGGCCTTCAACATGGAGTTAGACAGGTTGAGCTTTAGAGAGACAAAGGATTTACAATAGGAAATGGACATAATGAAAGTCAAGGAACCTTTATCAACCATTATGTTGAAGATGTTTTTCCCATTTACTCTCACTTTAATCTAAAAAGTGATTTGGTGGGAAAGATGATTACGAGCCTGGTCCATGTCAAATGCAATCAAACTAGATTCTGATGGATCCACTCTACCTATCGCAAACAATAAATCTTTCTAATGTGTGGGGAATATTTGGAGGACTTATAAAGTAGACATGGAACATGGTTCCTAGGCCAAATCTTCCATAATGTTTTAGTTGTGGGTGGCCCATGTATTCGTATTATGCATCAATCGCCAAAGAACATTAATGGGTGGGAGAAGAAATGTGTCAAAGGATGGCTTCTCTATCTAGAGAGGGCCACCAGACTGGGAAGAGGACGTGGGCTCCTAATTCGTAGGACCTACCTCATGAGTATCATAGTTACATGATTGAGTTTTAAGGAAATTGTCTGATAAAATATCATAATGTTGGTGGATGAGGAAGATCCATGGAAATGAGGGGTACCTACCATTCCCCCTTGTGGAGGGGTAGGATTTGATGCAACCAGTTTTTGTGGCTGAGGAGGGAAATGATGAGTTAAGATAGCAGGCTACTAGGAATCCTTATTTTTGGTAAGGTATTGATGAATTTCATCCTTCCTAGGAAACTAATGAGTGGGATGGTCCTCATTACATATTGTGCAAGGGAACTGACTATTTTTATTCTTGTTTGTTCCTTCCCCTGTATTGTTTTGGGATTGAGGGGATCCACATTCATTGTTGGAATTCTTTTTTTTTTTCTTCATCTTCCCCACGAGTTGTCGAGGATTCTTCGGTTGTGTGGATTGCGCCAAATTAACCTTGGAGGGTTGAATAGAATCCTAAGTAATTTGGGTGGTGGGTGGAGTATTTAGTGGGTTTGAAGAAATGTTCATGTTACCTAATTATCTATCTAACTTACCCACAAATGTAGTGGAAATAGAACCAACCATGCCATCAACATGGGGTCTTGGGTTCAACCTATGAGGATATTTTGATGGAATTAAAGCATGTGGAATGATATTGTATATTGTGCCAGAAAGAAAATAAATGAGATATAAATGATGGGCATGTAATATGTATTTCTCTTTTGAAGCCACCCCTCACATAACAACATCCTTGGCAATAGGTGGAAAGAGGAATTTGTTGAACCACTCCAAGATGAGTTGGTAGTGAATTTGGGCCTTGAACATTATACACATTTTTCTCCACTCATGATTTGTAATCTTCCATGGATATTCCACTAGAATAGTTTGTCACAACATATATGATAAATAAAACTAAAATCAACACTATGAAAGTTAAATTCCTTTAGATTCCAAAATATTTAGTTATTGATTTTTTGCTTGTGTATGAAATAGATAAAATGCAAAAAATAAGCAACAGTAAAATAAATCACACACCATCCACAAAATAACACAAATATTTTCTCTAGGAAATCCTTACAGGAGAAAATCTAGCTAGAAAGTGAGGTTTCTCTGCTCTCTTTTTTCTGGTATGGAAATAATGAAAGTACAAAGGAGAAGGAAATCTCTATGGAGTTCCCTAAAAAACTAAAATCAACACTATGAAGGTTAAATTCCTTTAGATTCCAAAATATTTAGTTATTGATTTTTTGCTTGTGTATGAAATAGATAAAATGCAAAAAATAAGCAATAGTAAAATAAATCACACACCATCCACAAAATAACACAAATATTTTCTCTAGGAAATCCTTACAGGAGAAAATCTAGCTAGAAAGTGAGGTTTCTCTGCTCTCTTTTCTCTGGTATGGAAATAATGAAAGTACAAAGGAGAAGGAAATCTCTATGAAGTTCCCTAAGACATGTGGCCTATTAGATTGCTACAGAATATTAACCCCCTCTGTTATTCTCTCTAATTTCATTATCCATGTTGTTTTGAGTTGTTATGGAACAAAATACAATAACATAGAATGGAACCCCTTCTCCTCCTAGCGGCTTGGTATTTAACATATCTCGATAGCCATCTAGAGGTATGGTTTTGACTTCCTCAACCCTCAATTGTGATAGGGTTTTGGACATTATAGAATCTTATTGAAATTACATACATGACTCGCCCCATATTTGTGAGTAACATGGGGATGACATGGAATCCTCTCGTACCATGGTGGTCAACCCATTAGGTCAACTTGTGGGAGGCATAAATTTTCATACGAGCTTCGATTGACGTGATTTTTTCACTATTGGAAAGGTATTGATGTGTAAATATCATCATGGGATCCAAGATATTTCTAGGAAAGTTTTTTCACCAAAAAATTGTTGGACAGTTGATTGCCATTGATGTCAACCCTTCAGATTGATTTCAACCCTTAGAGAGGCCCATAGATGTTGGAAAGATGATTGAAATTTGTATGATCAATATTGATGGTAAGTTAGTTGGGTACATTTGATATAGTCTACATGTATCCCTAGAGATGTGGTTATGAGACCCAATGTTGATTGAGGATTTTGATCATGAAGGACAATGTAACTACAGGTAATACTATTATATATGGATAGTACATGTCATTTAATTTCCGGTGATATGTGGAATGCCATGTGGTTCCTCACGGTTATGGAGATATGGCCTTGTAAAGTTGGAAGCCCCAAAGAATGGTCAAGAAGCGCTATTTGGTTACAAGTCAATGAATGAAAGGGTAAATTCGTTGCAACAAGAAATATATAGAAGCCCTAAGTTTAAGGGAAGAAGTTACCTAGAAAAAGTATAAATACCCTTCAAGGAGTCATTCACAAGCACACTCACACACTTACATTGAATATCTATCTAGTGAATTGTTCTGGTCTAGTGATTTTATTATGGTCTATTTTGGTCTTTTGGTGAATACGACAGGAAGTCTAAGGGAGCGAAGAAAGTTCAAAAAAAGAGTGATATTTTTGGAGTTGTAGAAGGAAATGATTTTTGAAAAATGCTAATTACTAATATCCTCGTGGGTTGCACTATATCTATCAAGAGAGGCATCCTCGTGGGTCATCTAGTGTTTGTATAGCGAGGCACTTATAGAATTGAGATAGAATGTTGGTACTAGGTTGTTGAAGGTATGAAGAAGCTATAGGTAAATTTACAGAGTAAACTAAAATCTACATGATTAGAGGTAAGGGTTAAGGCTTATGGTTTTGGTGTTATGGTACATGCATGGTGACGATAGTATGTGTTATGGTACATGCATGGTGATGTTAGCATGTGATTTGGTGCATCTTGGAAAGGTTATGGTACATTGATTAGAGGCATTAGTGGTTGTTTTGGTTTCTGTTTTAGTTACATTTTATGGTGCATATTTGAGGCTTGGTATATTGTATCTTGGTGCCATTGAGGAGCATGCTTGAGGAATGTGTTTGAGGAATTGGTATATGACTTGACAAACATTGTACATGTTGGTTTGAGATCTACTTGTTGAGATACATTTCTTGGTCTATTGGTATATGGTTCATGGTTGATGATATGGTACAGGATTCATGCTTGATATGGTATATGGTTGAGATACATTTCTTGGAATACAGTTTGTGGTACATGGTATGGTATATGGTATGGTACATGTGTTGATATGCATGATTGATGTGCATGGTTGGAACATGGTTGGTACAGATTGATGTGCATGCACATGGTTGAGGTACATTGTTGGTACAAGTGTTAATGATATAGATGTTGGTGCATGGTTGATGCACTTATTGTGGTACAAATGGTGATACAGGTTTGGTGCATGGTTGATGCACTTGTTGATGGTACAGGTACAGGTTGATGCATGGTATAGGTTGGTACTTGGTTGAGACACATATCTTGTGATGGTATGTGTTGATGTTGGTACATACTTGGTAGAGGCATGTGTTGGTGATGTTGAGCATGTCATTTGAGATATGCTCTTGGTGATCTATTCATGAGGTGAATGTGTTTGAGAGTGGATCTAGTTTTGTGGATGAGAAAGTGACAGTGACAATGAAGTGGTAGTGACAGTGACATATTTTATGGCAGAGTCTGTGATAGTTGGTGTACACTTATATATCTGGGTGGGAGGATGGGGAAAGGAAATGGGGTTGTATCTTCCTTCTTATTGGAGTTGGATAATTAGTGATTTGGAGCTTCATTCAGGTTGGAGCCTGAGAACTAGGTGGTTGGATTCGTAGAACCCAGGGGGTTGTAGCCTCCTTCTGGTTGGAGCCAGAGAATTCAAGGAGTTGTATCTTCCTTCGGGTTGGAGCCTGTAAATACAGGGTTGTATCTTCCTTTGGGTTGGAGCCTGTAAATAGGGGGTCGTATCCTCCTTCCAGTTGCAACTGGATAATTTGGAAGTTGGTGCTTCCTATGAATGAATTCTTGATATATATAAGAAATCATTATGTGGTTTTCTCCCATTTTGGTTTCCACTTAAATACTAGTGTATTGTGATCTTGATGTGATGTTGCTTATTTTTACATGTTTGTGATATATATATATATATATATATATATAT